>JAOUQZ010000004.1:21668109-21683184 GCA_028564935.1 Neosilurus hyrtlii
TTTGGAAAGCCTATATAAAGGCTCAAAAATGCCCACTATTGTTAGTCTAGTGCACGTCATAATGCCACGTCTATCACATGAACAACGTCTCCTGGCAATGGATATGGTGCAGTCTGGGATGAGCTGCAGTTAGGTAGTGAGGTGTAAGGGCTGTACACAACCCATCATCAGAAACCTGACTGACTGCCACAACATAACAGGGTCAGTTGACGACAGGCCACGTCCAGGGCGAGAGAGAGTGACGACTCACAAACAGGATCGCTACATCCGGTTGCAGCGCTTGCGGGACCACTTTCGCTGTGCTATATAACCACAAATGGAGGCCATACCTGATACTGACTGTTGTGGCTTTCATTTCTTGCAGGTGCCATTTTGTTTTGTTGTTTTTAATGTACATAATTTATTCTTGACACTTTTGTTTGTTGTTCTTTGAAGCTAACATACTAAACAATTTAACCATATTACAAAAATCCAGTTTTGGGTACCACAATAAAAATTATGTAGAAAGTCATGGTCATCAGTCTCGTGTAACAAGATCAACTGGAATAACTGTTTAATATGTCTGTATTGCTGTTTTTTATTGTTTGTTTATTTATTTATTTATTTTCCCACATGTTTTTAATTATGCAAGATCATTTTCACTTTGAACTACATGAATCATCGGCTAAACAAACCAAAACAAACCAACAAACTTAGAGCAGTAGCCGACAGCAACGGATTCTTATACGGTAAATAATACATTCAAAATAAAAAAAAATTGTAATATAATACATACATTCTTACTGTCACATACTTTTATCCCAAATGTTTTTCCTTTTTTAGGATTTTTTTGGAGTGTTCAACTCAAACCCAGGACCTTCTTGTTATGAGGCAGGTGTGCTATCCACTGCTCCACCGTGCTGCCCTACATGGAGCCACTCAAAATAATATATATTTTAGTAAACATGTTTCATAAAGGATTTCTTTTGTGCACAGGAGAAAATACAGTATGTATATATGTGTGGACAGGAACTCAAAAATGTCTTAACCTGCTCACTCAGTTAAATATGCAGTATCTGCATGTTTAGAAATGTGTATTGTCTTGTTTAATCCTGGTTCTCTATACTCCCTATTCTTCCAGCTCCAGTATTCCGGTCCGGCCCTACTCAGAATCCCAGAACGCTCCCTTTTCTCATTCGGTCTCTCCAACATTATTGCTTCCTCATTCTCCTAGATTGGCTGTGAGGGTCCCCACAGTGCTGTTTCTCCTGTCTCATTTGTGTATCTCTTTGCGTTGGACATTGGCCCCTCATTCCTCCTGCTGTAAGCCAACCATCTGTGCATAATTGACTGCAAACCTGGGAATACACTGCAGCGTTCGGGAAAGAAAGACAGAAGGAGGACGAGGGGAGGGGAGGCTGCCTCGGAGCACTCATCAACACCATGCCATTTGACCTACAGCATAATGATAGAAGAAAAGAATCAATGGCCACGGGGATATGCCTGTTTGTATGCCTGTCCCTCCCCTGGATGCCACAGGTGGGTGGATTTTGGATTTCGGAGAACAGCAGGTGGTAATTGGAATGAGGATTAGTTCAGAGAAATCGCCTTATTCTAAAATATCTGCAGCCCTCAAATCTCTAACTTCTATTCAATTCCCTTCCTCTTCTCCCACTCATTAATCAGCCGTCTGCTTTTTGCGTGTCGTTCTCCAGTGTTCACTACATTTTTCATGCTCTTTGTCATGTAGTATTTCTTTCAATCACTCGCCCCCCCCCCCCACCCCCCCATTTTTTTTCCGGCTCCTCCTCCACTGAAGTGGATCTCTATAGTGCTGCTATCTCTACATCTGGGTCTTTACTGTCAGGCTGACTGAGCCTATACAAATCAGAATGAAAGCGCAGTGAATGTTTTGTCAAAAAAAAAAGTGAATGACGATATTATCTGCTAACTTAGCGCTCAGTCTGCATCGTTTTATCTTTAATTTCAAGTTTATTATCTCTATTAGCTCAATAAACAGGCAACTCAATGGAGCAGCATGAGCGGTTGCCTTTCCACAGCTCCAGGGTTCCTGGTTTGATCCCACTATATATGTGTGTGTGTGTGTGTGTGTGTGTAAGTTACATGGAAATGGTGCAATCTGATTCTTTATCTTGAGATAATAGACATTATTATATGCCACATGGGAACAGTGTGATCTGATTGGTCCATTATCTCCAGATTGAAAAATCTGTTTAATGTTTAAATAAAAATGATGTATTGACAAGGTACGCCGCTATGTAGCATGGTACTTATACTGTAGAATGGGATTCAAATCCAGGGTGATGCACACATCCATCTGGGAGCCCATGGGAGCTGATTGGCCGAGTTCTCAGGGAAAGAAAGGGTGGTATACGTTCACCTCCCTGTCACTTTAAGTGATCACCAGCCAATCATTGATGTCTGTGAGTGTGGTGTAATTTTTGTTTCCTCACTTTACTTTCATGTTAGAATGAGTAGGATAAAAAGTCCTGCCATTAACTACTACTCAACTCAAAGCACAGAGCCCACCTGAGCTGTCTCAATGTCATAGTTAAAATATGTAAATATAACCTATAGAAATCTCATTTTGGTTTGCTTTTCATTATTCATTATTCATACTTCTTTATTCTATTCTTCATTATATCTTTTCATTATTCATACTTCTTCGCATGATATTAAACTCTTAAAGACAGTTTAACTAAATGCTAAGTGGAAACAATGCTCTCAAGCTCACCTCCGTATATATATATATATATACACACATATTTTTAAAAATGTTTTCAAAATACACCATAAAAGTCTTGTTTTTGTGTGCATTTTTCATTCTGTTACTGTGTAGTATATATTAAAACAATTATGTGCCTCAGGCTGGATAGATGTCACAGAATCAAATAGCCCCCTTGGCATTCCGTCTCTGGGCCTATTCACCGACATTCCCATCATCTTTGGTGCATATCTGTTGAATGTCCATCCTGCAAACCTGAGAATACTTGAATCAATTAATAATTAAAAAATAACCATGCCTTGCGATGGCCTGGCGAGCTGTCCAGGGTGTACCCTGCCCTCGCCCAGAGGTGGCTGAGATGGGCGCCAGCCTTCCCGCGACCCTAATTAGGAATAAGCGGTTCAGAAAATGAATGAATGAATGAAAAATAACCATAAAATCTCATTTCAATTTGCCTTTTTTATGTTCCTCTGAAGTATATACTCAAACTATTTCTGCCTCAGGCTCAGAGAGAGAGAGAGAGAGAAAGTGAAAGAGAGAGAGAGAGAGAGAGAAAGAGAAAGAGAGAGAGAGAGAAAGAGAGAGAGAGAGAGAGAGAGAGAGAAAGAGAAATTAATATTTTTGCCAGTCATCTAAAGGATTCATGTAAATCAAGTAGAACTTATGTGAAAAAGAAACAGCAATCTGGGACACTGATTTAAATCCACTTGAAAAAAAGAAGAATATTAATTGATTCACAAATTGATCGCACAAAGGTTTGTCACAAAGTCTGTTCGTGCGATGACAAATTGATTGCACAAACAGATTTTAGGAACTGTTAAAAACAATTGGGAGCACAGTGTTACAGAAACCGTGAATATGTAATGTATGAATAGGTAAAACCACTGCTGTCCCCCCAATGCAGCTAACTGGGTTATCAAAGGCCGGCCATGTCTCTCACTGTCTGTGGTGAGAGGCATGTAAAAGAACCATTGCTGACTTTCATAAAGAGTAGGCCATGGGGTTGCCCTCAGCGTGTTTCTGCCTTGTGATGGCCTGGAGAGCTGTCCAGGATGTAATCCGCCCTCACCCAGAGTCGGCTGAGATGGGCGCCAACATCCCCGCGACCCTAATTAGGATTAAGTGGTTGAGAAAATGAATGAATAATGAATATGTAAAACACTGCCAACAATAAAGGAGGACATACTAAATAAAAGTGTTTCACTGAATTTTGCATTTTAGTATTTTTTTTTCCCAGCTCTAACAAAAACAGGTAATGGTAATATTTTATTACATAATAAATATTATAATTATGACTATGTTTATAGTTTTCACATAGAAAAGATATGAGCAAGCAGACATTCTGATTGGATGATCTACTACAAGGATATCAGGTCATGTGCCAGCTCATGAATAGCTTAGAGAAAAAAAAAGAAAAAAAAAGGTTTTGATGCTTAGATTTTTTTGAATTTTTTTTTAAGAGTTAGACTTTTTTTCCTACCAAATATGACTTTATTATACTAAATAGATTTATGACAGCAGCATGCAGCAGCCATTTCAGATGCAAAATGGTGTTGGGGCCGAAATGGTGTTGGGGTGTTGAGGTCACCAATCTTCCAGTTGGGTGGAAGAAAGCAGAAGTGCAGCAAGCAGGTCCATGGTAGACCAAAAGCAAATTGTTCAGTTCGTTTTACAGTTGTTCCAGGAAACTGAGGATTGTAGAAATGATTGTTTATTTTTTTTAAATAAAATTTTAATAAAATAATAAAAAACTTTAATGCACCTCACCAGGCTACCAGCTCAAGTACAACTTGATTTTATGGAATAACTGTAAAATATACACACACACCTACTACCCTATATTTTCTAGTATTTATACCAGTATTTTTAATGATGTGAAAGGAGTCATCTTCTTTGATATTCCGCCTCAGTTATAGCAAGACAGATGTTGCGTGGCAACTTATCTGCTCGTTGGTGTATTGATAGCAATGAAGCAAATATATTCAGATTTATGTAGCCGAACTTTAAAAAAAAAAAAAAAAAAACTAAACTCAGAGGGACTGACATTCAACCTCCGGGATGCGAGGGAAGTGCGTATATGAGAGAACGAGGAAAAGAGAAGGTTGAGGAATGCAGGCAGGAAATCTCATATTTAATAAGTAAACTGACGCTGGCGTGGGCCAGGCCGACATTTTTCTTGCATCGGTCTCTTGGGGTGGGCTCAGTCAGCCATTTTTCAAGCAAAGTGAAGGATTTAGGTTATATGCAGAAAGCCCAAGAGATACTCTGAAGCATTTCCTCATATGGAGTCACAGAGGTATAGGGGAAAGGAAGAAATTCGAGAGAGGTGAGAAAAAGCGAATAGGTGTCTCCATATGTTTATTCGTATCATCTCCATATGACATATTATTTATGTATTTATTTATTTATTTACTTATTTACAGTGACGGAAGGAGCTGGAGGTCTGAGTGCTTATATCTCAGCAAAGATTTTGTTTCTTCTCTGTGAAGAATAAAAAAAACAGAGAAATGAACATTAAAAAGAGGTGTAAAAAGGCAAGGCTTGTGACATCTCAGTTAGGAAATACTTTGGTTATAAGGTGTCGTTTTTAATCACCTAGACCTACATATAAAGGAACAATCAGAAATAGAGCACTTTACTCTGCATATTCCCAAGAGGTCAAGGGAAGGGGCACCCATGTTCGATAACCTCCTTCTGCAAAATAGAGGTCTTGGTATAGGGCACATCGAAGATGGGTAAAGAAAAATGAGGGCATATCAAGCCTTAGGCTGAAGAGAATGAGAGTCAATTATCAATTTGTGACCTCACTAAAAATGAATTTTAACTCTGATATATTTATAAACCTTCCAACATGCTCGTTTTCTAGTACTGGGTGTTTAAGAGCCAAAGCAGATGAAGTGATAATGCTACGTAAGCCTGGGGAGATAAAGACTGTTCAACACCCTCCACTGTGCCATTGCTTCATCCAAAGTGGAACATGGGAAGGCGAACTGCTCTGAGGCTGTTCGGTATGGCGCTCTTGAGGGAAAATGGATTCGGTGGCCATCCATATGCTGCTCCAACGTTGGCAAACCCAGACAGAGTTGAAGGTACACTTGTGCACATTGTGCCTTCCACCGGAAAAAAAAAATCGCTTCGAATAAATAATGGAGCGAAATGAAATAGAAAACCACACAGAGCCCTTTTAGCTATTTGCCCAGAAAGCACAGATGCTCTGGAACCCTCATCACAACAACCCAACTACAAAGGAATACACTTCTGTTGGTCCCGCTGTGGTCACAGTAGGCTGTGGCCAGGAAGGTCCCGTTCCAAACCCAATTCCGGAGCATTCCATCGGGGTCGGATTTCTTTTAATCTTTCCTGTGTATAGATTCTGCTGTTTGGTGCTTGGTATGAGGTACAGTTGGGAGTCATACTTCACTGTGGAAAGTAGGAAACACAGAGTTAGAGAGAGAGAGATGCTGCAGCAACATGAGCAAGAATAGATAGATAGATTGATAGGTGGATAGAAGGTGGGATGGTGGGATGGTTATTTTAGGGGCTGCATAGGTTTCCTGCATAGGTTTCCTCCGGGTACTCCCGGTTCCTCACACATTTTAAGATATGTAGATAAGGTTATCTGCTCTTCCATGGGTGTGAATGTGTGTGATTGGTGTGGGATGTCCCATGTAAACCACACATACATGTGCTACTTAGATACAGAATGCTGTTTAACTCCTAGTCAGTCTTTGATTTGTGAAAGATTTTATGGATATGTTGTACTGTACATTTTGTGGAAACACTGCAGTCTTTACTTATGGAGTTGAACACAAAATTGTTAAAATTGCCCCTAATTGCAATAACTGTAATGAACCTTTTAAAAAATCCCCACCAAAATCCACCAGAAGTGTTACTTGGGCCACTCTTCCACTCATTCCCTAGGGGGCTTGAAATGACTCAAAGGTCAGTGGAAAGGCATTTCAGAAGCACATGAGAATTAACTATCCAAAGACTATCCATTATGTTACAGGATCACATCTCTGCTTTTTTTTGCAGATGATGTGATTCTGTTGCCTTTTTCAGGACCTTCAACGTGCAATGGAGCAGCTGAGCGTGAAGCAGCCGAGATGAGAGTCAGCGGCCCTGAATCTGAGGCCAAGGTTCTCAACCAGAAAAAGGTGGCTTGCTCGTATTTCCTCAAGCGGAGGAGTGCAAGTACCTCGGAATCTTGTTCAAGAGTAATGGTAAAATGAAGCGGGAGATGGACAGATGAATCGGTGCTGTCAGCAGAAATGAAGGCACCGCACTGTTCCATTATGGTGAAGATGGAGCTGAGCCGAAAGGCAAAGCTTTTGATTTACCAGTCTACCTACTTGCCATCCCTCACCTACGGTCATGAGATTTGGGGAGTGAGATAGACAGTGCGCTTACAAGCGACTAAAATGAGTTTCCTTTTGGAGGGTGTCTGGGCTCAGCCCTAGAAATAGGGTGAGGAGCTCAGACATCTGGGGTAGAGCGGCTGTTCCTCCGCATCGAAAGGACTTTCTGAGGTGACTCGGGTATCTGAGTAGAATGCCTCCTTGTCACAACAGTTTAAAGGTTTTTTGGGCACGTCCACCTGGGAGGAGGCCCAGGGCAAACCCAGAAGTCAGTGGAAGGATTATATATCTCGTCTGGCCTGGGAATGCCTCAGGATTCCCCAGTAGGTGGGGAGTGGTTCCCTTCTAGACCTGTTGCCTCCACAACCCGACCTCAGATAAACAGAGGAAAATGGATGGGTGATGGATGGATGGATGGATGGATGGCATAATGTCACCATTGAAATTTGACCCATAGTTATGATGTTCTCTGACTGAAACCTTTTCTTTGCATGTGAGTTATAAGTGCAATTGTGCATAATGAGGTTCTGGTTCATGAGAAGATGGTTTTTAAATATATTTCTGACATATTAAAAAAATTGGCTTAAAAATAGGTGGGTTAAGGGACTTGTGGATTCAGTGTTTTTAAAATATCCTGTTAATAAGGCTTTGTTATTGTGGACAAAACATTTTAGAATGATTGGTACAATAGTGACTGATATCTGCATAATATTTAGGAAAGGTTGCAGATTCATTGGCTCCTGGTGACCGTGTTTTTTTAATGTAGCACCTTTTCCTTCATCAAGTTGACAGTTAGTACAGGGGTTTTACCTGCCAAATTTTCATGCTTGCAGTTCAGAAACACATAAATATTAAATGTAAACAATATATATTAAATTATATTGGCTTATTTGCATATAAGTTACAGAACAACACATTATTTTGTGGCAGCCACATTTATTATTATTTATTTTTTTGACCTAGAAGCCTTTTTTCCCCACAATTTAAGTTCAGAGTAGGCTCGTGATGATGTCTTTCAAATTTCATGCAAATCAGCCAATGTTTTCAGAAGAGGATGCCATTTTTGCTAAAATCATAATCATGCAAATTTGCTCAAAATCCAATAAGGTGGACTTCAAATTTCCAAAAGGAAAAATGACTCCTTGTGCAGAGTGGATGTAGGAAGTTTCATTAACTTTGTGTCAAATGGATCAAGGGTGTTGTGATGTCCCACCAAGGGACTTAGTCATGTCTGTCTGTTTTGAGCTGCTCTCTCCTCTCCTGTGTGTGTCTTTTGATTACAGGCTCCGCCCTGATTAGCTCACCTGTTCCTCATCCCCACCGGAGGATAAAAGGGGGGTACTGTGAGGTCCCGCCGTAGGACTTAGTCATGTCTGTCTGTTTTGATCTGCTTGCTCCTCTCCCTTGTGTGTCTTTTGGTTACAGGCTCCGCCCTGATTAGCTCACCTGTTCCTCATCCCCACCGGAGGATGTTAATGTTCCACGTTAGCCATGTTTCTAATAAAGTATTCTTGTTTTCACCTGATCTTATCATCTCTGTCCTGCATTTGAGTCTATCAGTTCTTGGTACCGGTGTAACAGGGGGTAAATATTTAGATTATGACTATATCATTCAATGATAGCTTCGAGGGCATGTGACCAATGGACACAAAATTGTAGGGAATTGTTCAGAACATGACCCTTTAACATGCTACCAAATTTGCAGACTTTTCACTGCACGATTTTGGTTTTAGGCCAAAAGCAAAACTGCCGGAAGAATAAAAACAATAGGGATCCAAGCTGTCGCTTGAACCCCTAATGAATAAAATTTTGCAACGAATAAACAGAGGGGTATGTGTTCCGAACTTATCTTGCCTCAAAACAATTTAAACATGTCTCATTTGTTTTCCAGTGCCTGTGGTGTTAATTAAAATAGTAGCGTTAGCTTTGACTGCTATACATTGCTGTTAGGGGGAAGAAACATAACCACTTTAAACTGATGCTTTATATATGTAGAACATCCATAAACTAATCCCCAGTGGGTAAGTATTAAGTAGAAATCTGTTCTCCCCATTCAGTCACTTATCTGGAATTTTATAAGCAGAGAATTCTACGTGGCTGAACCTGAAGCTACAGAATCCTAAATCCTGCTGAAGTTGAACCCTATGAATTTTGACCCTGGCAAACTACCAGGAAAAGGAAATGAAAATGAGGTGAATCAGACATGTAGACAAATGTGTCAGGAAGCCTATCTTCTTCCAAGCAAATAGTTCATATTGAGTTTGACACTAAGCCCCTGTTTGATATTCATCTCCAAACAGGAAAGTTACTGGGGAGCTGGTAATATAATATATGGGTAATACATCTATATCTAATGCATCCGAAGGCAGTCACTCTCGGCTAGTGTATACTGATTTAGTTTCATGTCACATATCGTGTGTCTTGGAGATTATTTTTCAGGAGCTGCATACAGATACTCGATAAGAAGCCGTTGGTGATTTTTTTTTTTTTCTTCTTTATTTTCTCAACCCATAACCTGTGCCATTCTGGGGTCATGACCTCTTGATCCCTGCTAGTCTCTGCATGTTGTATTTTTATATGGCCTCATGGCTGCTCCACTGCCTGTTAAAGCCCCAGGAGACACTCGTGGCCAGTACTTATTGATCCGGGGTAAAGTGTCACTCTGCAAGAGTCAGTGGGGATAAGGAGGTCATTATAGAAAGAGCTGCTCTTAGGTGGTGCAGAGAAAACAGAACCTTTACAAACAAAGCAAGCACAAACTCATGCACACCTTCGCAAACACACTCAAGCTGCGCCATGCCATTTGAAAAACACACTTTCCCATGTAACCCCTTTCGGAAAGCACTAGCTATTAAACCATTACAGAGCGCAAAGTAAATGCACTTTTGAAAAGCAAGCCTCTTAGACGATGGCATCAAACTTTCAAAAGTCATTCCTTAATTAAGCCACTGATTGGTATGTGATTAAATAAGCTGCGCTTGAGCGCTTTAGCAAACAAAAAGAACACTTCAGCAGAACGCATTCGGAGGGCGGAAGCATACTTTTCATTAAATGCGTCTTAAGGAAGCAAAAAAAAAAAGGAAAGAAAGAAAGAAAAAATGGATTAGGCTGCAGCAATAGGCTTTGAGCACCTTAATTCATCTTTTGGTCCAATCCCTTAAGCATGTTATTCAAAGCTGAAGAGGGGCTCTTAAGCTCATCTAGGCAGATAGCACCACGAGGTGAAATGATCAGGAAGAGTGTGGAATCGGGAACGGCGAACAGAGTGCAGATGACCTGGTGTCAGTGCACACTCTGAATCGGAAATGTGGATTCAAATTGGAGTAATCCTAGGGATTCTGGGGAGCATGCAAGGAGGTAAAAGTGCTTGACTTGAAAGACAGAAATGGGAGAGGGAAGGGGGGGTAGAAAAAGGACAGGACAAAAGAGACAAATGGTGGATCTGAAAGCATTGGACTTTAACGGGTCTACCAGCTAACAGGATGAACTTGAGCACACTAACGCACAAGCTATGTGAATCATGTCCAGGATAAACATCAATGACCAGGGATAATGAGTGTTTGTGTGTAAATGTGTGTGTGTGTGTGTGTGTGTGTGTGTGTGTGTGTGTGTGTGTGTGTGTGTATGGGCTAAGAGTTAGAAGACAGTGTAAAAGAGTAAGGCCTCGATAACAAGATTGCAATTGTGATCAAATGTAGATATGTGAAAGAAAAAAGAGAGAAAGAAGCTTTCTTCCTAAACATAAATAAATAAATACATACATACATACATACATACATTTCAGTAAATGATAGAATGCACGCATCTAATTGGCTGGTGAGCAATCTGGAATATTCTAGTAATCTTTTTTTTCCCCTTGGCCAGCCACATGAACTTTGAATAACGTAACAACAATATTTTCTTGTTTTTTTTTTTTTTTCTTGCTCTATGTTGTAAAACTAAACAAATTAATGAATGAATGAATAACATGTAAGTTTAGTTTTGGTGAAATTAATCTCAAAAGTTGAGAAAGCAAACAACTGTGTTGTTGAGCTTCAGTTTTTGTCTCAATGAACACAGCTACATATGTGTTTGTGTCTGTGTGTGTGTGTGTGTGTGTACAATTTTAATGAAGAGACACGTCTTTCATTTTAAAAAAGTATCTGGACTGCAGGGTCGAAAAATACACTTGCCTTTCTTGAATAAACAATAACAACAACAAAAATGAATTAAGGCACTTAAATAAACTATATGTGTTCGTGGGAAATTGCTTGGTTGGAATTAAGGTAAGTCTCCAGGGCAAGCCTGAGATCTCGTGGTCTATTTTTCACTGACGCAGCGGTGGAACTTCAGTCTGCCGGTGGGACCAAGAGGATTGCACCACTAAAGAGGATTGCACCACAAATATGGTCTCTTACATCTCACATGCACAAACAGAACAGCTTATTTATTTATTTGCAAACTGCCCATTTATGAACAGTGTTTCTGTTTCTCTGAACAGGCATTAACAAAGTTTGTTTTTATGAAGCAACAAAATGACAGATCTTTCTTTCTTCCCTCTCCCTTTCTTTCACACACACACACACACACACACACACACACACACACATATTTGACAACCCACTTATTCTAATTTTACAGACAAGTGCTGAAATCTGTCAGTCAATCTGGCACGTAGAGAAGAACTTGCTGGATGCGTCTCTGATGCCGATGATCAGACGGCCTCGGCCGTTTAATAGAAGATGAATTCATGCATCAGATCTACAGCTTCGCCGTCAAGCTGCTGGAAATTTCTGCATGGTGGCTAGAAAGTGGGGGACAGGCTCTCCATGACCATAATGCACTTGTGTGTCAGCAGTGAGTGCAATACAAACATAGCCTTGATTTTTGTTACCCCTATATTTGCAGAAATATCAGAACGACTTTTTATACTTTTAAAATCTGGAGTTAAGTCGTTAAAATAGGTTTGTGTAAAAAGAAAGTGATTGTAGTACATCCTTGTGATTAATTTTCAGAAGGTTACATCATTGTTTGTAACAGTACTTAGTAGGACAAACTATAGCCTGGAAATAAGCAGGAATAAAAAATATGAATTTGGTGCTTTTTAATAATAATAATAATAATAATAATAATAATATTCAAATTTTAATATTATTATTAATATTAAGAATTTAATTTATGTGTAATATATCATTGCTAAACTAGCTGGTAGGAAGTTAATACTAGACCTACTTCGACAAACACAGTACCCAACATTGAAAAAAAAAAGAGCATCACGGAAGTACTGTGTTGCTGTTTTGCGCATCAAGAGCTGTTTACGCTGCCGGGGAAATACAGCTGTCAATCAGTATGTGATCTGACACGCCCACACAGATCGGATCAGACCAAAAACACGACTTTGTTGCAGGTTATATTTAGAGTTAGCTGAAATTAGGAATACAATGTTTAGTATATTTGTTAGGAATTATATATATAACAATAGATTTTAATGTTACACAGAAAAATGCAAAAAAAAAAATGCAAAAAAAAAAAAGCAGCAATTTGACATTATACTGAACAACCATGCTTACTGCTCTAGAGATTGACACTGGAGATGTGACATTTTCAGCCAGAAAAGTGCCTCATTGCTTGTGTTTTGGGCTATTTTAATGTCATCTGACAAGCTTTGAAATTACATTCCCCTGCACGTTCACTAAAGATTAAGGCTTTGCCGTGTTTTTATTGTTTGTTTGAAGGTGCAAGCAGCCATTAAAAGTTGTATACCATACTATATATATATCTCTATCACCTCAGAGAATCTCGAGTACCTTCACAGATAGACACATAACGCCACATAATGCGAAAACATTCCCTCAACTTGCAATCTCAACTACTTCCTTGTCCAACAAATCAACATGGCCATCTACTCTATGACGGAGTATAACGTCCACCTTATGTTTATATTAATACATCAAAGATGAATTCACATGCAGACATGGTACTTTGTTAAATCTATAGCACTCATCATGTTTTGTTTGTTAATCATCAACTTTCAAGTTTATTCCTTTTGTTAGCCTTTTAGCTTGCTAAGCTACCTGGTATTAATCACTACTATCATATCTGTAATTCAATTTCAGGACAAAATGTTAAATGAATGTATGATGGTCACTATAGTAGAACAGAGCTATTAACTTCTTAAGCATATAACCGTTGAAGTATAGCTTTTTATGAGGTTGCATGGAGGTGTTCATATTTTTATTTCAAATTTTATTTATTTATTTATTCATTTTCTGATCCGCTTAATCCTGATTAGAATTTAACCAACTCTGGGTGAGGGCAGAGTACACCCTGCACAGATCGCCAGGCCATAACAGGCAGGAACAAGCCTACTCTTTACGAACAACTGCAGTGGTTCTTTTACATGCCTCTCACCACAGACAGTGAGAGACATGGCTGGCTTTTGATTACCCAGTTAGCTGCACTCGGTGATAGTGGGGCTTGAACCCCCGACGTTCAGATCAGTAAGCCAGTACCCTATTCACCGCCCCTATTAATTAATTAAGTAATTAATTAATTAATTAATTCATTCATTCATTCATTCATTCCCATTTCATACAACAAACATCCCATGCTGGGAAATAATGGCAATATTACACCCTGCGGGGACCTGTATAGAGGAAGAATTTGCATTGTTCCCATCCTGAAATCACAAGCTTGTGTCAAACTCACTTTCAGTCACATGACAGTATGAGGTTTTCATCAGCACTGAGACTTCAGTGCATTCATGCTGGAATTTCAAAAGTATATTTCATGTTTTTTTTTTTTTTCTTTTTTCTTACCAGTAATCACGATCGAACACCATAAAAGGTCAGTAGATTTATTCTGTAACACAGACATGCTAAAATCCCATAAGATTCTCCATTAACCCCACATTAGGCAGGTTTCAGGTTTAGACCACTAACCTCTATATACAACTCTGTGCTTCAGCAGGCGCACCAAGCACCAAAGCTTTGAGTGTGTAAAGATAAGCATGGGCATACACCTCAAACGTGTATCTGTATGTTTCTTCCTTTGGAACGTGACTTATTCCCGAATCAGATGAAGTGCCATTTTGACTCTTGAGCGGTACGGTAACAAAACATTTTTCTTAATGTTAAAGTTAATTTTGTAAATGGGATTCTTCAGTGAGATGACTGCTCTGTGTCATTTTTTACTCGACTGTGTCTTAAAAAGTACGAAAACAATTTAGCCATGAAATGTGGCAATGTGGGTACTAGCCCCTCTATGTTGCCTGCTAATAACCCCACATGGTGGTACACTACATTTACATTTACAGCATTTGGTAGACACTCTTATCCAGAGCGACTTACAATTATCATTTTTATACACCTGAGCAATTGAGGGTTAAGGGCCTTGCTCAAGGGCCCAACAGTGGTGATAGTGGGGATTGAACCGCTGACCTTCCGATCAATAACCCATCACCTTAACCACTAAGCACAGGGTGTACCCCACCTTCGTCCAGAGTCCTGCCCATGACCGAGCCCAGGATTAAGCAGTGCAGCAACTGAATGAATAAATGAAGACACCATGGACACATGGTGACTACACACACACGCACACACACGCGCGCACACACACGCGCGCGCACACACACACACACAAAAAATTAGGTGGTAATCCTTTATTTTGATAGAAATCAAAAATTTAAAGAGCATACACTATTATTATCACTCTCCCATTGTTGACAAAAAGAGTCAAGAAGGTCAAGGTCAATGAAACTGGATATATTTTGAGTAACACGACTCTAAAGTAATGCTTCCAAGATGATGAGAACTCCAGCCAGCATCAGCACACCAGGACCGATCACAGGACTCACAGAGCAGAAGGGTCAGGAGAATCAGGATCACTGACATCCACGGCATAGCATGTGTACCTTAGCAAAACATGGGGGGGGGGATGTTAGGTGTTCTTATAGCAGTGTAATGGTAAAAGAAGAGTTTATTGGTGCTGGGTGCAAGCAGGGACTCCGGCATG
>JAOUQZ010000004.1:21709806-21731033 GCA_028564935.1 Neosilurus hyrtlii
TGAGGGAACTTGGTGGAATGGTGATGATCTTGAGGGAACTTGGTGGAATGGTGATGATCTTGAGGGAACTTGGTGGAATAGTGATGATCTTAAGGGAACTTGGTAGAATCATGATGATCTTGGAGGGCTTGGTAGAATCGTGATGATCACGAGTGAACTTATCCTGATGATCTTGAGGGAACTTGGTGGAGTCGTGATGATTGTAACAAAATTTTTGACTGTTAAATTGTCATGTCATTTTCTGAACCACTTAATCCTAATTAGGGTCACGAGGAGGCTGGCGCCCAAGCAGAGTACACCCTGGACAGCTTGCCAGACCATCGCAGGGCAGAAACACACTGATGGCTATGCAGCTACTCTTAATGGTTCTTTTACATGCCTCTCACCATAGACAGTGAGAGACATGGCCAGCATTTGATAACCCGGCAGTTAGCTGCACTGTGGGGACAGCAGTGACAACCTGTCGATAGTGGGGCTTGAACCCCCAACCTTGGGATCAGTAATCCAGCACCTTACCACCATGCCACCACTGCCCTGACTGTCAAATTTCCCCACAATTATTACCATTAATTGTGATTTGACACCAATCATTATAGAATGTGGGAATTGTTGTAGAGTGTAGTAAAGCTTACCAGACCGTAACATAGTATAACAGACCTTGATGCACCATTGTAGGGGATTTTAATGAACTTAGCAACAAGATTCCTTCAAATTTCATCTCTTGGATGCACCCTTTATCCTTTTTAGACCCCAGTCATGCTCCAAACGTGCTCATAAATCATGGAGCCCCATGCTTTTGTTAAGTCAAGGATGTCATGGACATTGTGGCCACAGTGGAAACCCAGGATTAGGAACTGTAATAACGTCAATGGGTGTGGGTGTTAGTTTGGAAAAGAAGCAACAGAATGCGAAGGAATATGATAGCTCTTGAGAAAAAAAAAAGTTAAACAATCAAAATACATGGGGCAGTGGTGGCCCGGTGGTAGGCTGCTGGATTACTAATCCCAAGATTGAGGGTTCAAGCCTCACTGTCACCAGGTTGTCACTGCTGTCCCCACAGTGCAGCTAACTGGGTTATCAAATGCTGGCCATGTTATGAGAGGCATGTAAAAGGACCATTGCTGACTTTTGTAAAGGGTGCATAGCCATCAGCGTGTTTCTGCCCTGCGATGGCCTGGCGAGCTGCCCAGGGTTTACTCTGCCCAGAGTCGGCTGAGATGGGCTCCAGCCTCCCTGCGACCCTAAGTGGGATTAAGTGCTTCAGAAAATGAATGAATTAATCAAAAAACATCTTAAAGGTAATCACTGCGATCGGCCGTTTTGCTGTTACTGTTTACTTTCACTGTGTATTGTGCAACACCCTTCCTTGTTCACAGTTTTTCTGCTCGAACCTGGTGGAAACATGATTTGATTGGCTAGCTGGTACCACGGTTCAAAGAATCCTGTTCCATCACCCATTCCCTATTGAATAAAAGGTGGTATTTGAGATTTTAACCGGGATTGCTATTTAATGTGTTGTTAAGTTGGATGAAATTAAATAAGGGACATTATGAACCTGAATACACAAGTTTTTTTATTAAGCAAAATTCTGGCAAGAAAAAGGAATAAAAAAAGAGATATAAGCGTAATAAGTACGCGTATATTTTCTGCCCAGGTAATTATCCTTGCCTTTAGAGAAATGCAGGCAATTCCAAATAAAAAGAGACAATGCTGATTCCCTGACAAAAGAAAAGTAACAAGAAAGTTCAACTTTGTACTCTACAGCGATGATGAATGCCAGACACAACTAGTTCTTCAATCATGCTCAACAGCAGTGCAGATGACTAAAGAGTATACTGCATCAAATGTTTGTTTCTCTTTAACTTTTTACCTAGTCAGTAAAGAATTTCCTTTTTTTAACATCACTATAACATCATCTGTAAGATGCAGGTGTGTGATGCATACTAAAATGTTCTTAAGGTAAAGATTCAATACTCATGATAAGAATTGGGACTGGGCAGCATGGTGGTGTAGTAGTTAGAATGTCCTTCTCACAGCAAGAAGGTCCTGGGTTGGATTCCCAGGCTTGGCGAGGGAATTTCTGTGTGGAGTTTGCGTGTTCTCCCTGCGCTTGTGTGGGTTTCCTCTGGAAACTCTGGTTTCCTCCCCCAGTACAAAGATGTACACATTAGGCTTAGTGGGTGTCCCAAATTGCCCCCAGCTGTGAGTGTGTGAACAGTTGTGAGTTTGTTGCCCTGGAGAAGGTCTGGCGAGCTGTTCATGGTGCACCCCACCTTTGTTCAGACTCAGCTGAGATAGACACCAGCCTCCTCGCAACCCTAGTAGGATTAAGTGGTTCAACATATGAGTGAGTGAAATGAGAGTTGATACTATCATGCTATTTTAGAGTCCAATAAACAGAAGAGATTTATAATATGTTGTTCTTACATCATTGCAGCTGTCAGGACAAAATACTGTTTCAATTAAAATTAAAACACTTTGGTCACTGTTGCTTGTGGAAATCGGAGAAAAACTAATCCTGGCAGCAAGGCAGCATCTCAAATTTTTGTTAGCATCAAATAAACAGCACTCGCTCTGTTTTCAGGTTGGTTTCAGTTCGCATCCTAATGACGCCACAGCCAAGTGAGGTAACAAGTCAGGGTGATAAATGTGGGTGGGAGGGAAAGCGTTACTCTCTTACCTGTTAATCACTATTACATCAACCAAATATTGCATGGCATGAAGTATAGGAGCTTAATTATTAGAGCAAATGCTCAGCTCAGAGCTGCTTTTAATGTAACATGATGGGGTGGCTGGTTCTGCCAAGGATGCTAGTTTTCACTCTTAGATGTTGGGGAAGAACTTGTTATGTAGGAAATCTGGATTAGCTGTAAGAAATTTCAATAGAAAAAAAAAATAAACAAACAAACAAATAAATAATGACATTAATAATAATAATAATAATAACAATAACAACAATAATAATAATACTAATCATGGCACAGTGGCTAGCACGTCTGCCTCACAGCAAGAAGTTCTGCATTTGATATCTGGGCTCAGGCTTTTCTGTGTGGAGTTTGCATGTTCTCCCTGTTCTTGCATGGGTTTTCTTCGGATACTTCGGTTCCCTCCCACAATCCAAAAACATGCACAGTAGGCTAATTGGCTGTTCCCAATCACCCATAGGTGTCAGAGTGAATGATTGTTTGTGTTTTGTTCCTGCGATGGCCTGGCGATCTGTCCAGGGTGTACCCTGCCCTCAACCAGAGCCAGCTGACATAGGTGCCAGCCTTCCCGCAACCTTAACTTTAGCTAACTGGGTTATCAAAGGCCAGCCATGTCTCTCAATGTCTGTGGTGAGAGGAATGTAAAAGAACTATTGCTGATTTTTGTAAATAGTGGGCTTCATAGCCATCAGCGTATTTCTGCCCTGCGATGGCCTGGCCAGCTGTCCACGGTATACTCTGCCCTCGCCAAGAGTCGGCTGAGGTGGGCGTCAGACTCCCTGCGACCCTAATTAGAATTAAGCTCTTCAGAAAATGAAAGATGAAGTTTGCTCTCGTTTAGCCGTGCTAGCGTGGACATTATCAGGCCATGGTATTAGATAGAATGCTGAAATAAACTGTTGTATTTATTTGGAGTTTCAAAAAAATCTTGCTTCTGATAACTATTAGTAATTGATTACAGCTTTCAGATGAGTGGTGTGAGCTAGCCATGCACTACTAAACATATTAGCACTATTTTTACCAAAAGTGTTAAGAGAAGTAGTCGAGATGACATACAGCTGACCGTCGCGCTGAGCACATAAGAAAGGTAATTATATGGAGACGAACTGTTAACCAATAGTGCTTAGGCTAAGAGACACAAATCAATGGTAAATGTATATGACCTTATGAAAAGTCATTGAAAAGGCACTTGCAAGACAATCGATCCTTGATTAATGAGAACAAACCATAAACATGGCCAATTAATCCTGGGTCAAGTTTTAGGATTAAGTCAGGGACGTCCTCCGGTTCAGTGGCCAACAGTGTACGCCACGGTCTCAATATTACTGATACATTTAAAAAAGGATTCTGCCTCCATTTTTACATCAGGTCTAAACATTAGTATTATTTTCCACCGACGGAGAGACACAGATAGGAGAGGAAAACACCTGTTTTGTCCATATGTTGATTGTGTACGCTACATAATTTAGGAGATTTAATCCATTTATTATCATTTTTCTATTGTTTATGTGGTTGATGTGATGTGAAGATGGTTTAATAAAGACTGTGATCAGTAATGATGACATCAAACATGCAGTTAGTCTGCTGTGCTTTGTCTCCCACATGAAACTTTTTTTCATAGCTTCATTTTCTGTGTATCTAAAAGACTTTAAAAAACAATTCTGAGGGAAAAAATGCTAATAATAAAGCAATGCTAACAATCAGACCTATACCTGAACATAACATCATTAAACTGCTGTCTTGGGAGTATTTTTAAAATGGTAATTCCTTAATTGGTTAAAAATAAATAAATAAATACAACTTTCATACTGTAACTCCGCCCCATTTCTTATTTATCAGCCTAACTCTACCGACTGCATAATTCTGACAAATGTTATGAGGCAAAGAAAATCAAAGAAAGTTGCAGGGATGGGGAACCCTCAGAAAGGGGGAAGGCTAATTTTACAAGCTCCCACACAAGGGCGGCGGGGGGTTGGGGGGGGGGGGTTAGGAATGTGGGCCAACTCCTTTTGATTACAAGGTAATAACCATTCAGGACTCCCTCGGCTATTTTCAGCAGTTTCCGCTACTCAGGTGCTTTGGGCACCACTTTGGCATAGAGCTATCTTAAGTTTTTGTAGAAATGCAGCGGGGGTAAGCTGGTTTTAAAATCCAACTAAATTAGTAAAAAGTGCATATCAATAACACATTCTTTTTATTGCCTCTGTATAAGTGTAGAAAGTAAAGGAAAAAATATATATATTTCAAGCTGAAAAAGTAATCAAGTCGTTTGAAGTAGTTAATCTAAAAACAACAGTGATCCCAGGAAACAATATGACGGCTAACGCTAATATCCAGGAAAACACTCTGTACATAGTAATGATGGAAACCACCAGAAATAGCCTAGGGAGTCTCCGTCACCGCCACCTGAGGCATATTTTGACAGGGATCCTCAAGGTTTCTTGAGTTTGTATTCACTCACATTCATTGACAGGGTCGAAGGGAGGCTGGAGCCTATCACAGCCAACATTGGGTGAAGGTGGGGTATACCCTAAGGAGCTCACAAGACCATCACAGGATCTGAGTTTGTATTAGCATTCTTTATTTTTTCTTTATATTTTACATACAAGTTTCATAATGCCCAGTGGTAGGGTGCTGGCTTACTAATCTGAAGGACAGGGGTTCAAGCCCCACTATCACCAAGCTTTCACTGCTGTCTCTCCAGTGCGGTTTACTGGATTATCAAAGGCCGGCCCTGTCTCTCACTGCCTGTTGTGAGAGGCATGTAAAAGAACCATTGCTGTCGTTCGTAAGGAGTAGGCGTAAGGGTTGCCGTCAGTGTGTTTCTGCTCTGCGATGGCCAGGGTGTACTCTGCCCTGAGATGAGTGCCAGCCTCCCCGCAACCATAATTAGGATTAAGCGGTTCAGAAAATGAATGAATGATGTAGGGAAATACCAGTTGGTTGACTTTAAGTCAAAGTGGTCCTTCCAAGGTTCCCAGGTTGATGCTAATTAGTCGATGGCGTTCTGAGCTATTTTCACTTCAGACGTCCAGCTTTAATCATAATGTCCATTTTGTCGATATTAACGTGAGCACTAAAGCGTTTCATTCCAGCACCATCATACCATTTATATAGTTTACAGCTATTAAAAACTAATTTAAATAGTTCAGTACCTCTTTACATTGACCCAAAACACAAAAGAGAAAGTCTAGTATGTTTATAAATGTAATAACATTGGTGTGGACATGGCCTCTCATTAAAGTAGAGTAGATGCATATGCTGTTGATGTGGTAGAACAGGCGCTACTTTCTCTTTTCATTTTAAAAGAAAATGACTGTGCATTATTCATTCCACGTGTGTAGCTCATATATTAGTTTTTCTTTCTCATAAGCTGCAACAGTATTCAGTATGGGAAAGGGTGTTTAAACCCTAAACCCCACAGCCAACTGTGTCAGCGGAGGTAGCTATGAGTAGAATAGTTAAAGCTTATAAAAATGGTTCCACAATCGCTTATTCATCAGCATCAGTATGCTGTAGGAGGTGTTACGGGTTAATAAAATGTGGCCTTTAGCAGGATTCTGGACATTATTATATATGCAAGACACACAGTTGAGAGAGAGAGAGAGAGAGAGAGAGAGAGAAAGAGAGAGAGAAAGAGAGAGAGAATGATAAAAGTTCTTATTCAGTACTGTTTTATGGCCAATGATGACATTGAGTGTCCCTTTTATGACAGAAAATGTGTAAACTTAAAGGATGAACTATCGTCGCCTAAATTGACCAGTCTCTGATTTACTGTGCCAACTGTTTCCTTTCCCCATTATTGTCCATCAAAGTGTACAAAAACTTTCTCCCCCCAGCCCTCTCTAATTCCGCACCATTTATGAGGAAGACCATCATCAATCAGATCACGCCCCCATGCCTCCGTCCTTTCCTGTAACGTTGCTGCCTCATTTCCTTGGCTTTGACCTGTCTACAGCTACACTAATATTGTTGATAAAAGTTTTCTTTGAAATATTTTAGAAAAATACGACAATAAAATATACTTGCAGGGTTATTATTATTATTATTTATTTATTTATGCATTTTTGTTTTGTTTTGTGTGCTACCACTGCGACTGTGCCACAAAAGAGAGACACATTGCTGTCATTAGAATAGTATTTTACCTGCTTTCAGTGGTGGTGCTAATGTGGCTATTAGATTCGATCATTTCATACAAATCTCCCATTGTCATATGAGATTTGTTTTCATAAAAGAACGGTTCAGTTCAGAGACAATACGCACTCAAAATTGCCTTCATTTTTAAGTGTAGCTTGCAAAAACACAAAACCCATTTTCAAAACAAAATAAAGAAAGTAAAGCTCTGCCATTTTGTGTCACAAAATATACAAACCCTAGACTAATACTAAAGTAAGTTTGAAACATTCATTCAAGCATCTGGAATATGTTCACTAGATTGCATCTTATACTTTCTGCAGATTTTTCAGCTTCACTTTTTATGCATTCATTTTCTGAAGCGCCTAATCCTAATGAGGGTCACGGTGAGGCTGGCTCACATCTCAGCCAACTCTGGGCGAGGGCGGAGTACACCCTGGACATCTCGCCGGGCCATCGCAGAGCAGAAACACGCTGACGGCAACCCAGTTTCCTACTCTTTATGAACGACAGCAATGGTTCTTTTACATGCTTCTCACCACAGATAGTGAGAGACATGGCTGGCCTTTGATAACCCAGTTAGCTGCACTGGGGGGACAGCAGTGACAACTCGGTGACAGTGGGGCTTGAACCCCCGACCTTCAGATCAGTAAGCCAGCACCCTACCACTTTTAAATGAAGCAAATCTCTTTTTCTAAGACATCCCACCGAATTCAGATCTGGTGACTAAAGAGATCACTGAAGTACACTGAACTCATTACACTGAATTTATTATATGATGGACGGATATTCATCAGAAAGGGATTCACATGGTTTTTACCCATTTCTTGAATCATATGCATGATAGCTTTCTAAAATTTGCCGTAGTCACTCCCTATGACCTAAATCTGTGCTAACTAATTTGCTTATGTGACCTTTGACCTTAGCACAGTGACCTTAAACATATAAAGTTAGTCCTGGCATTTCCTCAGCACATGCACATGCCAGCTTTCTGAAATTTTGCGTAGGCACTCCCTGTGATCTACACCTGTGCTTGGGGTAGCTAACTTGCATATGTGACCTTGGTACAGTGACCTTGAACATATGAGGTTTGTCCAGGCCATTGCTCAGCTTCTATTCATGGTAGATTCTAAAATTTTGCATAAGCACTCCCTATGACCTAGACAAGTGCGTGGGGTAGCTAATTTGCATATGCGACCTTTGAATATGTGACCTTTGACCTTGACACAGTGACCTTGAACATCTAAAATTGTCCTGTTCTTTAGGCATCCTGGCTGAGGGGTTTCGATGTTCTATAGACCGGCTATTTTTAAATATATTGTGTTAGCCAAACATAAAATATCTGCAGCACTTCATTACAGATCAAATGACTGATGATGATGACGGATACAGACAGTGTCATGTATTAGATGGGCAAGCTAATATGTTGGCAAGACAATTTTCTTTATTCTCTGTTGATGTCAAGATATGTCTCATATTGTACTCCTCTCTATACTGCTTCCTTATAGGCTTAAAAAAAAAAAAGATAAGCCTCAGGTTGCATATAATGAAAGCTGAGATGGTGTAATGCTAGTGTAATGTTGTGTAATGAAGAAATCGGTTCTTTTTAGCCCTTAGTTAGAAATTTTATGTATACTTTTATTTCTCAAATAAATGATTCTCAGTGCAGTGGTTAGCACGTCCGCCTCACAGCAAGAAGGTCCTGGGTTCGATACCCAGGTTTGGAGCGTTTCTGTGTGGAATTTGCATGTTCTCCCGATGCTTGCGTGGGTTTCTTCTGGGTACTCCAGTTTCCTCCCACAGTCCAAAAACATGCAAAGTATGCTGATTGGTTGTTACAAATCACCCCTAGGTGTGAGTGTGATTGTGAATGGTTGTGTGCCAGCAATGGCCTGCCGAGCAGTTCAGGGTGTACCCCGCCTTCACCCAGAGATGGGCACCAGCCTCCCCACGACCCTCATTAGGAGTAAGTGGCTTAGAAAATGAATGAAATTAAATGAATGATGATTCTCAGAACTCCATTATTATACTGCTGACAAATCCTTGTTAGAGTGTGGCACAATACCATTCATGCTTCTGGAAACATTGATATAACTGTGTTTTATGTGAAGCTTCAGTGTTTTTATTTACCTCTCTCTCTCTCTGTCTGTCTGTCTGACTCTCTCTCTCTCTCTCTCTCTCTCTCTCTTACTCTCTCTCTCTCTTCCCCTCTTGCTCTTTGTCTCTCTCCTTCTCTCTCTGTCACTCTCTCTCTGTCTTGTGAGTGTCTTTTTAATGGACTTTTTAAGTCCGAGTCAGTGTATCCCAAGAAAATATTCCCTACAGCATCACGTTACCACCACCAGCTTGCTGATTGACACAAAGCTATGGTTTCATGCCACTAAAGCCAAATTCTGACTCGCCAGCTGCATTCCATGCCAAAACTTGTGATTAATCAGACTAGGTGATGTTCTTCTGTCTTAAGCTATTCAGTTTAGGTGATCCTACGCCCTCGGAATCTTTTTATTTTATTATTTTATTTTATTTTATTATAATTTTTTTTATTTATTTTTTTTTTTATGTGGAACCCAATGTGGTTCGGCATCATCTAAGGCTTATCTGCTCACTAAGATTCACTGTTGCCTGCTCAGCTTAAACCAGTTTTGCTATTGTCCACTGACCTTTCAGGAACAAGGCATTTCCACCCATAGTTTTGCCTCTCAGCAGATGTTCTTTGTGTGTGTGTGTGTGTGTGTGTGTGTGTGTGTGTGTGTGTGTGTGTGTGTGTGTGTGTATATAAGTGAGAGAAGGAGACTGAAAGTCCTGTCCTTATGTGAGTTGCTCCATTACTTCCTCTATTCTCTCTGTGCAAGACATCCCTGAGTGTGTGCACAGCTGTGTCCTTGTCTCTGTTTGGGTGACTGGTTGGGTTAATGCGTCACCCATCATCTGTTCTGCATATATACCCAGGTGCTCCAGCCAAACCTGTATCTGCACATCTCATGGTTCATCTTGATGCCCTGAACTTTCCTCTCTGCCCCTTCTACCTGTCCTTCCCTCTCTATCTCTTCATCCAATGACTCGGGCGCTAATCGCACATCTGGAACCTGCAGCCTTTTCACAGATGGCTCTGGTGCATTGTGGGTAATGAATAGAGGACTGCAGGGACAAGTACAGGGTAAGTGTATTGCTCAGAACAGGTTTAGGTCTTGTGAAGGATATATACAAGCAAAGATATATACAAAGTGTAAAAGAAGGTTTTATGTCAGTGTCCATTATCTTATTCTAAGATATAATAAAAGCATAATGAGTCTTATAAATAAGTACATTTATAAATATGTTATATATTTCTAAATACAGTACTCTTTTATTAACCAACCATTTGTTTTCATTATAGCTACATAATTTACCAAAATGGGTGAAATATGCGCCAAGTAATGCTCGGGTAGCTTGATGCACAAGTCACTAAGATGCACGAAGGATTGATATGCAAAAGCTGTCTCTGGTGACTTTGAGCACAGAGTGCTGGCGTATGGTGGCAGATGCTTGCCATAGAAGCTGAGATAGCACAGAAGCCCCAAGATCGTTAGTGACAAGGAGAATTATATATCATTTTTTTCCCCGCATTTGTACAAAAAGTACACAGAACGAGATCTTTGTTGTTCAACTTCTCACCAGCAACCAAGTGGAAAATAAAGTGCATCGGCAACATCAAGCGAGGAAGAGAGAATGCAGACAAGCAGAAGGCTTAGTGTGAGAATAAGAAAGAAAAACACACAACATATCTGTTGTTATTCAACCAAGCAGTGAAACTTTTGCTCTTGGTGGTGACCTCTATACTATGAAATGTCTTTACACTACAGCAAAGTTTAACTTATGTGGGCAGTCCAGTAATATACACTCAAATAAGTGGTTGGACTTTAAATCGATCAAAAACCCAATGTAGCTTTCCGTAAGACTGCGTAGATATTGCTGCAGTGTGAGAAACTAAAGCAATCATTTTCTCAGCATTTCTGCATGAGAATAATACATAATAACCTTTCTATAACTGGATCTCATGGGGTATAACCACTGCTATATTATAATGCTTTCCTACCACAATCCCATAATTCTTAGGTATATACGGTCTTAAGGTTAAATTTAGATCCATAAAGTTCTCTCTGGAGAAATTTAAATGTTCTTTATAAAACATAATGAAACAGGAAGCTTAGAACTTTCTAAAGAACTATTAAAGAAACCCATTCAGAAAGAGAGAGATGAATTAGTAGTGCCCTTTGTCAATGCTGTTAATGGTATTTTCAGTAAAGACTTTATCCTGGACAAAGTTGCAGCATCCATACCTGGAACCCATCCCAAGAACGGTGGGCACAAGGGAGATGAGACGCCACACACACACTCACACATTCAGACGCCAATGGTGCTTCTGAAGATGCATAGTTTTGGAAAATTAGTATAAAAATAGACCACAGGGGGCCAGGCGCTCCCACTGAAAGGACCATTTCATACAGCACAAGCATAGCAAGTTTGAAAGCCCCAGCTTTAGCGCGCGGCAATATCCGAAAACCTAATATACAGTTTTACCTCTGTGACCTTGAGAAGTAGGTCAAGGTCACTCACACACAAACTCATCCTAGCACTCATAGTAGTGAGCCAGCATACCAAGTTTGAAAGCCCCAGCTTCAGTGTGCAGCAAGTAAATGTCCAGAAACTAAAAAGAAGAAAATGGCAGACCAAAATGTAATCCCATGTCCAAGGGAAGTCATATAAAATGTAACACATTGCACATTTCTGCATCTGCAAAAATAATTTTATGTATTCAAAGGTGACAATTAAGCCTAATTTTTTTTTGAACCACAAGCTGACATGTTATGCTAGTCAGCTAGCTTAGCTAAGGATATGAATATTTGAGTGGAAGGACAGGGTAGATGATGACAGACTGTGTCCAAATTATGTGTTTTGACTACTTCCTGTAGTCATCGTCAACACCACGTGACGCTTCTGACGATGACTACAGGAAGTAGTTGAAACATGTAAAGCAGGTAAAAACAAAAATGCTCCTGTCATTCTAAAAGAATTTTACAAAAAGAACAGTTAAAACTAAGAAGACAGTATGAAGATATGTGCTTTCATACTCATAAAACATGGTAGCCGAGCACTAGGGTAGTACTTACTTAATCAACGTTAGTATTTGGATGCAATCTGAATCAGCGATAGGGCCGTCCGTGCAGAGGCATGTTTCTTGGACACAGGAAAAAAAAACTTGACAACCCAGAGGAAACCCTTATGGACATGGAGAGAACATGCAAAATGCCACAGGAAGTAATACAGCATCCAGAATAGCCATAATTAGCTTCTCTTCTAACTGTAAGAAATAGGCAAAGTACTATTTTTAATACCATGCTTTTTTTTTGTCATCAGCGACGGCGACATGTGACATAGTGGTTAGCATGTCACTGCACTTCACAGAAAGAGGGTCCTGGGTTTGGTTCCTGGGTTCGGGCATTTTTGTGTGTTCTCCTAGTGCTTTCATGGGTTTCCTCCAGATACTCTGGTTTTCTCCCACAGTCCATAGACATGCACATTAGGCTAACTAAATAAGTGTGTTGCCCTGCGATGGTCTGCTGGGCTGTACCCCACCCTAACCCAGTGTCGATAGTAGGATTAAGTGCTTCGGCAAATGAGTCATGAGTGAGTGCTTTTTTTTATTTTGTTTTTTTTTACAATACCAGCCTCAGTAAGAGTGGGATGAAGTGCACTGTTTCTTCTTATACCAAGTACTGTTGCAAGTGTGCCCATTCGGATAAGAGGTGAAAAAAAATAGATTTGGGCCAGCTGCCATTATACTACTCCATCAAGGTCGATCCGGAGAGAGCCTTTACCAACCTGCTCCAGCTGTTCCTGCTAATGTGGCTGGCATCTGCCCCTTAAAATCTCACATGTGGCATGTGCCATACACCCGGATGCCCTCCTACAGAACACAAGGGACAATTGGTTAAAGAGGAGCCAAGACATCTGTCAATCATTAGCCTATCACAGCCGGGGTGGAGCTATGAATAGATTATTGTGACCTGGGAGGACCTGGAACAAAGTTATGGCAGCATTGTAGAGTACAGTAGCATCTTAATCTTTTTTTTTTCTTTTACATAAGTTCTGGGAAAACTATATCTGGTAAAAACCAGCCACCTCACCATCTTCAGCATTCTGGCCACTAAAGAATAAGAGGGACAAATCTATTACTTTCCTGTCCTATATTTGAAATGGGAGAAGGAGTGAATTTTGCACATTCATAGGCATACACTGGCAAAGCAATTTGCTGCCCGAGGCGTGCGAGCCACTCTCATAAATCTAAATTCAAGCAGAATCTTTGAGTAAAAGTCACCAAAATGTTAGGGTGCTTGGGAGTTATTTGTCTGTCTTCAGGCATTTGTATTGGCTTTTTACTGCCAAATATTGCGCCACATAAAAACTACTACTGTTTATCTATGACAAAACACAAAGGTGAACAAAATCAGGCATGTGGTATTTCATTTTCTTTTCATTTTTTTGTTTGTTGTTGATTTCCTGAGGTGCTTCCCAAAATGTGAACAGACCTGCATGCCAAACCCTTATAGTGAAAATTATAAGTAAGAATTATACTATTCATATATAGGGCTACATATGCTACTTTAACAGTAATATAGTACCATACTTAAATACAGTACTATAGAACAATACTTAAATGCCATACTACAGTACAATACTTAATACAGTACTATAGAATAATACTTAAATGCAGTACTGTAGTACAATACTTACATACAGTTCTATAGAACATTACTTAAATGCAGTACTATAGTACAATACTTAAATGTGAGGAAGGCCCGACAGCATCTCTTTCATCTCAGATGACTAGTGGATAAGGACCCAAACTCTAGTTGTTTTTTAGTAAACACATACAGTGAACTAGAAGTAACATTAGGCTGAGTTTTATTAATAAAAATAATAATAAAGGGTGGCATGGTGACGTAGTGGTTAACACTTCCAACTCACAGCAAGAAGGTTAACCAGCAGGAAGGTTAATAGGCTGATAGGCAGAGAACATAGCTTAAGCTTATAGTTTAAGGAATGAATTTAACAGGGGTAGCCGTAGCTTAGTGGTTTGAAAAGCGGCTTTTTTACCGAAAGGTTGCTGGTTCGACTCCTGAGCTAGCAGGTTAGCTAGCAAATGTGTGGCAGCGAGGGAGTGAGCTGCATCTTCCCTTCTTACACCTTTATGGCTGAAGTGCCATTGAGCAAGGCACCTACCCCTCAACTGCTCCCTGGGCACCCCAATGTGTGGCAGCCCACAGCGCCGAGTGTGTGTGCTCACTTTGGATGGGTTAAATGCAGAAGGCGAAGTTTTTCTTGTGAAATTAACACAGTATTTAAAAAATAAAGAATAAAAATCTAAAATAAAATACTCAGAATTACCTTTTTTCACACTGGACATATTACTTGACACTCTCCTCATGAGACAAAATTCAAAAATACATAGTGTATTTTCTATTGCACACAAATGTTATCTAAACACCTGGTGGGATAAAAACGGGATGGGCAGAATACAAAATAAATAAAATAAAATCATATCAAAACTAGGCAGTCACTGGCCAGGTGTAAAAGGCAGCAAGTGAAGCAAGAGGAGGAAGGATTTATTGCTGAGGAAAAATATTGGCAGTGCTGTGCACTGAGTTAAAAATGTATTCAGTTAGGAGTTCCTTAATCCTTCCTTGTGTCAAATATGCCAGCAAAACTAGTGAAAAATCAACAACGACCTTGTCCGGCAAGCCCACTCAGGTGAATACACTAGTCCGGGCCGTGTCAAACTATCCCCGAACAGCAGCCTCATCCAACTGACCTTCATCCACGTTTCAGAAATGAGAACAATGCTCGCCAGGTTTCCAAAAAGGTTCTTTTTGTCCACTCCGGGGCACCACATGGCAGTGGGTTGGTGATGACAGAAAATAGGTTGAGGGTTTTTTGGCACATTTTTCCTTTCAGGAAATTGTTGTGAAATTGCAGGCTTGAGTTACATTCTCTGTGTCAGAGTCATGGCCTTGACGAACAGATCATGCAGAGTTTCATAGAAAAGGAGTCCTAGTTTTGGTCGAGCCTGGAATAGGAAACATGATTTGACTTCCATGCGTTAATCAAACGTCTGTAGAACTTCACACAGCCTGGGGGTTTATTGATGAAACGAATTGAAACCTCCGCCCTTGCTCATGCAGACTCCAGACCATGCATGTTCAGTAACGTCTAGCAGAGAACTGTGTATTCTCATGACACAGTTTAGTTTAGCTGGATGTAAAGTGAAGTGACCTCTGTGCAAGTGTTTGTGTTTTGCGTGAGTGTGTGGGAGGTGCAAAATAGCCCTATGCAGAAAAGCCCACTCAGGGCACTCAGGGAGCCAGGAGGCATATGGTAACTGTGACCTTTCTCTCTTTTATTCAATTCATTTACTCTCCCTCTTTCCAATTTGTCATTTTTCCTTCTGGATTAATGTTTCGTTTCTCCCCCACACTCGCTTGCATTTTCCCCAATTTCCCTTGTTCGTATCTCATCAGCAATCAGTTTCCTGTCTGATGCTTATTCATGCGATTTGCTTTCATCTATTAGTTCTTGCGTTCTTCTCATTCATTTCATTCTGATGTATTCTTTCTTTTCTTACTCACCCCCCCCTCTTTTTTTTTGCATGCTCCTCTTTTTTCCCCTTCCTGCTCACTGACACCAACACATGTAATTCTCCTTAATGTGACAAGTGAACTTCTTTAACTGTAACAAAGCTGCACTCTCGCTGCTCCATTCATCTGTGTTAATCAAAACGTTTATGCAAATTCCAGGTTTAGAAAAGTGTGAGGTATTTTCTACAAAAGAAAGGAAGCAGCTTTCTTTCAAGCTGATATGTAAATAAGCATAAAAAAAAATGCTTAGCATCCGACCTCTCACTCTGATGAGCTTTTTTGGTGCTCAAAACTAGCCAGACAGTGCGCTAAGCTTGTTAGCTGTAGTGTAGCCAGGTTTGGTTGTGTGTCACCAGCAAGGAGAATTTCAAACTGTCGCCAAAACTGGAAGCAAAGATAGCATCCATCTTTTGATACACACCACTGCCTCAAAGCTTTCTCTGTTGACATTCCATATAAGATACGCAAGTAATGACCAGTGTTGCACAGTGGCATAGTGGCTAACACATCTGCCTCACAACAGGAAGGGCCTGGGTTCGAGTCCCGAGGTCGGGTGCATCTGTGTAGAGTTTGCATGTTCTTTCCTTGCTTGTCTGGGTTTCCACTGGGTACTAGGTGGGCTTCGGACCATCTAGTATCCCAGAATGCATTTTGCACCAATCAGCGGTAAATATTTATACTGTATTTATGTCAAATTTTGTTTTTGATTGATACATTTTTGTGTCACCTATCAAAGACACACATGGGACCACTGGTGTAGTGGTTAGGGTGCTGGCCTTATGACTGACAGGTTGTGGGTTCAAATAACCATTAGGCCCCCACCATGCTATGGCTTTGGGGCAGGTTCTTAACTACAAGTGTGCCCATGTCCACCCTTCAGTATAGTTGGGAAATAGTGAAAAAATATTGGGTGGTAACCTGCAAGGGACGCTAGTCCATTGAAGTTGAACCCCTAGTTGTTTCACACGGATGTAAAAGCCCAACCAACTTGGCCTTTTATTTTTAACCCGTCAAAGACGACTGCAGTCACTCATAACAACAATCTTCCACAACCTTTTCAGCACCACTGGCTTTTTATGGAGGCAACAGATTGGATTTTATTTATTATTATTATTTATTAACATTTTAAAATGAAATGACAAGAGGTAGGCCTGTTTTAGATCATATCATTTTGTTATAAAGAAACCTTACTGTGACTTGAAGGCAAATAGAAATGAATACAGCATTAAATTGTACTGGTATTGGTCATCCTTACAGCATAAGTAATGCATATGTAATAGTTTTAAATGATACAGACACTTATTTTATCCTAAATGGCCATAAAAAGCACAAAACTGGTCATTTTTTTCTCCATGGATTACAAGCAGGGACTGAATGGTGGGGGTTAGCAGTCATTTTTCCCTGGAAGTAATATCAACACATTGGGCGGGGTTGACGTCTATTGTGGAGACAGTGAGACGTAACGTTCTAGTGACTCTGTGGATGAGAATGCTGCCAGAGATCAGTGTGACGGTAAATCCAAAATGGCTTATGCTTTCTTGTCGTCAGTTGGTTTAGGAACCAATTTCCAAGCTTGTTGTTTATGCAGCTCAGCACTTGCTAGTTAATGTTTTATACTACATGGATCAGTGATGTAGAACAGCCAGTCCAATGAGTTCACGTCACTACCAGACGTAGTCATCAGAGAGGCAACATGTCTCTGAACGTGCCTAGAGTTGTACTTCACATGGACTGATTTTGCCAGAACGATGTTTTACATGATCATTTGCAATAACTAGTAACACTCATTCACCCCTGCTGCTCTTCCAATTGGCAAATGACCATTAAGCATCCTCCTGTCCTCTAAGTTTGTACTCCTGAGTTAAATGTGATAAGTTTGTTCACCCATGTACAGGAGTACAACACTGACGAACTTAAACTTTGTGTTGAGAGAAGCCACATGTCTTGTAAGGAAACACATTATGCTACAGTCCCACTGGTGTAGCAGCATGGATGTTTAAACATTTACGACTATACATTACTATATATGGTTCTGTCAGTGTGTGTGTGTGTGTGTGTGTGTGTGTGTGTGTGTGTGAGGGAAGGAGTAGTAGTTCCAGAACTGTGGAATGACAAAACCCCAGTCTGAAGTATTTATGACCTCAGCGTGTTCAGAGGCACAAAGCAGACAGTGCTGGTCTTTATATTAGCTAGACAGAACCTGCCCTGGCTGACAAACGCCGTCCTCTCTCTGCTGTAGTGAAGAGGTGTTTATAATGCACCCTGTGATCTGGAGCAGAAGGCGCACAGTCTTTCTGACTGCTTGTCTCCTCGAACATCCTCGAACCAGCGGAGAACGGGTCGTCACGGGAACTGCGACCTCCATGTTCACAATCACAGCGATCATATGGGCTACAAAGAGCCAGGAAGTTCCTAATACATCCTTGATATTCCACAGGTCTCGTTATGATTAGCAGACGGGAAGACAAGAGTCAGCAAAGGAAGTGGGTTTCCTTTTGAATTGCCTGCATTCTAAATGACAAATAACACTAGCAGGCAAGCGTGACTGCCACACAATACAATTAATACCGAAATGTTTTCCGAGCGCATCATGCTTCATCGCTTTTCCGAGACGTATTCTGAATTTAACGATGTGTAGATGGGCTCTGATATAGTAAATCTGTTTTTGTTTTTTAAATGATCAGATAACAAAGGATCTGTTATCATGATATGATAAATATTTCATTGGTGTTCGAGTTTCCTTTGTCTGTTTGTCTGGGAGAAGCAGACCAGGCATGCACTCTGACGCACTATAATTTTATGCTCCAGTATTTTCTGTGTATGAGCATTCGCCATCGTCGTGGTCCAGAAGCACACACACACACACACACACACACACACACACACACACACACCAGCTGCAGCCTTGCCACCCATGGCATGGGCATAAACCCTGCAAATTTAATGGTTCAAATGCAGCATGGCCTGCCATCTGGGGTTGGAAAAGTTTTTTTTCTCCTTTCGCTATTGCTCTGATTAACGGTGGGTTGAAACCCTAAAATGGATGAAATCATCATGGAGAAGCTTTGCAAAATGAGCAAACATGTCATTTCTCCAAAATCAGATTTGTCCAATCAAATGTAAGTATTCAAATGAGCCATGTCCTAGGGTGGCACGGTGGCATAGTGGTTAGCACGTCCGCCTCACAGCAAAAAGGTCCTGGGTTTGAGTCCCAAAAGCAAGGGCGTTTCTGTGTGGAGTTTCTATGTTCTCCCCGAGCTTACGTGGGTTTCCTCTGCATGCTTCGGTATCCTCCCACAGACCAAAGACATGCACATAAGGCTTGTTGTCTATTCCAAATTGACACTAGGTGTGGATGTGAGTGTCTGTGGTTGTGTGTGTGTGTTGCCCTTTGATGGTCTGGTGGGCTGTTTAGGATGTAATCTGCTTTCGCCCAGTGTCAGCTGAGATAGGCCCAGAACAAGTTGTATCTGGAGCAAGAAATTTGAAAGGTGACACAAGCTGTTCCAGAGCATCTTGTTCTGCATGCAGCTTGCCGTCTGAACACAATCAGTATCAGGTCGCAGGCTTTATGCATGCACAGTAGTATCCATCTACGCTGGTTTCCTCCCAGAGTCCAAAGACATGCACCTTCGGCTAAGTGGCTGTTCCAAATTACCACTTGGTGTGGCAGTGAGTGTGAATGGTTGTGTTTGTGTTGGTCTGGCGAGCTGTTCAGGGTGTACCACGCCTTCGCACTTTGTTGGCTGAGATAAGCTCTAGCCTATCTGTGACCCTAATGGATGGATTAAGCGGTTTGGCAAAAGTAAGTGAGAAATGAGTCATGAGTCCTAACAACAGCTCTGCACTGCAAAATTTGTTGTTCAGTTAGTCAGTCAAGAATGTCTTTTCTTTTCACTTGCAGCTACACAACTGCAAACAACTTCTGTAAAGATTAGAATATTTCGATAAATAACCAGAGGACTGATCATGAGTTCATTCATAATCTACAACACAAGTTATGAGAATCTTCAATTCCTTCAATCTTCAATTTCACTGCACAACAATGGCATATAAAATATTTAACTGTAATCAAATTGAATCCCGCTAACACATCAGCGATCCTGGAACAAATTACACCTGAGATGAATCCATACAGAGATCGTCTTTCACCTCCGATTTACACTTCGGCCCGTGACGTCATCTGTTATTATTATTTTATGACGAGATCTATTGTGATATGGTTTTCTGCTAATTAGTTTTCCGACCAATGTGCCACCCATTGACCAGTGAGGTAAGGACAGGCCCAACTGTTCCACTCTACTGCACAGCACGTGTAAACCCATCAGTGTCTGTCTGTAGGACACTGGATTTGGCAGTAATCGTGATCCTTCCCCTGTTCATCTGTCACTCAAGGAAGATTACAGGCAGGCCCAAACAATACTGGACACGAGAAGAAATACTATCCAATTTATCCCTACCGATTTCACTCGGCCTACAGATTAGTGGTTTCTCACGCTGCCGTGATACTACTTGGCCCACTATTTTTATAATAAATGGGATTTGAGTTCGGTTCCAAATTAACTTAGACTTCTAAAAGCCCTTGGCCAGCGTATAAAGGTAACAATAAAATGGAATCCTGAATCGAACCCTGCAACATGATCCTGATCCTGGTTTTACCTCCATCGATTGGAAATAAGGAGAGCGGAAAGCTAAATGTAACAGCTGTAAGGTTAAGTCTCTTTTTCACAAACACTCCAGTCATAAGTATGTGAACACCTGACCATTGTGCCCATACTGTCTGTACTTTTATCCTAAACTGTTACCCCACAAAGTAAGAAACACACAATCTTATACTTTTATTACTACCCTGGAACTAAAGCTGTGCGGCACGGTGGTGTCTTGGTTAGAACGTCGGCCTTGCAGCAAGAAGGTCCTGGGGTTGAGTCCCAGCTCGGCAGGGGCATTTCTGTGTTTATTTTGCATGTTCTCCCCATTCTCGTATGGGTTTCCTCTGGGTACTCTGTTTTCCTCTCACAGTCCAATGACATTCCAGTCATTCCAGACTAACTAGCTGTTCCAAAGTGAGTGTGATTGTGAATGGTTGTGTGTGTGCTGCCCTGCAATGGTCTGGTGACAAGTGCAGGGTGTACCCTGCCTTTCACTAAGAGTCGGCTCCAACCTCCCCGCAAATCTAGTAGGACGAAGTAGTTTGGCAGATGAATGAATAAATGGAACTAAAGCTGGTTTTACATGAGCACTTGTGCCAGAGCAAGTTGTACCTGGAACAAGATTTTTTTTAGTAGTGCAAGTTGTTCCAGAGCATCTTTTTACAGTCTACAGAAAATGTATTCTTTTTGCTGTCTGAACACAATTGGATTAAGGTAGAAAGGTTTATGACAGGGGTGTCCAATCTTATCCGCAAAGGGCTGGCATGGGTGCAGGTTTTCACGTCAACCAAGTAGTAGCCACACCTTCCACCTGTTTCAATCTCTGATCCCAAAAAAAAAAAAAAAAGATTGCACATTAGTGTTTCAATTTTGAAGTCCTCGGCACGGTGGCGTAGTGGTTAGCACGTCCGCCTCACAGCAAGAAGGTCCTGGGTTCGATTCCCATCTTGGGCGTTTCTGTGTGGAGTTTGCATGTTCTCCCTGTGGTTGTGTGGGTTTCCTCCGGGTACTCCGGTTTCCTCCCGCAGTCCAAAAACATGCACAGTAGGCTAATTGGCTGTTCC
>JAOUQZ010000004.1:21731133-21743152 GCA_028564935.1 Neosilurus hyrtlii
GTGATGGCCTGGCGAGCTGTCCAGGGTGTACCCCGCCCTCGCCCAGAGTCGGCTGAGATGGGCGTCAGCCTCCCCGCAACCCTAAGTAGGAATAAGCGGTTCAGAAGATGAATGAATGAATGAATGAATTTTGAAGCCAGGTGGCAGCCATCTTGGTGAGACCACTTTACTGTTGAACGTTATATTCAAACAGCATAAAAAGATGGGAAGTAAAAATAATTAGAATCAATATGTACATTTCATTTTAAAACCTGTATTTTGTACTTTTTTTTTTTTTTGCCAAATTTCAGCTATGCAGAGTACATTTTTGTTTTTTTTACTCAATTAATCACAAATATCAGTGAAATTATTGGAAAGTTATATGAATTTAAGTTATTCTGACCATCAGCAGTAACATTGTAAGGGTTTTCAAGCTGTGTTTGCTTTCAACGGCTCCGTTTTGAGAGCTTAAAGCAAGGTGGTCTCACCAAGATGGCTGCCGCCCGGCTACAAGATGTGATCACTAATGTGATTGAAACAGGTGTAAGGTGTGGCCACTGCTTGGCTAAAGAAAAAACCTGCACCCACACTGGCCCTTTGCGGAAGTAGTATTCGTTAAGATTAGGTTATTATGTTGTTTCTCGGAAGATCCGGCGGGATCTCCAGTATTTTGCACTATCGCCATCAACACAAAGAAAAATGTAATTTTCTCCCTCCATTCGCGTTCTCAAAACATTTTGAAATGACACTGTGCTTAATGCATTTATATTTATGATTTGGTTCTCTGCCTTTTCCTTACTAGAGCGTTACAATCATTGAAAAGTCCACCTTGTGATCACTAATTTGCGCATGCATGCTTGCCTGTTTTCCCTTTAGCTTCAGGCTTGTCACCGATCTGAGAGTGATCGTGTAAACACGTAATATGTTGGCTCTGGGTACAAGTTGTTCAAAGGGCAACTTGTTTCTTTCACCCATGTTAAACCATTTTAAGACATTTGAAGCTGTTCTAGCATGATGGTGCTTCTGTACACAAGGCAAGCTCCATGAAGACCTGGTTTGCCAAATTTGGTGCATAAGAACATGAGTGTTACACACTGCCTTGACCCCAACGCTACTGAACACCACCCAAAAGAACCAGGCCTCTTGATTTGTGCCATGTCTTTTATGGTCTCACCCTCTATCAGATATTTGTTCGTAATGGTCTCATGGATGATTTAACACAAATCCCCAAAGTCACGTTAGAAAAATGAGTGGAAGGCCTTCCCATAAGTATGAAAACTGTTACTGAAGCAAAGGGGGAAGGAGTCCATATTAATACCCATGTTTTTGAAACAGGATGCATCCCCATATGTGTTTGAATGGCATACCAAATTTCTTAGAGAGAGAGAGAGAGAGAGAGAGAGAGAGAGAGAGAGATAGAGAGAGAGAGAGAGATTTAATTAGCATTTCAATTATCTGTGCTAATATAAAAGCGCATTCTGGAATTAAAAGGAGAAACTTGCTCTTCATTTTGGCTCTAATCAGTTTGGACCAAGATTAAATACTAACTACGTTTCGAAGAAACAGATGCTAATTACCTAAGGAAGCCAAATAAAACTGATTTGTCTTCATTTTTTAATGACAATTCATGCCACTTTACAGCTTCCAGATATTTAGTTGATGGTATATCAGACCTTCGGGTACAACACAAAACCAGAATGGGTGTAAAAAATCCCTCCCAGGACAAGAAATTACATTAGCTTGTTTGTTTGTTTGTTTGTTTTTAAATTGTACTAGTGTAGTATAATCAACATTATTAACAACAGCAACAACAACAACAGTATTTCAACAACACTACATAGGATACAATCCAGTAAAAAGCAGAGAGAAGTATACTAGAGATCACCAGCTTCAAAACGTATAAAAATATGAATAAAGTGTAAAGTAAAATCCAGTAAATTATTTCATAATCTCATTTTCCAGGCTTCTTTATCCTTTATCATGGCCATGGGAAGGCTGGGACCCATCCAGCCAACTCCAGGCAAATGTGACTACACCCTGAACAGCTCGCCAGACCATCACAGGGCAATTGTGTATTGTGAGGCAGATGTGCTAACCACTACCCCACCTTGCCGCCCCCATTAAATTAAAGGGGTGAGAACAACACACAGGCTAAGTAACTTAACCCCATTGTTGCAAAAACTAGAGATGGTCATTTCGTACTAGAGTTACTTGAGAATTAAGCATTTTAATTGGTTGATGGAAAAACCCTTTATTTTTATTTATTAATTTATTTGTTTGTTTGTTTGTTTGTTTGTTTATTTATTTTTGCTGGTACTCTGTACCATAAACATGTTGGTACCCAAAATATGATTTAACCTCCTTTTTGCTATGACCGCCTCATTCATTAATTTTCTAAGCAGCTTAATCCTAATTAGGGACATGGGGAAGGATGGCGCCCATCTTAACCCACTCTGTGTGAGGGCAGAGTACACCCTAGACAGCTCGCCAGGTCATCGCAGGGCCAACACTCACACAACAATTCACAATCACTCTCACACTCAAAACTAAGGATAATATGGAACAGCCAATTATCCTATACGGTGCATGTTTTTGGACTGTGGGAGGAAACCAGAATACCTGGAGGAAACCCACCCAAGCATGGGGAGAGCATGCAAACAGCCTCAGACAACATGAGGAAAACACCATGAGGGGACTCAAAAGGGAAACCCATCCTCATTTGGGTGTAACAGGAAATTCAGGTCCATGTGGTACATGAGTAGGAGCGAAGGGTTTATAAGATGAGAACTCCAACCAGAAGTAGGACATCAGGATGGATCTGGAAGAGCAGACAGGCAGAATTTTAAATTATAGTGGAGCTCCCCAGCAGAGCTTCATAGGCATGGATTATGACTTTAATGGTTGTCCCGTGTCCATGCCTAAGTTGATGCTCACTGATATGCATGATGACCCAACAACAAAAACAGATTTATTCATAAGGAAACTGAAACCCAAAAACTGATACACAACTCATACACAACTATTCGGACTCACACACAATAAAAAAAAGCCAACAATCTAACTCAGGTAGGCAGACAAACTTTCGCTGAGCAAAACAACACTAGACATGAACGGTTACACAGAACATGTTAAATAGATAACTAAACTAAAAAGAGGCAGTGAAAAGAAAGTTTAGTGATAACCTTTCACCGCTTTCGTGCCAGACCGAAGTTGGAGAAATGCAAGGGAGATTTATTTATTTATTTCCTCCAGAGCAGAAGTTGTTTCAGCCCTGAAAGTAGCCATGCTGCTGTTCTAACACCAGCCTCGGACACCAACCAATAGAAATACCTGTCGGCAGCTCAGCCTTCAGACAGTGCCAAAATCTACGTATTAAAGTGCACGGTAACAGTAATGTATGATATTTGTGGATTTATAGATAAATGGATACTGTACTAGTGTAGTTCAATGTTCGTGGGGTCACACTTCTTATTCAGCTCCCTTGTCCACCTGTGCCACCAAAAGTGGAGTTGTACAGACTGGCGACACTGTCTCTGCTGCTATGATTGTTTATGATGGTATAGACTTATTATTATTATCATTATTATTATTATTTTATATACTGTATTAATTCCGCAAGGGAAATTTTGACTTCTCTATTTAACCCATCCAAACTGAGCACACACACGTAAACAGTGAGAACACACACACACACCCGCAGTGAACTGCCACACATTGTGGTGCCTGGAGAGAAGTTGGGGGTTAGGTGCCTTGTTCAAGGGCACTTCAGCCAGAAATGTGGAGGAAGGGAAGGTGCAGCTCACTCCCCCTCCTCCACACATTTTTCCTGCTGGTTCAGGAATTGAACCAGTGACCTTTCGGTGCCAAAGCCACTTCTCTAACCATGATGCCACGGCTGCCCCCAGTATACATTATGTGATTATGTACCAAGTAATGAAGCAAACAGAGCAGCAGATACATTTCCGAGCTGATTATTCGTTCCCCGTTTTATCATTTAAGCTGGTCTTAAAATGATTATACTACCAGATTATATAGTCCCTATTCTGATCTACCTCCAGTCCAGCTGTAAAGATCCTTACCTTTCCACATTGGATGGTGCTGAGGGATGCACCAATTGTCATGCATGAAAGCCAAATCTTGATGTCATGCATGAAAGATCAAACTGCCAGCGACAGATGGGCTGAACTGTCATCTGTCACATTTATTTTTGCTCACAAGTCAAGTTTTTTCACAAGAAATTCTATGAGAAGTGTGTGCTGTTTTATTTTGAGCAATGTAGGCTAGATGACTAAAAGGCAACTCAGCACCAAAAAGAAAAAAGGAAAGTGTGAATTGTAACGAGTTTCATCACATTCTTGTGCGACAGTTTGAATTGTCCACATTGAGTAGGGTGGTGTTTGTACCAGGAAACACACTGGGTGTAGTGGTAACCACTTCCAGCACACAGCAAGAACGTCCTGGGTTCGAGCTCTGTGCCCAGCAAGGACGTTTCTGTGTGGAGTTTACATGTTCTCCCTGTGCTTGTGTGGGTTTCCTCCGGGTGTTCCTGTTTCCTCCCACATTTCAAACACATGCACGGTAGGCTTATTTGATATTTTTGATTGCACGTCGGCGAGAGTGAGTGTGGATTGTTGTGTGTTTGTGTTGGTCAAGCGTGTACTCTGCCATTGCCTGGAGTCAGCTGGGACCTTAATAAAGCAGAAATGTCTCATACCCTTGACATAGGATGGCACATGATGAAAACTATTCTTCAATTCAAAAGGAAATTCAGACCAATAGGAAAAAAAAACTTCTAAAAAAGTTCCTTACATGGGAGGCTACAGTTAGTGTGATCCACTGCAGATGAAAGTCTATAAAATTCTACATAAAGTGTTAACATAAAAGATACTCATCAAACAGTGGCTACAGAAATTCACATCATGGCTTTGTGTTTCACCTCTTTCAATTGTGGTTCGATACTGTTTCCTACTTTACCCTAAACATTCACTTCACCGCACTTACAAAAGCAATTATGTTACATTTTACATGCTTGCTTTATTCCTTATGCAGCTTTATTGACAATTGCTCTTCAAGATCATCAGACTGTGAGACGCTGAATGGAAATAGTGTGATTTGCTGACATAACAAGCATGCTTGCAGTGTATAAAGAGAAAAAAAAAATAATACACAAAATAACAAAAATAACACCAAAGGCAAGAAATACGAATGCTCTGTCAGAGATGAATTGAAAGATTTCAATTAATTTATCTCTAATGAGCTCAGCTATGATGAGCCCACGGAAATGTAAATGATACAGTAATGACAATGTAATACAGTTTCATAATGCCTTATAGTAAATGGTGTGTAACACAGTGCCCCAGTATTGGTATCTATCTGTACTGAATAAAATAGAAACCTGAAGTGGGTATAGCCTAAATTTTTTTTAATTCATTAGTAAGTTAGTAAATAAATAAATAAATAAATATAAGGTGGCGCAGTGGTTAGCACGTCCGCCTCACAGCAAGAAGGTCCTGGGTTCCATTCCCGGGCTCGGGCGTTTCTCTGTGGAGTTTGCATGTTCTCCCTGTGCTTCCATGGGTTTCCTCCAGGTACTCCGGTTTCCTCTCACAGTTCAAAAACATGCTCAGTAGGCTAATCGGCCGTTCTAAATTGTCCCTAGGTGTAAGGGTGCATGTAAATGGTTGTATGTGTGTTGGCCCTGCGATGGCCTGGCGACGGTGTACCCCGGGTTTGCCCAAAAGGCGTTAGGATAATCGGCTTAGAAAACGAACAAATTATTAAATAAATATAAATAGATTAATCAATACTGTTCAGTTTCTATTCATAGCTACACGGATCAGCCATAACATTAAAACCACCTTCCTATTATTGTAGAGGCCCTACCTTTATCCCCAAACCAGCTCTAACCCACCAAGGCATGGGCTCCATAAGACCTCTGAGGTTGTGCTGTGGTATCCACAAGCAGTTTACAGTACATCCTTTAATTCCTGTGGGTTGCAATGTGGAGCCTCCATGGTTTGAACTTGTTTGTCCAGCATATCCCACAGATGCGGAATTTAAAGACCAATCTCAATAGCTCATAATAACTCATTCTGGGACAGTTTTGCAGTATTACAGTTTTGCAGGGTGCATTATACAGCTGAAAGGCTCGCAGGGAGCACCATTTTTAGAAAGGGATGTACATGGACTGCAAACCTGTTTAGGTCAATAGTAAGTGTTAAAATAACATCCACATGAATTGTAAGACTCAAGGTTTCTTGGTGTGCCACCTTTTCATAGCCAAAATTAAGGTTTTCTGAAATCCATGCTCTTCTGTGGGATCAGATCACACAGGCTAACCTTTACTCCCTGTGCACATCAGTGGGCCCTGGGGCCTGGTCCTGGTTCACTGATTGTTCTCGCTTGTATCACTTCTATTAGGTACTATCCAGGAATACCCCACAAGACCTGTGGTTTTGGAGCAGTTGTGTTGCCATTATAACTTAGCCCTTACCAAAGTCACTTAAATCCTTACACTTGCCCATTTTTCCTGCTTCCAGCACACCAAATTTGAGAAATGACTGTTCATTTGATGCCTAACAGGCCCCACCCTATGACCGATGCCATTACAATGGCAGTTGTATTGCGTCAATTTACTGTACTTCTCAGTGGTTTTAAAGAAATTGCTGAATGCTATGTGTTTAGAACACATGCATTATTTATTCCATTACATCCTTAGTAAAATTATTTCAAATGTATAAAACAGTGGTCAGTTGCTGTATATAAACTGCAGTACATTTAATCATTAATGCCGAATATATTAATTTTGCTGGTCTAAAACATTTCCTGTACGCATGAGAAGATGTTGTTGAACAGGGAATACTGAAAATGAAATCATTCTGGCCAATTTAATTTGTGCTTAAAAAGTATGCAGACATGCGAGCTGATGGGAAATTACTAAAAAGATATTAAACCTTCACGTGTGGTCTTACTCCCAACTTTCAGCTATTTCATCACACGATTGTAATCCTATTCCCATCATTTAAGCATTGAACCTCATTTACCACGCAAATGGAACACTGTTGACACCCGCATGACTCCTCCTCTTTGTCCTAAAGCTCAATAGAAGCCTGTTGGTAGCCAATATTTTTCTTGAACTGTGTTGCTATTAGCTTTAGTACACCAATGTATGCTCCACCGAGGCTGGCCCTTCTCATCAACTTGTTCTCATTTCATTAGCATCAGGGGGCTTTGAAATTGCTGCTGCCCTCTAACCATACTAGAAATGTCTTGCGGGGCTTAATCACCCTCCGTCCATGCCTTTTACACTCGAGTTTCAGATAAGCAGAAGGATTATGAGCAGTATGCACTGCAAGAATAGAGAAAGAAGTCGTGAACTTATGTACAAACATAGTATACACATTTTAAAAGCAGATTATATCCGATATAAAGCAATGAATTAAACATTTCTGTCAACGTGCCAAGGCAAGACTGATTCCTTTCAATTTTCTTTTCTGTGCTATTCTGATTGGCTGGCTGACCTGGTTAAACATTACATCAGTTTTAATCTATACTGAACGCTGTCTTCTTTCCAGGCTCTAAAAACGGTGTCGCTTTTATTTGCATCTGCTAACCTATTGGCAGGTTTTATTGCAACACACTGAAAGCAGTTAACCGCCGTCAAACGGCAAAGTGGTTTACGACAGTGAGTAGTAGCGGACCTTGTGAGTATTATATGTGGGTCTTACTCACAATGGCTTTCCAAACGAAGTATTGCCATGTGCATACTTCATTCATTCATATTATAAGCTGATTAATCCTAATTAGAGACGCACTAGGTGAGGGCAGGGTACACCCTGAACAGCTCGCCAGACCATCGCAGGGCCAACACACATACAGTTCGCACACACGCTCACACACAGTGGTGATTTGTAACAGCCAGTTAACCTACTGTGGGAGGAAAACCCAAGCAAGCATGAGAAAAACACGCAAACTCCACACAGAAATGCCCTGACCCCACCTCTCAACTACACTCTTTATTAACTTGGATAGTTGACCCCAAGTATTTAAATTCATAGCCAGTAGTACTGTCCTGCTATGGCCTGGCGAGCTGTCCAGGGTGTACTCTGCCCTCGCCCAGAGTCGGCTGAGATGGGCACCAGCCTCCCCGCGACCCTAACTAGGATTAAGAGGTTCAGAAAATGAATGAATGAATAGTACCATCTATTTAGTAGTTTTTTTGCTGAAGGCAAGGTGAACTATTCATCAATTTTCACTGAGCCTGTGGGAGATAATTCTCATAGTATATATTACATTAAAACAAAAAAAACTAAAACAAGATTTTTATGGTTTATTTTTTAAAGTGTGACTGTTATCATGCACACTCTATATGGCATCTTTTGAAACTCTTGAAGCTTGAAAAGTTTATTTATTTATTTAGACCTTGAAAAAGTACCCTGGAATAGCATTGTATTGCATTTTGAGAATTTTGGTATCAGTGGCCATGACAATCTGCGAGTCTTAGTCAGCAATTTTGGTTCAACCATCAATATTTTATCTTGGGACTATTTAGTGGGTGCCGAGGTGGCGTAGTGGTTAGCATGTGATTAGCATGTACGCTTTACAGTAAGAATGTCCTGGGTTCGATTCCTGTGCTTGGGCGTTTGCATGTTCTCCCTGTGCTTGTGTGGGTTTCCTCTGGGTACTACAGTTTCCTCTCACCGTCCAAAAACATGCACAGTAGACTCATTGGCTGCTCCAAATCGCCCCTTGGTGTGAGAGTGTGTTAGTGAATGCTGTATAACAAACCAATCAGATTGCACCAATCCAGTGTACAATAACTTGTCTAACATGACCTTAGGATTATGGTGACATATTCGATAATAATTTGAGTGTGACAGCACCATGCTGGCGCCACCTTAGCGCCGAGGACTATTTGGTACTATTTGATTTAGAGAAGCGTAATTTCACGCTTCAATAAAGCGTCAGGTCCAAAAACGATGATAGCATGCTGCCTGACAACACACTAAGAACATGCTTTTACTTCTGACAACTTCCAGGCAGTGTGTCTTCCACAGTCTTCCACAAGCTTTTTGCAAAATCATTCGGTCAGAACACGTCCTGTGTTTCTGACATGCGGCGAATGCTGTATTCTGATGTATGCGGCTTGTAGTCGTCTCCTCCTAATTACCAAAGACATGCCACTGTCAGCAGTGTCATGCCAGGCTAATGTCTCCTCGGAGGCTGACAGCCACTGTGTCAGCCTGTTCGGAGGCGGCTGCATCAGTGTTCCGAAGATAAAGCGAATTAAAATCCTGTCAAGGCCTCACAAACGGTCACTTGAGCCAGAGAAGAAGAGAAGGGAGGACTGTAATTACCATGTGTTGTTGTTTGCCTTTGTGCTTCATAACAAAGCAAACTTAATTAGACATCTCCGGATAAAGTCTCCCAAAGAGCTCCACATGTGTCAACAAGGTATTTATTTTATTATTTATTTATTTATTTATTTATTTTATTTTTATGTATATATATATATATATATATTAGTGCATCTTTAAATAAAGCTTCGAATATGCAGCAGGTATTCATTTTAAATTGTGTTTTTAGGAAAAATAAATGTGTGTGTGTGTGTGTGTGTGTGTATACGTGTACCTCAGGGGTTACCCTACACTTAACATTGAAAGAGGAATGACTTTGCAATTGCTTGGCTCTGCTAATGACAGCGTCGTTCATTGATCCCCGCCCCCCACCCCCCCTCCCCACCTCCTCGTGTCAGTCAATATCACACCATTACCAAGGAGCAAGCTTTTCCGGCTGATCTTTAGATATCTGCCTTCCCCGGTCATATCCAAATGCTGAGAACCAGCTTCCTGCTTCCTTATAGGAAGCGCTTTTCCTTCCCCTCCACATCTTATCCACCACAGCACTATTTTAATTTTTTCCTTTTTTTTTTATGTTGTTAATGCAAGACCATTACGTGCACAACAACTCTTGAACACCCATTAGCTGCAGCTTGTCATGTTGATCCCTGCTCTTGACATTCTAAACATCATTTAGATCAGACTGCATGCCGGAGGTTCGTGGAATCGATTGGTTTTCTCTCAGTAAGAAAATTATTACAGGAAACAATTTTCCCGCTGAACTGTCCTTGTTCCTATGGGACTTCAGATCACGCGAGCGTGTAAGAGCATTAATGAGTCACGCCAGAGCAAGACTGCATCCTGTAATGTGGCACCAAATATGCCTAATAGCAGTGGCCTTCTGCTAACAGCCTGACAGGCTAATCATAACAGTGCACAGCCGAACCCAAGGCCAACATGTCGGCACTGACACTTTTCAGACAGGTGGCCTGATTAATGCCAGCCTTCCTTAACCTAGTAACTGCTACTGAGGGTCAATATTAATGCTGTTGACAACATATCTAGCTGACAGCAAACCCTAGCTAGTCAGAATATCCTATTTATTAGCAGCTGCAGCTACTGGTGCCAGAAAATGGAAAAATAGATTTATTTATGGATGAAATGAAAATTATGAAAATATCCACAATATTCAGTTATAATTATTTAGGGAAGCGTGAATTGTTTTGCGCCGCTGCTTTGAAAACCGTTTTCATTACACAAAAAAAATCATTTCTTCATTCCATCCTTGAGTGAATATTTTAATAAGAATAGTCTTATTATTATTATTATTATTATTATTATTATTATTATTATACTGTAGTATTCATTGGTGGCACAGTGGGATAGTTCGAGTCTCAGGCTCAGACATTTCTGTGTGTAGTTTACATGTTCTACCCATGATTGAGTGGGTTTTCTCCGGGTACTCCGGTTTCCTCCCACAATCCATACACGTGCACATTAGGCTAATTGGCTGCTCCTAATTGCCTATATCTGTAAGTGTTTCTGGGAATGGTTTTATGTGTGTGTTCGCCCTGCGATAGTCTAGCGAGCTCTTCAGGGTGCACCCCACCTTCGCCCAGTGTTGGCAGCCTCTTCATGACACTAATAGGATTAAGCGGTTTGGCAAATGAGTGAGTGAGTGAGTGAGTGAGTGATATCCATTACTGTAACTCTACCCATTTCTAAAGAAGCTAGCAAGTCTATTTTTAAAAGCAATAAGAAATAAAACCCTGGGGTTAAGCTCCATTACTATATACAACACGGTAATGGTGTGGTCTGACTGGTTCCATGGTTTATTAATTCATTCATTTTCTAAGCCGATTAATCCTAATTAGGGTAGCGGGAGGTTGGCGCCCATCTCAGCCGGCTCTGGGTGAGGGCTGGGAACACAGGGCCAACAAACATACAACCATTCACACTCCCTCTGTGGGAGGAAACCGGAATCCCCAGAGGAACTCCACACAGAAATGCCCAAGCCGAGTAATCGAACCCAGGCCTTCTTGCTGGTTGCAGGATTTTCCTCTTTGGTTTATTTTAGACTTTTTTTTCGAATATGAAAGATGCATGAGCTCCGAGTGCAGGTGTGAGCAAGTGTATAGGAGCTGTGTTAGAGCCTCTTTTCAATAGTTTAATTATATCCTATGTGGAAACATAAAGAAAAGCAAACATTCCAACATGTTGTAACCATTAAAGAGGCCAATCGGTTGAGGTCTGTGTACTTTGATCAGAAGTAACTGCTAAGTAACTGCTGTGTAGCTAACCGTGTCCTCTTAGCCTACTTATTCGGAGTTTCTTACATACTACACAAAAAAATAAGTAAACCGCACTTCATAACAATATTTTAACAGTATTTGCTACACAAAACCCCCAAAAAACAAACTAAAGCTAGATTTTTATGGGTTTTTTTTCCATTTTAAAGATTGATAATTAACACACTGCCTGCTACTTCATGACAACCCGTGAGACTGTAGTTTTGATTCAAGCATTATCCCCTCTAAGGCTGTTTTTTAATCCCAAAAATTGCAAACCAAGCAGATTGTGGCATTCGTGTGCAGTATATATTTTATTTAGTATGGACATTATTATCATTCATTCATTCATTTTCTGAACCGGTTAATCCTAATTAGGGTCGCGGGGAGGCTGGCGCCCATCTCAGCCGACTC
>JAOUQZ010000004.1:21743252-21757056 GCA_028564935.1 Neosilurus hyrtlii
CTACTCTTGACGAAAATCAGCAATGGTTCTTTTACATGCCTCCCACCATAGACAGTGAGAGACATGGTCGGCATTTGTTAACCCAGTTAGCTGCACTCGGGGTAGACATTGTTAATCATTCAAAATATTTTTTGGTTTCTGATTGGAAGAACGCCACCAGCAAAGTTGTGGTATTCTTCTACAAGCCATCTTATTCAACAGTGACACTGAAAAGTTTAATGATTGCTGAATGATTAGTAAACGCCAATGTTCATATAAGATCATATAAGATAGACCTAAATTCCGCCACCAACAGGGCTGGCGAAAGAGTGTAGCCTATCTATCCTATTTGCTATCTATGTTCCTCTTCTTCCCCTCCTTCCACAGAAAGCTAGTGAGAAAACGGCTTCTCGCTCTCAAGACTAGAGGCATGCTGCTCGGGAAAAAAAAGGTAAACAAAGTCTCTTCCGGCTGGTTCACACTGGCTATTTATTATTTGCTGGTCCAAGAAAATATTTTTTTAATGAATGATAAAACAATGAGAGAATTTTGCATTAGTTTGATATGGAGAATTATTCAGATTTCGGAGAGTCAAGCCAAGGCCAAGGCCAATAACATCCCCTTGATCAGAATAATACTCCATATCATAGTTCACCTCATTTAATAATTGCTTATTATCCACCCTGCAAACATGGGAATTAATTCAATAAATTACGCTAAAAGAAAACATAAAAAAGGTTGGCTGTGGTTTGCTTTTCTTATGTGAAATGAAATACAATGTGATTACATTTTAATTTAATTTAATTTAATTTTGTGAACCTTTTTATCCTTTATTATGGTCGCGGAGAGGCTGGAGCCTATCCCAGCTGACTCCGAGTGGAGGTGGAGTTCACCTCGAACAGCTCACCAGACCACTGCACGGCCAACAGACATAACCATTTACACTCACATTCACACCAAGGGGCAATCGAGAATGTCCAATTAGCATAATGCGCATGTCTTTGGACTACACACAGATATGCCGTCACCGAGCCCGGGTCCCAAACCCAGGACCTTCTAGCTTGTTGGAAATACTTTGAGGCCACAAGTAAAAATATTAATGATATTTTTTAATTTCTTTCCAGTAGGCTAAATATTCTCAGTTCAGATTCAGAACTTGCATGTTTGTTCAATTAAAGCTTATAGTGGAAAAATAAACATATTTATGTTCCATCCATATAAGCAAGAATGTAGAGTAATAGTCATGAGTAGGCTTCTTCTAACTGTATGCAAGACCAAAATATTCGAAGCCGATTGGCTAGTTTTTTCTTCATTAAAAGCAGCTAATTGTTTTACTTATGGTAGGACCTGGATTTGAGCCTTGTAGTCAGTCAGGGTGTCTTTCTGTGGTGATTGCATGTTGTCTCCATGCTTGCGTGGGTGTGCTCTGATTTCCTCCCAGAGGCCAAAGCCATGCACGTTAAGCTAATTGGCAATAGCAAATTAGCCCCCAGGTGTGAATGTGAGTATGAGTGGATGTTTATCCTCGTAGAACAGGCTCTGCAGGGCGCTTGCAAACTTCTCAGGTAAAAACATATATCACATTGCAACAAAAACCCCTAAAGTGGCCCAGTGAATTATGGGTGGAGAATGGGGAGTGAGCAAGTTTTTTAAGTGCATTCCGTTCTATTTTTAGTGCATAAATTAGAATCTTGTGTCCTTTCTGGACGTGTACTGTAACTTATTTATTTGGAATGAGCTGACAAGTTCAACATTGTGGGCACATTAAAAGTTGCAGCACCTAGCTAGTCAGCATGGTTGTTAAAAAGAACATTACACTTACCAATTTCTTTCTGACCTGCTGCTTTGTTGCTGAACTGTCACTTCAGCATGTTTACGGAACATGGACCTGCTGCCGAAGTCTCCAATCTTTCAAATCTAGCTTTAGCAATGAAGGCCGTGTAAATATGCAAATGTACCTATGTTTCTCACATGTCTATGTCTTACATGCTAATTAAATTCTGTTGAGTAAATTATGAATGCTGAGCTTATTAACTTGTCATATGATATTTCATTACAGTAGCTACTAGCTTTCAGTTTCATGAACTCGTTTTTTAGGTAGCCAGGACATGGATGCAAGAAGACACAAGAAAAACATTCATTCATTCATTCATTTATGTTCTGAACCGCTTAATCCTAATTAGGATTGCGGGGGAGGCAGGCACCCATCTCAGCCGACTCAGGGCGAGGGCAGAGCACACCCTGGACAGCTCGTCAGGCCATTGCAGTAACATAATATCAAACAACCTAATTTTTTTCTTAATGATTCCCAGGGTGCAACACGGTGGTGCTGTGGTTAGCACGTCCGCCTCACAGCAAGAAGATCCCAGGTTTGATTCCCGGGCTCAATATTATCACTTGATTAAGGAAAAACTGGTTATCATAGCACCACCACAATCCATTTTCTAAGCCGCTTAATTCTAATTAGGGTCGCGGGGAGGCTGGTGCCTATGTCAGCCAACTCTGGGAGAAGGCCGGAGCCAGACCATCGCTTGGCAACACACATACAACCATTCACACTCACTCTCACACTAGCCTACTGTACCATTTAGCCTACTATGCATGTTTTTGGACTGTGGGAAGAAACTGGTGTACCTGGAGGAAACCTACACAAACACAGGGAGAACATGAAAAACACACAGAAACAACCGAGCCCGGGAATCGAACCCAGGACCTTCTCGCTGCGAGGCAGATGTGACAGCCACTACGCCATTGTGCCACCTCAGCAAAAACAAATGGGATGAATTCAGTGTCTATACATAAATGAATCTAAGATTAATTTGGCGTTCCATTCGGATTTTTTTCTTTTTGTTACTAATAAAAGTGCAGTTATGTGTGTGAAGTAGTTCTCCCACTGTCTTTGTAATGATGAGTCATGAATTTATGGTCAATATCAAAGGAAATAAACTGGACTACATTGAAATTTGGGGATTGTTGAATGTCACACTATAGGATACCAGTTTCAGAGAATGACCCATATAAAATTGCCAGCATAGTTTTTTAAACATATAAACAGACGATAGTACGTAACTAGCATGTGGTAGCAAGTAAAGACTTTGTTTTCTTGTTATGATGGATATGATTGCAATAAACAGGAAATGTCAAGTCGTGACGATATCACTGTTTGTCTTTTCTGCTTTTCAGTCACAATGACATTTGGCTGTCCTCAACCACCAAAGTACAAAAGGAGCGAGTTAGTGTATGTAGATTATGCTCAAAGTGATTTCGCTGTAAGAATTGTGGCTTTGGTTTTATTTAATGTTCAATGAAAAACATGATGAAAACTATCAACAGGAAGCGAAACAGATAAAGAGAGAAGAGATAGGAGGTGGAAGGAAATAGGCAGGTTCAGAAGGTGCAGGTGACATTTACCAAAATCCCTCTGAGCAGCAGTATCACAGAAAGCCCAGTCTCAACATCGGATATTTACGAATTGATTTGGTGGTGTCAGTAAAAGTTGCACGTCGCCGCCGGCGATAATCTGTTTGATGAGAATCATATGTCCTTTTCATATTAAACTTCCACGCTGCTCATTGACCTTTTCACTTAGCATCTCTGACTTGCTGGCTCCACTACTCTGCATCCATGTCCTTTGGGCCTCATTTTGCCTGACGTATCGTTTTAGTTTAAAAAAAAAACAAGTTCACCTTCAAAAAATTTTTTTTTTTTTCACGCATCAGTGGTGACATGTTTTCTGGCGGTGCGCGATGGTTTGTTAGCTTAGCGCCAAGGTGCTAAGCGAGGTTTAAGCGAAATTCACTGATAAGGTTGACCTTAATCATTCTGAAACCCTTCACAAAACCATACACCGTACAGCAGGGATCTTATCCACATGCAATTATTTGCATTTTCCCCATCTCTTCATGCTATTTGAGTACAACGTTCAACAGTAAAGTGGTCTCACCAAGATGGCTGCCACCGGACTTCGATATTGAAACGCTTATTGTAAGAGCCTCATCTGATCCTCTCCCATCATCCAATCAGCGAGCACCTTCACCCGAATACTAACCAATGGACTTTGAGGCCTCATCTTTCAATCATTGCACACACCTGTTGCAAGCTCTTCATTCCCAGACATCTGATCCATCTGCACCTTCATATAAACCTGGATTCAGTACCTTCCCTTGGTGAAATCTTCTTGTGTTTTTCCTGTGCCTGAATGGTTATTTTGATCTTGACCTTTTGCGTACCAAACACTTTGTTGCTGCTCTGCAAACTGATCTTTTTTTACTTTGTTATTAAAAACCTTTCTTTTGGGAAAGCTTACGCATTTGTGTCCAGTATTTCCACAAAGACATTACAGTTATGTGCAACCTTGGTTTTGTTTTGTTTTGTTTGTGATCTGTGATTGTAAAAGGTGGAAGGTGTGACTTCTGCTTGGTTGAAGTGAAAACCTGCACCCACACTGGCCCTTTGCGGATAAGATTCTGCATCCCTGGATTACACCATTTAAAGATCTTGGGAATTTGGATAAGGACTGCACAGAGACATAGTGGTTAGCTCCTCTGCGTCACACCAAGAAGGTTCTGGGTTCGAGTCCCAGGCTCAGCAAGGACGTTTCTCTGTGGATGTTTGCATGTTTTCCCCATGCTTGTGTGGGTTTCCTTCAGGTACTCTGGTTTCCTCCCACAGTCCAAAGACTAACTGTTTGTTCCAAATTGCCCCTAGGTGTAAGTGTTTGTGTTGGCCCGACGCTTGCCTGGCAATGGCCTGGCGAGCTGTTTAGGGTGTACCACGCCTTAGCCCAGTGTGGGCTGGGATAGGCTCCAAGACTTCCCATGAAGTCTGAAGGATTAAGCAGCTAGGCAAATAAATTAATCAATGAATGAATGAACAGACCATTAACAAATATTTATATATCATACGAGGTACATCCTCAACAGCTTGCCGTTGCGGTGTTGACACGCACACACACAACTATTCACACTCACACCTTGGTGCAATTTGGTACAGCCAGTAAGCCTAATGTGCATGTCTTTAGACTGTGGGAGGAAACTGCAGTACCCTAAGGAAACCCATACACGCCCCTTCCTTAAAAAAAGTACTACAAGGCAAGGCAACACTGTGTGATCTTTTTCAACATATTATTATATATGCATCATTTGTGAAAGAGAGCAATTTTGGAGGGTTGAGTGGAGGGGAACAGATCAAGGGGACACCCACGGAGGAAATGGATGGACATCATTCAAGATTGGATAGGCCTGTCTGGTGCCACATGCTCTGCCATGGCAAGGGGCAGGCTGGGGCGGAGATGTACGTGTACGTCCCCTAGGATCTCTGACCCTCAGTAATGAGGATCATCAAGGCAAGGTATCCACTACATACACTGTGTTGTTATGTGATCGATTATGTTGATAATACCCTCACCCTTAGGTTAAATTGGATGAAAAGGGAGAAAGAAAGCTTAAAAAGCTTTCGGCTCCATGATTAAGATTGCAATTACTTCTCTAAACAGATAATTAACATTTAAATCCTGAAAATAGAACAGGGGGGAGAAAAAATGAAATTCAACCTTTGTTTTTATGTTTCCAGGATTTATTCTGTGGGCATGCAGACAGAGAGGTGCACTCGAAGATTAGCTAAACTCGGAAGATTTTGATATTAACCTTTTTGAGTGTAATGTTGGGAATCTAAGCCTGTCCTAGAGCAGACCTCCAGTGAGCTCTGCTTCTCTAATTAGCTGCCTGACATTTCACTTAATGCAATTGGAAAAAAAAAGAAAACAGAAAAAAAAAACAACATGACTGCAGCGTGATGATCTGATATCAGTAATTGGAACTTGATTAATTTTTTTTTTTTTTTTTTTTTTTGGTGGCTGGTTGCTCATCACAGCATTGGCGCCAGTTTCATTCTGATGAATGTGGAGATAACATAAAATGCTCTTCCCAAAGGGCACAGCAACAATTTTTGCACGAATCACATGTGTTTATGCACGTGTATACACTGTATATAGTATACAAATAGACCAAATTAAGATTCTGCTCAATGTAGCAGGGACAGGGGGTTGAGAGGGGGTTTAGGGACGTATCATTTCCCACTCTGCTTGTGTTGCGGCTGTTTGATGACACGAGGCTTTTTGGCACCCCTGGCTATGATTACTTTCTGTGTTAGCATCTCGTCACGGCCACCTTCGCTATCAAATCAAAGTCAAGCCGATTGTCCTTTGCTCGAGCTGACTGCTTCATTTCCTGTCACTGGTCCATCTGATCGTTGTCATTAACACTGATTTTGAAGTGCCTTCTCTGGGTGCAGGCACGCTTTCAATCCCTCCCTTGTCTACTTGATCGTTATATTTATAAGAGAACATTTCAGGCAGAGGGCATGTCCTCAGATGTACATCATGGATCTATCAGCATTTATCCTGCATCAGGCACATGTTGTACCATATGGTAAACGCTTACTACAATGCTACGATGCTAACAAACCCTCACGGGCAAGTACGATGCATCATACGGCTAAAGTGTCTGAGCTATATTTATGCGCACCAAGGCTCAGTACTTTTAAAGCATTACTGCATTAGAGAGAAGCGAGGAGTGTGTCTTTTTAAAGAGCACAGAAGCAGAGACTGCATTTAATTGCTCCCTGTTTCTTTTCCCTCATTAATTAATATCTGCCTCAGGGCTATGTATAAACAAGACAAAAAAAAAATAAAAAAAACAAAAAAAAAACTGAATATGAAATATTCTGGCAAATTTGAGGATCTTTCCCCCCTGCAAAACTTGTTTTAAAAAAATAAATAATCTAATATGCATTATGCATTCTTTTGTGAATATTTCTTAATTGGTTCAGTGCTTGCAAAACTAAGCACATGGTTCTTCATGTTTTTCATTTTCAGAACTCATCAATTATAGCATGCTGCTGGAAATCGTTTTATTATGCACACACACACACACACACACACACACACACACACACACACACACAGACTCACTATGCCGAAATGAAACGTACTGGCTTACTTATTCACTATCTGGTTAAGTCCACAACAGGTTCCAGGAAGGGCAGAGTTTCTGTGTTCTTCTGATATCCACATAGGTTTCCGCCAGGTTTTGGGGTTTCCTCCCAACATCTAAAACCACTCATATAAATAGATTGTCTTTAGGTGTAAACAATATCTACAAAGAGCGCATGAGCTCCTTGTGAACCACCAGCCATCTATGAAACTGCAACTCACCATTGCCTTCGTCGTCTTGACTCAGCCTTGCCGTCGAATCAAGGTACTGGCGTGGCCAAGTGGTCTCGGTCTGTGCACCTGAGATCGTAAATCCCCTTACACACACAGTTCTTGTGAATCCCCTTGATCCATTGTCTGACACAAATATACAAGGATCGCCTTGGTCGAGTCGGGCGGCTGTGATGTATGTTTGTGTGAGGTGTAAATGGTGTGCGCATTGTGTCCTGCGATTGACTGATGTCCCAGTCTTCCACTGTGTGCCCAGTAACACCAGGATAATCTTCAGGACCATCATGTCCTAAACCAGAATTAAGTGGTTTGGCACCAAAATGAAACGCAATCATTTAAATAAATACAAATTAGTGGTCCCTCCTAATCCATGCCCCCAAACACATAGACTGATTAGGCATTCCTGAATTGATGACTTTGTAGAAAAAAAATTAAATATAATTACTTTCAAAACAAGATGTGTGCAGCATTGTTGCAAGAGCCCTAGTCACCTTGCAAGCTGACACAACCTGGTTGAAATTGACTAAAGAATCTTTAAAAGTCTCTAAAATCAACACAGGGTCACAATTATAGCCTACATACAGTATCAAAAATATCTGTACAACACACCTAATACCAGAGCTCCCAAGCAGAGCATCATGGGCATGGAATATGGCCTGGATGGTTGTCTCGTGTCTGTCCGGTGTCTGGGTGTGCCCATTATAGGAAACCTAAGGAGGCTGCCATTTTGCTGAGTTGATGCTAATTGGCTGCTATTTATCTGTATGACCAGCATGATGATGGGCAGTGTAAACAAACAAAAATCATTTATTATTAATAACAAAACTGAATGCCAAGAAATAGAGGCTCATACATCACTGCTCAGACTTACACGGAATAAAAAATATACAATCTAAGTCAGGTAGGCAGACAGACCTGCAGGTAGATAAATGTTTGTGGGTCAAATGCTGAAATTAGAAGATTGACAGAACATAAACTTGCTAAATGGATAACTAGAGCAACAGGACAGGTGGTAGACATTAAAACGGAAATCAGCTTGCAAAAGGAAAGGCTTGAGAAGGAACCCCAGAGAATGATACTATTACCGACTTCCAGACTGACAAACTGGCTACAAGTCCCATTATTTTGCATTTAAGTCCATCTTTCCACTCATCCATTTGCTGAACTCCTGAATCCTGTTAGGGTCACAGGGAGGCTGGAGCCTGTCTCAGCATCACACACAAAACCATTCACACTCACAACTAGGGGTAATTTGAAGCAGCAAATTAGCCTAATGTGCATGTCTTTGGACTGTCAGAGGAAACCGGAGTACCCAGAGAAACTCACACAAGCATGGGGAGAGCATGCAAACTCCACACAAAAACGTCCTCGCCGGGAACAGGGCTCGAACCCAGGCCCTTCTTGCTGTGAGGCGGACATGTTAACCAGTACACCACTGTTGCACTTAAGTACAATTGTATAATCATTATCACTAATGTATAATCTTGGGATCTGCACTTGGTTCAATCCAACAGACATTCCTGATTATCTGTAAATCTGAGGTTCACCGTCTTCACTGCACTTCTTCGACTTTCCCATTGTACTGTCTGTTGGTCAATCCAGTGCATGCTGTCAGTCATACTCTTTTATGTTGGCAGAGATAAGGTACAAGATTAAGTTGGTCATCATCACCAATGGGAAGTTATGAAGCTTTAGAAGTTTCAATATTTTGGTACTTTGAGCATCATTAAATTTATAATTAAAGTGGGTGTATGTATATCTTTGATTGTGTCGATTTCAGAAAACCCCAAGTAAATTAAAGCTTGCGCTCCAAATAGTTTTTTTCATGCGAAGTGTATGTATGTTGGACATCGTTCTTTTTTTTCCTGGACCGATATATTCTGCATTAGAAAAAGAACAGATCAAAGAAGTAATGAACTGCATAATATTGTCATGATATTTATGTCGATACACTGTAAACATGTGATGTTAACATCTGTCCACAACTGTAAAATTCATATATATGTATATATAAAAGTCTGTTATTAGCAGTAATAATGTTAGCTATCTGGGGCAGCATGATGGCATAGTGGTTAGCATATATGCCTCAGAGTAAGAGGGAGTTTGCATTTTCTCAATGTGCTTATGTGGGTTTCCTCCTGGTACTCACAGTCCATGCACATTAGGCTAACTAGCTATTTCAGTTTGCCTCTAAATGTGAATGTGATTGGCTGTGTGTGTTGGCACTGTGATGGACTTGAAAGCCAATCAGAGTGTCTCCCTCCTTTGACCAGAGCCCAACTGAGATAGGGTCCATCCTCCCAGCAACCCGAGTAGAAAACCAGTTTGGTGAATGAGTGATGAATGAATGTTAGCTATCCAGCAACGTGGGCCTGTTTTTTTTGGATAGCACACTGACTTTATAGTGATATTTAGCTGTAGATGAGATAACATAGTTTGGTTAGTAAACTCAAATGTGTTTATAAGCATGTTACTGATTCTGATACCCAGGAGCACAGCACATTTTATATAATCATAAAAAACAAAACAAAAAAAAAGCGTGCATGGCGGCGTAGTGGTTAGCACGTCCGCCTTACAGCAAGAAGGCCGATTCCCGGGTTTGGGGCGTTTCTGTGTGGAAGTTCAGATTGCATGTTCTCCCCGTGCTTGTGTGGGTTTCCTCCTGATACTCTGGTTTCCTTTCACAGTCCAAAAACATGCACAGTAGGCTAACTGGCTGTTAGTGTATATGGTTGTATGTGTGTTGACCCTGATGGGTGTCAGCCTCCCTGCGACCCTAGTGAGGATTAAGTGGTTTAGAAAATGGATGAATGAATGAATAAATAAAACGACAGTGACGCCTATAGACAAGTAGCATGACTACAAGGCAGGTGGAGCATCCTGCTTGCTCTGATTGGTTGAAAGTTGGTCATATATGGTAAATTTCTTGGGGAAAAAAGTGCTTGGGGAGACTTTAAGTTAATATTTATTTGATTATTTAATACATCATTTTGATAAATATGGCAATAAGCATCCTGATTAAAAATTCTGATCAATGATGCCACCAAGCAGATGATTTGCCTGTCAGTGTAAAGATTTTGTTCTTCAGCCCTGTAAGACTGATAGGTCAGAGCTGCTGAAGCTTTACATCCAGTGTTCTGATACTCGTTCAATCTTCAATTTTCTAACTCCTGTTCACACCAACGTTTACTTGAAAGCTGTAAATATGACAGTGTCAGTCTGCCACTTCGCTGCCACTCTGGTGCGGCATGCGCCTGCTCACTTTCTGGGTTACTTGGAACCAAAACTTGTGTTTGCAAGATGCCGTATTCATCAATCTACCAGGCTATTTAAATAAAGTTGCTCATCTGTCATGAGTGAAGCGCTGAAAAGCTGCCCAAAGGCTGCCTGGCTCCAAGCCTGAAGGAGCCGGGCTGTGCTGAAAAAAAAAAAAAGCTCTATACACTTCGAAGCTTGCTCGTCCGACTATCAAGCCGCCTCGTGCCCTTCAGCTAGCTTGCCGCTTTAATCTCTGTGTGTTGGGAATGTGAGCTAATGAGATAAATTAGGGCTCATTAGCCTAAAGCTATGATATCATCTGTGTGCAGAGATAAAATACGGATTCCTTCGGGCTGGCGCAATAATAAACATGGAGAACGGGCAAACATGTACATGTAGCTGTTATTTATAGATGTTCGACAGTAATTAGAATGCAGACGCATTTATCATGTTGATCAAAGGACTCAGGTGTTTATTACATGTACTCATTATGCTTAATAAGAATGTTATGACAACACTAGTGCCCTTGTGGACTTGTGGGTATACATTATATATATGTGCTAATGCATGTAGACACATTCAGGAGCCACGTGTATTAAATGTATTAATTAGCTTTTTATTTATTTATTTATTTCCCCTTTTTTTTCTTCTTTTTTTTAGATAGATCACATGGAACACAGCCTTAGACAATAGCAGTTGAGCTTATCCATATATATTGTATGTGTCGTTTCTTTTGCCCAGCGTATGATAGATCACTCTGTGTGTGAATGTAAGTGAGTTTGAGTGTGTGTGTGTGTGTGTGAATGTGTGTGTGTGAGGTCAGGACAAGATCTGGTGAAATGCTAGACAGATGTGTTTATTTTTTTTTAATAATTCTAAAAATAAATAAATAAATAAATAAAAAATTTAAGGCGCAGACGCTGATGGATAAAAATACCCCCAGGTCTGACTAATGCAGCGATCAATCCCTCTCCATGCCCAGCCAGTGTAATTAGACAATAATGAGAGTGCAACTGCATTATGCTGGATCTCCAACTATGTGTTGACCTCAGCAACTTATACTCCATTAGACAGCAAATAGCTCGCAAGGCCTGGGTAATAAACCGTGCATCCCACCTCGGTGGGAGACCTGAACACGCCTTTCAAGAGACACCTCAGAATGGTCCTCAGTTTGACTCTGCCATTGATATAAGTTTAGAATGAAAAAAAAAAGCAAAACAAAAAAAAAAAACAAATGTTTGGGTCAAATTTAGGGTGTAAGTTTTGGGCCCACACAGACACAAGCCTGCTCACTAGTGTACCACGCCCACATTTTGGCAATGCAGGCTGTGAAAATGAACACACTTGGAGTGAAGAGAATGTGCTGGGTTTAAAAAAAAAGAGAGAGAGAAAGAAAGAAAAAACAAATCAAATAAACAGAGAAAAATGGCAAACAGAAAAGATATTTCTGTCTGTCTGGCTTTAGGTTAAAGCGCACATAAGATCATGCATGTCTCTTGAATGTTTTGTTCTCTTAAATGAAAGGGAGCACACGGCGTCGCTCTCCACTGATGAGTGCAGGAAGAGAGTTGATGCTCTTGTCAGATGCCGCTTCCAGCACCGAGTGCAAGCCGCCGTACTGCCTTTCATTATTTGTTGAGGTTATGTCGAGAGTGTCAAAAAATATCAGACTCGTCACTGTGTTTGGGCAAGGGGGGTTGGGGGGGGGGGGGGTACTCAATTACAAACCGACATAAAGTTTCTTTCTCTCTGTGATGATAAACTTCTACGAATCTCTGCACCTGGGTGTAGATAAACCCACTGCAACACAGGAAATGAAAGCAAACCAGAGCCTTTTTGCAGATAAATAAATATATAAAGCAATAAATATGTAAATAGTTCTGTCTGTCATGTCAGTATGAATATGAAGGATGATAGGAGGCTTTTTTTTTTTTTTTTTTTTAAAACATAGGCGTAGTGGAGTAATGTTTAAATCATTCCTCAGGTGACTGCATCAGGTGTTGTGAATAGTCAGTCATGGACTCTTTTATTTGAGGTCCTGAGGTGAGTAACAGTTCACTGGAGTACACAGTCAAGAAAGATAGACAGAAGCAGGTACATGAAAGTGTTGCATTTTAGCAATGGAGAGATGGGAGACTCATTCATGATGAGTACTCGTCCTCTGTTCACTATACACACCAGCACCACTTAAGAAACAAAACCAGGTGATATCAGTGATATCCTTTGACAGCCTTTTTTTTCTTTTTCTTTCTTTCTTTTTTTAAGAAAAAAAAAAGTTTTCACTCCACTCATTTAAGCAGTGGAGTCAGTATTCTCCTGAATTTAAAAAAAAAAAAAAAAAAAAATTCTCATTTGCTGTTTATAAAGAGAAGCTCTGCTGAATGAATGCTTGAAGTGCAGACCTGACATTAATCCGTCGTTTCAGTTCTGCTTCTACTGCTACGATGAAGCTCTAGACATATTCAAAAAAGAAAGAATGAAAGAAACACACACAGACACACACACATATTAAAGCAAAGAGAAAAACTGATGCTTGGTGATCAAATCCGAGATAAAGACCCAGTATGAACGGCGGTGCATTTTGTAGGCATTGTGATAGGCTCAACACCCTGCGGTGCACACTGTATATGATGCAAATACGAAAGGCAAAGACCGCACAAAAGTCCTTCTATACAAAATTAAATAGAACATTCTGAAGAATTCCCAAGTCATTTTTGTAGCCGAGTGCACTACAGTAACAATATGAGCTTTCTGAGTAACTGAGTAAGGCAGTATCACAAAATGTTAGCCAGGGACTCCACGCTGCACTGGGAATGGCAGGCTTAGATTTGAGAAGAAAAGAAAGAAAGAAATCCCAAATAACAAGAAAGTGTTGTAATTAAAAAATAGCTGCCCTGTAAGTTCATCTCAGCATTGCAAACGAAAGGAGTTAACCTGTAGTCGCATGTGTTTCGTCTCATTTTGATAGAAATGGTAATGCGCTGGCTGGACAAGCTCTGCTCGAGTTAAAGCGAAAGGATTTCCTCGAACATGTGTGTGTTGAAGAATAAAAAAATATTTAAAAAATTAAATAATAAAAAAAGCCACGTTAACGTGTCCGGGTGTACGGACATAGACAGAGAAGGAAGGACGACGAGGAAAACGCAACAGCAAAGAAACTCACAGAGTTCGACGGCTACTAAGGCAACAGTTGCCAAATACAATATAAGCCCATGTATATTGCAACACAACTATATATTAATTTAATAAAATACACAATATAGCTCTTGTACACGTAACAATTTGGCTCATATGCACAGAGATTGCAGGGGGGGGGGGGGGGTAAATAAAAATCTGTCATTTCAA
>JAOUQZ010000004.1:21762169-21781916 GCA_028564935.1 Neosilurus hyrtlii
TTGTGTTTGAATGTGTGTGTGTGTGTGTGTGTGTGTGTGTGTGTGTGTGTGTGTGTGTGTGTGTGTGTGTGTGTGTGTGTCCACCTCTTTTATCTTCATTCGGGATTATTATGGGTTTGTGGTTTTGGTTGGCGTGCAAAATGGGTGCAGGAATTGTAAATTAGGGACACACACACACACACACACACACACACACACACACACAGGCCTAGCAAGCAAGAGAATGGGAGGGATGGACAGGTGCTTCCCTGTGAACATTCAAGTTCAAAGGAATGAGGTATGGCTGTGCTTCTGAAACTGCATTTTGTGTGTGTGTGTGTGTGTGTGTGTGTGTGTGTGTGTGTGTGTGTGTGTCTAAGTGTAAGAGTCAACTCAAACCATGGCCTACTGCTCCATGCAGTGATTTATGCCTTACAAATGACACCTCATGTATATTTAATATTTGGAGGATTTCATTCTTTCAGAAGGTAAGCAAGGAAGCAGGAACAAGAGAACATCATGAATTTCTGAAAAAGGAATATTGTCAATAATCCAGAATTAAAGCCCTTCCACCGGTCCTTCCACTGCTCAGCTCTGGTGAATACTATACATGATAACAAGTATCATCTTAAAATATCTCTTGTTTCTGTTCAATTTGATTGCATGAATTAAGAAAAAAGAAAGAAAGAAAGAAAGAAAGAAAATAAAGACCACCAAGAGAGATGCTCCAAAACATACCTAATAACATTGATAGTCTAAAGTGTCGAGCTCCAGACAATATATCCCACATGTGCTTCTCAGGCTCCCAGAGGTGCTTGTTATATACATTGCACTTTTTTAAACTCATTTTAATACAGAGGAGGATGATTTGCATCTGGCTGGCATCACTTTACTCTATATTGTCAGTTTCAGCAACAAGATAAGGCCATGTATGTACAGTTTTAACCATTCTACAAGATGCAAAGATTTTTAGATAAATAGGACAGGATAAATGGTTTCTCAATCTAAAGCAAGGGTGACCCAAAAAAAAAACAAACACTCCCACATTTCAAAGGAAAATAAAAAAGGGTTAAATATAATCAAATTATCATTTGCACACATGAAACTTATTGATGCAGGAGAGGCAGTAATAAGGTCCGTTGGTCGCACAATCCTTCACAATACTTGAACACCTTGAGGTTGAAGAACTCGATGTGTGGATTCAGTATGATGAAGCTACTGTACAGCTACGGCTCAGCTTGACGATCGTTCTAAGTGCTGATGGAAATGTTTCTGGATTAGGTAATCCCAACTGCATGGCCATGTTGGGTGGCCAATCCGTTCCCCTGACCTCGCCCCTTGTAATGACTACCTCAAATCACGAGTGTGTACTCATCGACCCCAAACTCTTGAAGCCCTGATCGCCGCTGTTCTGCCCGAGATGACTCGCCGAGCCAGGCAGCCTTCAGAAATCACCTCCAAGCGTTTGCAGACAATGACGCATACACCCCATGATAACAATTAATAATTTGAGTCATCTTTAAGTGTTTTTAAATTTATCTTTGAAATGTGGGTGGTTTTATTGGGTCACCTTGTACATACATTTAAACTACAGCAAACAGGAGAGTCCTTGTAATTGGCTGTACTACTGTACTGGCTTGCTCTAAAGTAAAATGTTTGAAGATGACTGGACAGGGAAGCGTGCATTTATCCTCTACTTGATGTTCAAAACGCTCACAGCTGTTCAGAGTCTACTTAAAAGTGCTAACAGTGTTAATATGTGAGGTGGAAGTGTAAAGCACAGCACAGGGATTTAACTACATTGAAGTGATGTATGTTATTTATAGATGTTAATAAATCTCTAATGCTTAAAAGGTTCGGCGTGTTAACTGGTGACGCAATTCAGTCAATCAGGTGCCCTTTATTATCTCCGTTCACAAACACATGTACTTCATATTACCTGGTGAGACATAAGCTATTTTTTCAAACAGCAGTACCTCTGCTGCAGTGGTTATGTTTTACCCTCGCTTTGTGTGTTTGTTAGCAACATACAAAAAAAAAAAAACTACAAGCAGAATTTCATAAAATTTCTACCAGAAGTGGGGGCTTACCCTGGGTTTACAGTAGGGCCACGATGTCCATGATCTCCATGATTCAAAAGGAGGCAGGTAGCATCCAAGAGATGAAACCTGAAGGAATTATGTTCCCAAGTTCATCAAGATCACCTACGATGGCGATTCAAAGTCTCTTACACTCAGTTAAGCTCTTCTACACTTTATTACGATTCCCATGTTCCTTCACAATTGGAGTAAATTAGTAATACCTCATGATTATTGATCACCATGATTCCACCACGTTTCCTCAAGATTATAATGATTCAATCCCGCGACCCCCTACACTCCTCATGATTCTCTCAAATTATGGAGATGATGATGATTGGTGATATTTTGTTTCATATGTGTGTCGCCCTGCAATCGTCTGGCAAGCTGTTCACGGTGTACCCCGCCTTTACCCGGTATTGGCTGATATAGGCTCCAACCTCCCCGCGACCCTACTAGGAGTAAGCAGTTTGACAAATGAGTGAGTAAGTGAGACAGCAGGGGGAATGTTGGGCTTGATGGAGGTTTGCGGTCTTTGAGTGCTCTTGTTTGGTCTAAAAATGCATTATCACTTCTCAAGACTTGCTCTTTATCCAAACCCAGTAATAAAATGCTATTTTTTAACCTGATTTCAATGCCACTACAATCTAAACAGGACGCTTCACTCTAATAATGTCCTTAAACAAATAAGTCTTGCCACTTGGCAGCCAGCTTAGTAAATCGGCCAGACAGTGACGTGTTTTAGATGAACAAGGAGACAGTCATGTGTATAGTGTCTGATATGTACAATCATAGAGATCTGATCAGATAAATTTAAAACACTTTTTCCTTCTTCAGAGGTGATATTTCTATTACTCAAGGTTTCTCCAAGGTCGCTATACTTCTACTACGTACCCTTGTGTAAGTGCAACAACACGCTTTGCTTAATATGTTTCTTGGTTCGGCAGACGATTGATTTTTCATGCGTTCATGCAGTTGATCTGACATTACCCATGGGACTTCCTGATGATTGGTGACATATTAAAAACCACATGGCGATCATTAGATGTCATAGATAGGGCATAGAGATGCCATGTCCCAGAGACGCCCACAACAGCAAATACCATTTACAGCAAGTAACAGTGGCCAGATACAGTATTTATACCACTAATGCACTATATATGAGGATTATCTTTCAGTGTCAGAGTCCATTGCAAAGAACGAGAACCAGATATCACACCAGCAGACATCACCACAGACCTTTTTTCTATCTATCTATCTATCTATCTATCTATCTATCTATCTATCTATCTATCTATCTATCTATCTATCTATTATGTATCAATCTATATATATATATTTAAAAAAAAATAAAACAAAAGAAAAAAAATTAGTGACTCTGCGTTTAACCCATCCAAGGTAAGCAGACACACACACACACACACACATACACACACACACACACACACACACAGACGTAAACAGTGAGCACACATGGAGCAATGGGCTGCCACACACACTGGGGGCGTCCGGACAGCAGTTGAGGGTTAGGTACCTTGCTCAAGGGCACTTCAGCCAAGAATGTGGAGGGAGCTAAGGTGCATCTCACTCCTCCATCACCACCACATTTTTCCTGCTGGTTTAGGAATCGAACCAACAACCTTTCGGTCCCAAAGCTGATTCTCTAATCATTAGGCCATGGCTGCCCCCGTATCTATCTATTATCTATCTATGGAGCAGTTCTTAATTTAAAACAGTGGAGTTAGCATGTTGTCATGAGTGAGTTTATCATTTACAAAGGCATAGACACTGCTTCCTTTCATATCAGACACTCAGTTAAAAAAGTAATGATTAACCTTTGACCTTATTATCATCATTAATCAGATTTGAAATCGCTCCTTAATGTCATCAGTAAAAAAGGCCAAACAGCATGATGAAAAATGATCGTGGCTTTCTCTGGCTCCTGAGTCACTATTGTTTTGGATTTCACTACATGAGGCCAACCAATGCCTTTCTCTGCCATCCCCTGCTGTGTGTGTGTGTGTGTGTGTGTGTGTGTTTAGGGATTCAGTTAACCTTGAAAAAGTTTTTTTTTTTTCACAGATTCATCAAAGCCCTGCATCCCAACAGAACGTTGAGAAAGTTAACGCCAGATTGTAGTAACTTGCTCCAAAGTCAGAGTGTAGAGATCGAAAACACAAACGCATAAATGTCCGATCAAGGTGACTGACAGAGCATGCGAACCCGTTAACCTCGAACGGCGGGAGTGTTTTTGTCCGTGTCCGAGCAGTTCTGGATCATTGTGTGTGTGTGAGGGGCCGGTGAAGGATTGAGGGGGTGGAAACGGGGCGCTTAAAGGGTCACAGACTCGCAGTGAACCCAGGGGAGCGCTCTTAAAGACGGGGAGAGGAGAGAGACTGAGCAAGGTCCGGTGGCGGGAAAACCCTCAGAGAGAAATTGACATTTGAGATGCAGTCCACTTTATTGAGAAAAAAGATGGGAGAGGTTGATCTTCAAGTGAACACACACACACACACACACACACACACACACACACACACACACACACACACACGCACAGGGCAACAGGATTTCCTTGTGTTGTGTTTTATTTTTTTTTCCACTAAACACTGCACTGTTTGCATGTGGGTGTATAGGTTAGGGCGGTCAGTACAAATTTCACTGTTCTCATGCCTCAGAAGCGATTGCGATTTCTATTTAAAGGTTTAAGATTCCATGTTCAACCTTTAAATGCATAAAGTTTACCAGAATGCACATTTCATACACTCTTTTCACTCGATGACCCCTGCGCTTGTATGCTATGAATATGAATAATCCATTCATTCATTCATTTCACTCATTTTCTAAGCAACTTACATGCGGGGAGGCTGGCACCCATCTCAGCCGACTCACCAGGCTATCGCAGGACCAACACACACACACAACCAGTCACACTCACACCTAGGGGCAATTTGGAACTGCCAAGTAGCCTACTGCGCATGTTTTTGGACTGTGGGAGGAAACTGGACTATCTGGAGGAAACCCACACAAGCACAGGAAGAATATGCAAACGCCACACAGAAATGCCTCGAGTCCGGGAACCGAACCCAGGCCGTCTTGCTGTGCGGCGGATGTGCCAACCACTGCGCCACCGTGCCACCCTAAATATAAATAAGTACATGTTATAATCTATATAAGGCGGTACTGTGGTGTATTAGTTAGCACTCTCACTTCACAGTAACAAGGTTCTGGGTTTGAGTCTCACTCCCAGTGTTTCCACATGGGGTTTGTATGTTTTCCCAATGTTTGCATAGGTCTTCTTCCAGGTGCTCTGGTTTCATCCTATAATCTAAAGATATGCACAGTAGGCTACTTTGCTATTCGAAATTGCCCCGGGTGTGAGTGGATGTTTGTTCTGCAGGGGTTTTCAACCTTTTAAGGTAAAAGTATGTATTACATAGTAAAAGAAACCACAATACCGGGCCAATACATCATGGGGGCAGAATGAAATAATAATATCATACTCATATATATATATATATATATATATATATATATATATATATTTATTTTCTGAACCGCTTATTCCTAATTAGGGTCGCGGGGAGGCTGGTGCCCATCTCAGCCGACTATGGGCGAGGGCGGGGTACACCCTGGACAGCTCGCCAGGCCATCACAGGGCGTATATATATACATTTTTTTAATTAAAAAAAAAAAAACTGCTTTTTTTTATTATGTTTTCTGTCTCGGTCTCACGTTGGCCTGAGGGTACAAACTTTTCCACACCTCTAAAACATACTGCGTATTCTTTGGCATTCTGACAGGTGGTAAATATTTGATTCGAGAAAATTCCAGCAGAATTCCAAGGATCCAGTCCAGTCATCTCTATCTCTGACAGTTTTAGCCCATTTCTTTACTGAACCGCTCCAAAGGTCGCAGGGAGGGTGGAGTCTATCTAAGCCAACACTGGGAGAAGGAGGGGTACACCCTGGACAGCTCACCAGTCCATTGCAGGGCCAACACAAACACACACACACACACACACACAAACTGTTTACACTCACACATAAGGGCAATTTGGAACAGCCAGTTAGCCTTATGTGTAATATCTTTGGACTGTGGGAGGAAACCAAAGTACCTGTAGGAAACCCACACAATCACAGGGAGAACACGCAAATTCCACAGAGAAAAGCCCAAGCCGAGCAAGGAACTTGATCCCAGGACCTACTTGCTGTGAGGTGGATATGCTAAACAAATTATTATTATTATTATTATTATTATTATTATTATTATGCTTAAAATTAGCATTAGGGAAGATACAGTCTTTGTGTGATTTTCTGTTGTGTACTTTTTCTTCTTTTAGTGTGTATGTAAGGGAGGCCTGGAGTAGCGCTACCGCTAACATTCCCACAAGGCAACATAAAATGATACACAAATGAATATAAATGAATGCATTCCAATATTGCAAATAGAAGCCATTATAAAAGACTTTTAATGTTTATTACCAATTACATGTATAAGTGCCAAGATTATCGTAGTGAGCACCGAGATTAATACACTGATTATTATCATGTGAAGCGAATGTAGTGCGCGGAGCCACGGCTCCGAGAGTACAACATAATCTGGACTTGAAGGGAATACGACTTCTCAGGACTGATTGCTCATTCAGTGAGAGGCATATTAAGGCATAAATAATCCATGGCTGACACATCTCTGCGCAGCCATTCAGGAGGAAACGGAACCGTCTATAGATTATTCATGCCTGGGTGGAGCAAGTGACCTTGAATCCTTTACAATACGGCACATGATGAAGGCGGAAGCTGTTGGTCTGCTGCCGTATACGAATCAGGAAGCCGAGTGTGATGTAATGTGGCTATACAGGCACACACGCATGCACACACACACACACACACACACACACACACACACACACACACACACACACACTATTGTGTATTATTGGCTTTTTTGGATCCACTTAATTAAAGCTGTAAAGCTGCTATTCCTGTGCTTTCCTGACTAATCCGCACACAAATCGATATATCGATCGGATGAAGAGCCCTCATTTCTGAGACACTGTATATGACCAGCGGGATCAACATGCATTATTTCCCTCAGCTGCGAGGGCAGGAATTTCCTATCAACTCTGCAATTACTAGCACTGATGGGGGGGTGGTGGTGGTGGTGGTGATGGTGGTGGGGGGGGGGGGCGGCTTTCTGTCAAGGCACGCCGTGGACTCTTAAAGAAAATTGCGCGGCTACAACCACATGCTAGGATTCACCTCTGGCCATTTATCAGGCTAATGATGTGTATGGCAAATCTCATCACAATCTGTGCCCCGGAATGTCTGTAGGCAGAGAAGTGATCTGAGAAAGCCACCAGTTTTATGTGACTTGTAATAACAGGCTGTCACATTGTGGTAATGTTATCAAAAGCACAAGGTACTGAATGCGATGGGAGGCTGGGAACGATTGCCAGGACTATGTGACACAAGCTCTGTTCACGCCACATGTTCAAGGTGGGAACGGTGCGGCTTTATTTCGCATCATTGCTTGGTGTAAAAGGTGCGAATCCAAAACAGGAGGTGAATTAACATTAATTGACAAAACGGAATCTGTGTCTGTATGAAAGGAACAGGTGAAACGATGGGCCGACATTTCTGACACCGGCTTTCTTCAGCACGGGTAACCAAAGCACCTCAGCATTCCCTTCACCCACCGTTATGCTCAGGGTATTCATATTTCCGATGGGTTAAAAAACACACCGGTGCAGCTTTATGCCATTTTTAAGCCGCCTTACTGAAGGGTCTTCTTGATGGCAATAATATGGGATCTCTGTATAAAAAAGCCACAAAAAAATAAATACTGTTACGCAGGCTCAGGCACGGTGGTGCAGCATGTTTGCATCACAGCAAGAATATCCCAGGTTCGATTCCCGGGCTCGGGGCGTTTCTGTGTGGAGTCTGCACGTTCTCCGTGTGCTTGTGTGGGTTTCCTCTGGGTACTCCGGTTTCCTTACACAGCCCAAAAAGTAGGCTGATTGGCGGTTCCAAATTGCCTCTAGGTGTGAGTGTGAAATGTTGTGTGTGTTGCCCTGTAATGGCCTGGCGAGCTGTTCAGGGTGTACCCTGCCTTCGCCCAGAGTCGGCTGAGATGGGCGCCAGCCTCCCCGCGACCCTAATAAAGATTAAGCAGCTTAGAAAATAAATTAAGGCTCACGAGTGGCACAAGTTGATGCATGCTGGCTGAGAGCCCACAGGAGCTGACTGGGTGAGCTCTTATGGAAGGGAGGGAGAGCATATGCTGAGCTCCCGTTCACTTAATCATGGGCGTCTATGAGCGCATGCATGCATACAAGAAGGCAGACATTGCTTTCTCTCCGAGTGTGTTAAGCTGCCTCTGAATATGCAAATTTAGGCTCGTATAGATTTGAGTGGCAGCATCAGGTGTCAGGGAGGGGGCATGTGCTGGTTCTCGCCTCTCACTGGTTGGTGGTGTTCGTGTGAAAGGAAGTCAACACTTGACAGGTGGGAAATGGCGACGACTTAATTAGGAGAGAGGTATCGGGGGAAAAAATTACAGTTACATGTACTTAACACACAATTACAAAATGACCTAAAAAGGCATGTAAATAATAATAATAAATATATTAATAATGTAAAAGTAGCGAATTCTGTCACACCTGAAATTCTGGAATATTACACCACTCTTTTTTACATGATTTAGTTTCCAGAATACAAAAACAACAACAGCAACAACAACAACAAAAACAACGACAAAACTTTTCCTCCAGAGAGTGAAAGAGGAATCCAGGCCAGTTAAGAGTAAACGAACGCTCGCCTCCTAGTCCAAATGAAGTCTACACTCTTCAGTGCCAGTTTTTTCCCCTTCCCCTCGCTAGATCTTTCTTTCTATCTCTCAGAGGAAAATGGGAAAGTGTGGTAGTTTTTTTCGATGGCGGACAGCAGGAGACAGCAGGAAAAAGCAGCGCAAGGAGTAGCTGAGGCTCTAGTGTATTCCTAATGCTCAGCCTGGGTGTATTAAGGGCTCTAGCCAAATCTTTTATTAGCATCCCTATTTTTCAGGTCCGCTGTGTGCACTCCCTCGCCAAGCTGATCCCACAGCAATGCTAGCGGCGTGCTGCTTCGCTTAACCACAGACACCTTCCAACCTCTCTCTCTCTCTCTCTCTTTCTCTCTATGCATATATATATATATATATATATATGTATGTGTGTGTGTGTGTGTGTGTATATACACACACACACACACGTATGTATATATGTACATATCTATATCGATAATCACATTACAGCATGGCAGCTCTGCAGGGAAGCAGACCACTAGCTGGGTATCTGTGTCGCGTCTTGTACCGTGGCAATCTATAATATAGATGTATCAATCTATCTGTCTGTCTGTCTATCTATCTATCGCCAAGGATACCTCCGGAACTCTTTCCCGATGCCGGCGACTGCTCACAACACATGAATTGATTGTAATACACTCTACCTTTACTCTGATTTTCAGAAGAAAATGTTACATATTTCTCCAGAAAATCTTCATGTAGTAACTGCAATATGCCATAGCGTGAATATAGCATAAGACAATAATAACTGTTGTCTGCCTGCAGTGTAAAATGTATCAGTCAGGGGAGTTAGGGTGTTGTTGTTTACCCGCTCACACTATACTTTATGCTATATTTTAAGTCCGAAGCTTTTGCTACTGTTTTAAACACAAACACACACTCACACACATACTCACAGACAATCAGTGTGCAAACCATTTCATGTAAGACAGCTTGATTTCACTAAATGTCATCCACGTGTCAGAATCGATGTCCTGTGCACTGGCACGTTTCATTACCAAACAACAAGATTTATGACTCGACATCCATACAGCACAGAAGGCCGGAGAAATGACTCATATCTACTATCAAACTGAATCTTGGTGTGGAGCATAAGCTCAGGCTGAAGAAGAGGCACGGAGTGTATTAGAAAATTCACAAGGCCATTCCAGTGACTCTGAATGGTCAACTATGGACTGGATGGTGTGTTTGTAGTGGGCGGTAATCGGTGAGAAATGGAACGCAGGTTGAACATTGTAGGTCTGGGAAAGTAAAAATAAGAAGAGATCTTTTACAACACAATAAATATGGGCAACGTTAGTCTGGAGCTGCTTTTTGCTTCATTAAATCATCTTTCACACAACATTCTGTACAAGAAGAGGCAAGATCAGCATTCGGACAATTTTAATGCATTAAAAAATATGTATATCTGTATCCTCTCGCCATTCTTTCTACTATTATGTATGGCGGGAAAAATGGCTTCCTCTGGTCCACAAAACAACAACAAATGCGATTTTTTTTCCAGCCTGTTGTAGCATTAGTCACTTCAGTACGACTACAAATACAGCCTGTGAGTTGTACATAGGGTTTTTTAGACAGTTTTAAGTACGGTTCATCGTTCCTGTACTGTGCTTTGTGTAATAAAAGTGAAAGGAGTGCTGTGCCAGGTCCCTCGATCCTAAAGAAGTTTGCTGAGAAGTCCACAGTGAGCAGAGTCTGTAATCGCAGTCGACAAACAGCACTCGAAAAACACTGCTGTGAGGAATTGCTTTAGAATCATGTGGACAGGCATTTTCATAGAATATTAAGGGAGGGAAAAAAAGGTCAGGTTCCTGGTTCAGCTTACTATACAAGGGCTGCGTGAATGATTATGAACACAAGATCATCGGGATTAAATGAGTGGTGCGCCTCGTTCCGTTCTCCCTCATTTTGCTTTGTATTATACACTCAGCAGCCATTTTGTCCCTCCCTAAAACCCAAACTCACATGAACAGGTCAGCTCAAGGAAAGTGCAGGATAAAAGGAAGAAAAAAAAGAGAAAGGAAAGGAAACTACCTGTGAGAGATTTCACATCTGTCGTATACTATACTCAACTTCTCAGTTGTGCAAATGAGCTAAAAATTTAAGTCACTTCGGATATGAGTGTCTGCTAAAATTTTTGTAATAATAGTACTAATAATAATAATAATAGGGCGACATAGCGGTGTAGTGGTTAGCACGTTTGCCTCACATCAAGAAAGCCCCGAGTTCGATTCCCGGTCCAGGGCTGTATCTTTCTTTTCCCCATCCTTGCGTGGGTTTCCTCCGTGTACTCCGGTTTGCTCTCACAATCCAAAAACAACCCTAGGTGTAGGAGTGCATGTGAATGGTTGTATGGGTTTTGCCCATGCAATGGCCTGACGAGCTGTTAAGAGTGTAGCCTGTTTTCGCCCAGAGTCGGCTGAGATGGGCGCCAGCCTTCCCGCAACCCTAATTAGGATTAAGCATCTTAGAAAATGAATGAATGAATGAATGATAATAATAATAATAATAATAATAATGATGATGATGATAATGATAAGGTGATCAGCTGCCCTGACACATACCAGGCTGATTTGTTGTATTGACAGTTCATCCTCAAACCATTCTGCATGTATTAAATAGTAACAAACTCTTAATGATCTTAAGTATTAATCTGAACAAAAATAAATAATATTAACAATAATAATATGTAAATATATAGTTTTATTATAATAATAATAATAATAATAATAATAATAATAATAACAACAAGAATAAGAATAAGAATTATTATTATTTTTATTATTGTTGTTGTTGTTGTTGTTATTATTATTATTATTATTATTATTATTGTTATTACTTTTGATGCTACATTAATCTCTTGGTATAAACCTTTATTAGTAAACTGGCATTTCCTTCTGCCTTACAAAAAGTAAAATTTTTCCTTATTTTTAATGCTCACTCCTCCTTGTTCCTCTCACCTGAAGCCGAATGTCTGTAATTTAAATATGACTTTTAAAAATGAGTTTGTCCCTTCATTTGAGTCATTTATTCAAGGACATTAAGTTTCCCTTTTTAAAAAACACACAAGGTCCTTTTAATACTGCTCCACTTTTTGACTCAGACGGAACGCTGGAAATGATGATGACCTTGTAAAGGGAGAATTGCGGTGGATGTGCCTACACTAGATTGGCACTTGTGGAAAAAATGGGCACATTACAGCATGGCAGCTCTGCAGGGAAGCGGACCACTAGCTGGGTATCTGTGTCGCGTCTTGTACCGTGGCACAGCATGACTAGCGAAGCATCAGAGCGCTAGCACCTGTGTCCTGGCAGGCTGCGGTGCAGCTGGTAGGAGTGTGTGTAAGAGGTGAAAGGGGTTGAGTGGGCATTTGGAGAGGAAGGATCACTGAGTGACAGAAAGGAAGAGATGAGAGGTAAAATGAAAAGAGAAAAGATGAGACACCACAGGCAGCTGGAGCAGGTCTTTAGGCCTCAGTGACAGACTTCCATAGCACCTGACCACCTAGAGGGATTTGCACTGTATGTGTGTGTGTGTGTGTGTGTGTGTGTGTGTGTGTGTGTGTGTGTGTGTGTGTGTGTGTGTGTGTGGTGAAGCTGTGTGTTCTGTCTGCTGATCACACCACAAAAAATGTGTCGTGTATGGAAATGAGAGCAACTGTAAATGAGTGTGGTTTAAATTCCACAGAAGGCAATGAGGGTCTTTAACTATGCAAGTCTAAAAGTAGGTCACCAACAATCATACGTGGGGATGCACGCTCCCAGATTTTGTTAAGACACGATTTCTGAGAGAACTTGGAAGTGAAAGGCACAGATTGCTACTTCCGTTCATAATGCTAACCCTGCTGGAAAAATTAATAAATAAATAGATAATAATTAAAAAAAAAATAATAATAAAAATAAAAAGAATTAAGCGTAGTCTCAACAGCTAACGGCTACCAAAACACAGACAGAGTTAGTCAAAACAACAGAATTATTTATTTATTTCTTCCAGCTGGTCCCTTTTTTCAGCTTCTTTATTATTTGACTAAACTGAGAAATGTTCAGGATTTCATTATTAGTTGAGATAAAAATGTTTTTAAATAATAATAATAAAATTTATAATAATAATAATAATAATAATAATAATTTAAATAAGAGTAAAAATTAAATTATATAAAAAAAAAATAAAATAATAATGTATCTAACGTCCCCCTCTAATTTATTCAAACTCGCTTTGAAGACTCGTCAATATTTCCCGGCGTGATCACTGGTCAGCCGAACCCCAACTCTAGTGCGTGATAAGGAAGAGACCCCCCCCACCCCCCGTATGTATAGGGCAGTGGCGGCTCAGTGGTTAATGCCTGACTTACAGATCCAAAGGTCGTGGGCTCAAGCCCCAGTACCACCATGATGTCACTGTTGGGCCGTTGAGCAAAACCCTTAACCCACAACTGCTCAGTTGTATGAAAAATTAAAACTGTAAGAGGCTCTGGATAAGGACATCTCACAAATGCATTAAATGTGTGTGTGTGAGAGAGAGAGTATAGAAAACAAATCTTATTTTATTATATTATATATTTTGTCTTGCTAATTTTTGCTGGATTAATCTAGAAACAAGCTCTAACAATGCACCGACCAGAGGAACCAGATTTCCTCTCCTTATTTTAGGAATTAGGCCATCTGTGCTTTCTTAACCGACAAACCTAGCGAAGTAACGCCCAAACGAAATGCGCTCCGAGAAAGAAGCAATAGTTTCGTGCTGTGTAGCTGCTTCTACTAATCCAAATTGCCCATTTAAAGAAATATATTCAGAATTTTTTTTCTAGATTTACATTTGTAAAAAGTTCCAATACAGAAATATTTGCATGCCCCATCGTAGTGGTGAGCACGCCTGCCTCACAGCAAGATGATCCTGGGTTCGAGCCCTGGGCTCAGAGAGGGCATTACTTGTTGAAGTTCTCATGTTCTCACCATGCTTGTGTGGATTTTAGATGTCTAGATTTTAAGTGTGAATGGCTGTATGTGTTGGCTCTGCGATGGACTGGCGAGCTGTTTAGGGATGTTCCCCGCCTTCACCCAGAGTTGGCTGAGGAAGGCTCCAGCTGCCCCGCAATCCGAACAGGATTACATGGTTCAGCAAATGAGTGAGTGTATGAATGCTTACCGCACTGGCAGATAGTTTCTTTTTTTCCCTCACTTAGCAGTGAGAATTTTTTTTCCCAGTTTCAGATTGACTAAGAAATTTATTTATTTATTTATTTATTTATTAAATCCAAACTGGATTCTCTTTCACTATTTTTATCAAATTTCACATCACATTAACGTCAAATATTTAAAGCTTGATTTAAGCCTGGCTTTAACTCGACTGGCCTCCGAGTAATGCCCAGACTTATAAACCAAAGCACATCCATCCACATACACTAACATACAACACATCCGTTCACGGGTGAAGCACTCTACAGTAAAGGGCACTTTTATCTCTGTAGGGTGGCTTGGCGAATACCGATACACACCAGGGAGGCGCATTGACGAGAGGCGAGTAGCGGCCATGGAAAGGTAGAGCCACCTTGACCCATGGCCGTCAAAAAACCTTTCGATTCAGTCCTTCCTTTCATGCTTTCCTGCGATACAGGCAGGGCTTTACTGCCTGGTTAAACCGTTCAAAGCTGAACCCCTGGGGGGGTGGGCCGCCTTGAGAGGATAGATCAGCGGCAGGAGCAAGGTCGCCAAAACACGTGCACAAAAGCCAAATCGATAGCCATATGCAAAGTTCAGCCCCCGCCCCCCATTCTAAAGCTGGGAAAGAACAGAGACGACAAAAGGGGAGGGTGGGGAGAAGGCGTGGGAGATGGAGGCGACAAGGCGGTTTTAAGAGCGGTGCTTTTCTCTTCACTCGGTGGGAGTCTTAGGATTTCGAACACGAGACTGCAGGGGGGATGGTGAGCGGTGGCCTTTAGAAGTTTATGTGCTGGGAAAAAAAAAGAAAAAAGAAAGAGTGCTAACCTTTACCACACAGGTATATGAGATGGAGGCGGAAGATTAGCCAGCCTTTCATGTAACATGTTTTACGCATGGATGATGTGTGAGCAGAGTGAATACAGAGGAAGGTGCTGATTATGTTTATTTTGTGATCCGTTTTGCTGGCGTGGTGATGGAAAATAAAGAGTTAATGATAGTTGCTAAGTACACTAACTTGGATTGCGCTTCGCATGCTAGCTTAAACGGATTGAAATCTGCTTTCATTCATATGGATTCTTCGTATTCATGTAAAGTCCTGTAAAGCGGCGATCTCATTTGGGCGATAATGTCCACTACTTAATCAATTTTTACGTCAGGAGTGAGCGTGAGGGGTCTGCCATCGTCCATATCGCTGACCGTCAGTGACTGTCAGTGAGAAACCCTTTGTGGACATTCATCACATTTTTTTAAAACCTGTTTATTACTCACGATAACCTACTCATCAGTGACTGTTGCCAACTATCTGCGATTATAGTGCTGACAGACTGAGACTGTTGTGGTCGATCACAGTTAGTCAAAGACAGTTAGGGACTTAGTTGCCGACCACGTTGCCGACCATCAGAGACCTTCATCTGAGTGTTATGTTATTTGAGTCATTGAAGACATCACATACACAGTTGTGGTTGGTCTGGGACAGTCTGAGACAGTCGCCAACTCAAACAAATCATGGGCGGTCGTCAAAGAATTGCCCAAATGAGATGGGGCCTTAACAGTGGCTCATGTTTCCTCAGACATGTTACTGCATTTACACCACCAGCACACTGATACTACTGTTATTATGAAATCTGTTAATTCGCTCCAGCTGATCCTGGCCTTTTGACACAGAGGCCAATATGATTTACAAGTTATTACATAACATCCATTTCGTCTTTAGTACAAAATTAGTTATTATTTTTTTCACCTCTAAAGAGAATTTCTACCAACACCTGCACACCAGAACATTTATGCAGTTATCCAATCAGCCAATCACTTGGTGACAATGAAATACAGCAAATATCAGAACATGGAACATGATGCATGTCTGCCTCACAGCAAGAGGGTCCTGGGGTCGATTCCCAGGCTCAGGCATTTCTGTGTGGAGTTTGCATGTTCTCAACGTACTTGCGTGGGATTTCTCTGGGTACTCCGGTTTCCTCCCACAGTCCAAAAACATGCACATTAGGCTAACTGGCTATTCCAAATGCCTCTAGTTGTGTGTGTGTGTGTGTGTGTGTGTTTTGGTCCTGTGATGGTCTGGTGAGCCGCTCAGGGTGTACCCCACCTTCACCAAGTGACAGCTGAGGTAGGCATCAGCCTCTCAGCGACCCTAATAGGAGTAAGTGGTTCACTAAATGACAATGATATTGATGATGATGATGATGATGATGATGATGCTAACACAAAAGAACCTTGGTTGCTTAATCAAGTGAGATCACATGATCAAGATTCTCTTGGCGAATTCGGCTGTAGGTTATCACAGCTGTGAAACTGCGTGAGTGTGAAATTGTTTTCTATAGACGAGAAATTAATATCGAGTAACTAGCATGTCAGTTGCTCTGTCAGCGGATATACTTCCCAGAGTTGCAGCTGGATTGAGCGTGTTGCTGTGGTAACACAGAGACTGATTGACTAATAGCCTGTAATAAGTGTTTGAAAGGAATTTTATGGAGAAAACACAGACATTTGGAGTTATGAACAATAAAATGTCTCTTATTAAGGTGCTTTTGTAATAAATAGGAAAGTATAAAAAAATGATAATACTAAAGTAATTGTTGTATGAAGTTGGTGTACAGAATATTATAAAGTGCATGTCTTTGGATTGTGGGAAAAAAACGGTCTACCCAGAGGAAACCCATGCAAGAATGGGGAGAACATGCAAACTACACATAGAAATGCCCCCGCCAAGTCTGGGACCTGAACACTGGACCTTTTACCTGTGCAGATGATGTGCTAACCACTACGCTACCTTGTCATCCCATGACAGCTCTACTTACTCACTCTCAGTCATTTGCTGAACCACTTAATCCTACTACAAAGGTCACGGAAAGGCTGGCGCCCATCTCAGTCAACGCTGGGCGAAGGCGAGGTACACCCAGAACGGCTCGCCAGACCATTGCAGGGCAATACACACAACCATTCAGACTCACATGCTCACCTAGGGGCAATTTGGAACAGCCAGTTAGTATAATGTGCATGACTCTTGACTGTTGGAGGAATAATGAGGGGTTACAGAAACGCCCTTTCTGAGCCTAGAACAGGAACCCAGGACCTTCTTACTGTGAGGCGGACATGCCAACCACTATACCTGATGCCAGCTTTTTTTGTTTTTAATTATTATTATTTATTTTTGTTGTGGTAGAATCAGCTTTGCATATATTCTTTGTTACATATTTGATAGACTGACAGCTGTTACTTTTTTTAAATCTTGCGTTTACTTGTTAATTGGTAGCTGATAAATATTCCAGAGACACGCTTTATGTGTTTTTGTACGTGTGTGTTTCTCAAGGGCTCTACTTTAACACTAACAATGTCAAGAGAAAGGGAACGACAGGAGTAAATCGAAACACAATCCTCCATTTTAGTTAAGCCTTTGTAATTAGAACTTTGGGGATCAGAGACATGCTGTATGTTCTGCTGGGAGTTTTAGGTGTGGCTGTGTGTGTCCTGTCTTCTTTTTGTGTGTGCGTGTGTGTGTGTGTGTGTGTGTGTCTGTGTGTGTGCTAAAATGTGTAATTTTCCAAGAAAAGCTTGAAAAGTAATTTATTCAGCCGTGAAGCCCAAACGGCATTGAGGTGCACATCATACGCACAAAACAAACAAATAAATAAACAAATAAACAAAAAGGAAACAACCCTACACACCTGTTATTACCCAAATTTATTTTTCTTTGGTAATATGAAAAAAAATATTGAAAAATTATCAAAAATAAGCATGATTTCCAAGGTGCAAGAAGAATAACGGTAGGTATTTTTGATAGGTATGAACATAGATCAAAAATATCTAGCACATTTTTCTGTAGTGACAAAAGAACAAAAAACCCACACACTCAAAACTCACTTATCATGAAAGGTCAGGGGGTCAATTCCATCTACACTGATTTAACCACATTTACATTATAAATACTGACACACGGGCTGCACGGTGGTGTACTTGGTTAGCACACACACCTCATAGCAAGAGGGTTGAATATATATATATATATAGCCAGTCAGCATTGTTATGCATAACAGCCAATGTGGACACACAGACGCACAATACATGCAAAATCAAATCGCATGTCCATGTAGGCCAAATCTACACTTAAATTACTAAAAATAAAAAATGCTTTGCATAAACAGATGCCCTAACAGCTGCCCCTACACATCTTTTACCGGTGATTTTCTAGGAAGGAGATTTCCCCTTATGTCAATCCAGAGAAATAATGATTAAACATACATTATACAGAAATCTGGTTAAATTCATTTAATCTGAGACTGCACTCGTTAACTCAAATGCAGAATCAGATCAAACTCGCGTTCCAGCACGGTGTTCCACCCCACGAATGCCATTTTGCTTCATGCCATGTTTTGCCCCAGTCGGATTCGGCACTCGCGTGTATCTTCACTTTGTCACTGTGATCGGTCTCTGGAGTGCTGCGTGGAGGAAGAGGATTATACTTCTGTCAATTATCCTGCAGTCAGCAGGATGCTTAAATCTCGGCCAAGGATCGAGCTTACTAAACATGCACTCTCTCCTGCATCTGATCTCTCATTAGCAGACACTGTTTAGCATGCTGCATGCCAGCAACAGATTCGGCTTCTTATTAGAAGGACAAGACATAAGAAAAGACAAGACAGTACAAAGGATTGGGGAAATGAGCCGTCCCAGGGAGATGTTAGGTGACCTTTATAAGACTGAATAATAATAAAAAATAAAAAAAAGAAAAAAGAAGAAGAAGAAGAAAATTTTTCTTCTCTGGGACTTTTCAGTGATATCCACCCTGCGTTAATTCAGAAACATGTGGGACATAAAATCTGGTTTAAAAACACTCACTCACTCTCACTCCTTTGTCGAACTGCTTGATCCTATCAAGGTCGCGGCAAGGCTGGGGCCGATCTCAGTCGACACTGGGCGAAGGCTGGGTACACCCTGAACAGCTCGCCAGACCATCGTAGGGCAACTAATTAATAACCATTTATGCCCACACTCCCACCTAGGGGCAATTTGGAACAGCCTAATGTGCATGTCTTCGGACTGTGGGAACCCACACATGCACATGAAGTACATGCAATCTTCACACAGTACATGCAATCTTCACACAGAAATGCCCTCTCCATGCCCAGGAGTCGGATCCAGGACCTTCTTGCTGTGAGGCGAATGTGCCAACTACAATGCTTATTGTTTTATTTTGAGAAACCTTTCAAAATAAATTGATTTATGCACCCCATTATTTATTTATTTATTTTGCATTACAGAATTATGTTGTTTAATCATTTTACCCCACAAAAAGACTAATTTAAAGAAATCTTTTAAGCAGTGGGTACATAACTGTATGAATGCATACACAAGTGATGAAGGAGTTAAACCCTGGATACTAAAACGGTCCTTTCGAATCTGAGAGAAAAGGGTAGTGGGAGATAAAAACATTTATTCATTCTACAGGATTCATGAATTTCAATCAAGCATTTGATGAATGTAATCATGGAGGTAATTGATCTAGTGAAGCCGGCCCTTTCTGCCTGATGATTGTGGGTCATTGAGAGCAAGCTGTTCAGCCTCCTGAGTGGATGGCGCTAGGGCAAGGAGAACTGTGCCAACATTACTGAACACTAATCTACTCACTCTTAAACACTGCCTGACACTTCGTTCTCTGCTTCCATCGCTGATATT
>JAOUQZ010000004.1:21791681-21807867 GCA_028564935.1 Neosilurus hyrtlii
AATCCATTGATTTAAACCCAGTTAATATCTCTCTCACACACACACACACACACACACACACACACACACACACACACACACACACACTCAATACTATTACTAATAATAAAATTAATAGACATTTTTAATCTGATCTGTATCTACCCTAGCATTTCTATTTTCTACAGATAAAAAAGTGTTTTATTTGGGTTGAATATTCTTCTGGTAGCTTAAAGTATGGTGCACTCATTTAAAAATAGTTCTGCATAACAGGTGCATAAGGACAAGGCCAGTCCAAGAGATCATCAAAAAATCATCGCTGAATGTTCGGAAACCTACAGATCTCTTCTGTCCAACTGTGTGTGTGTGTGTGTCCGTCCCTGACTAGAGCACCACACTGTGCTGTTCTGTTGCCAGCCTTCCTTTTGATTATTATTTTAACTGTAGGTGGCTTATAGCCCACAGGAAGCAGTGAAAGTATGCTACTTAAGCCTGTCTCCTACTGAGAACAAGCCTGCTGTTCCATCCCTTCTTCTGCCCTCCATCTCTCCCTCTGTGGTCCTCGAGCTCACTGTTTAGCACTGTCCCCTTTTATATCCAACCTCTCATGCTTACATACATCTCCATTCCTGGTCCCTATCTATGTTTCATACATGGCATATTCTACCATTCTATTTCCATCTCTCTCTCTCTCTCTCTCTCTTTCTCTCTCTCAAATCAACATCGTTTCTTTTCTCCCCAATTTCCCCTAATGAGTCTGTCATCTCATTCTCTGCAGGAAGCAGTCAGGCCACAACAAGTGACATCCAAACTATGGGGGTGGGGGATCGGGGCTAGGAAAAAAAAAGGAGGAAGATCAAAAAGATGCCTTTTTGAAGCCGACGCTCTAGGGCTGAATATGAAACATGACTAAACTGTGGAAAACGTTTCACGCGGGGAGAAATATTTGCATAGCTTAATGTGCTATGAAATCTGACACGTACAAACAGCTTCAGTCTGTTAAGAGGAGGAACCCTCTTTGCTGGGGCACCCCAAAAACATTTTTAGGAGCCATTAAAAAAAAAAAAAAAGAAAAAACTCAAGCAAACAAACAAATAAATAATAATAATAAAAATACTTAAGTAAGAATGACAAAAAATCCTCCCAAACTTCATCAATTAATGCAGTATAATTATGGACAGTTACTTAAGCGAAGCACGTAGCGCCCATGCCTGACTGCAGAGAAAACGTTTTCGGCGCCACGCTCTTCAAGAAGCTGTCGAGGAGAGGCAGCCTAGTGTTAAAAGGAAGGTGATGCAATTATAGGAGAAAGCATGGTGAGAGCATCGCTGCTGGAGGAACGGTGAGCCATTATTATGGGGTAGGCAAGAGGGAGATGAAAAGGGACATGGGAGAGCATGAAGGTTTGGTTTAGGGGCTCGAAGCACTTTATAAGCTGGGCTTTTACATGAATAAATATTAGGATTTTTATAGCTCAACATGGTGTCACGTCGATGCTTTTAACCTCTTCAAATCTCCCGCCAGCAGCCCAAAATATTTCATATAGCAGCGTATGTGACGAATTACACGCTGTAATACACAGAGCTCATGCCTAGAATATATCCAGCCATTTTAGGTTTCATTATTCTCTCTCTCTCTGTGTATATATAATCCATTTAAGGTCGCGGGGAGGCTGGAGCCTATCTCAGCCAACCCTGGGCTCGGTAAGACCAACACACACAATCATTCACACTCACACTTACACCTAGGGACAATTTAGAAAAAAACGGTGGAAGGAAGGCGAAGCATGCAAAACACACTGACACAACACTTGGGATACACCCGGAACAACTTGCCAGACCTTTCTGATGCCAACACACACACGCACGCATTCACACACACACACCTAGGGTCAACTTTGAACAGCCAATTAACCTAAAGTGCATGTCTTTGGACTGTGGAAGGAAACCAGAGCACCAAGAGAAAGCCCACAGACGAATGAGGAGAGCATGCAAACTCCACAAAAAAATGGCCCAGGATCTTCTTGCTGTGAGGCAGACATGCTAACTACTACACCACCTTGCTGCCTATATATATACATATATAAAATTCTCAAATACCTAGGAATTAAACAAAAAAGCATTATGAAGTAAATATTATCAACATGAAGTTTTTTGCAAAGCCATATCTGGGACAGTCAGGCTGGCTCTCTTGATTAAACTACCACCTGGCAGTGATACGCACAGGATACAAACCTGACAGTGAAAGTACAGTGCTGGGTGAAGAAGCTGTGCTGGGGTGGCATCAGAGGAACTATGATTGGAAGATTTCTCTGCTTTTTTAAAGGTCGAAGGGCATGTCTTGTATTAAACATTGGATTTCAGAGCAAGGCAAGTGTACGGGGTCAAACTGTGGCATAAAATAAATATAGGCATTCGGGAGATATCACCTTCACAAGAATGGCGCGCATAAGGCCGCGGTGCCCTTGACCGTTCACCTATGACCTCCAAAATCAATAAACCAATAATCAGTTCCTTTGTGAGTCAGACAGGACTTTTGGACAATGTCCAGAGAAAATCCCTCAGCGCGTTCATGAGATATTGTGCTCACAAGAATGACACACTTGAAATTGCAGTGAGCTTGACCTTTGACCTTCAGAATTTAATCAGTTCATCCGTGAGTCATAGGTATTTGTGCAAAGCTTGAAGAAAATTCATCAAAGTGTTCGTGAGATGTCACGTACGTATTCACATACGCATGTACAGGCAAGCCGAAAACATAAGAACACCGGCCCCGGCAATCGCCAGGCAGTAAAATAAATAAATAAACAAACAAATGAATTGAAATACATTAAAATAAAAATAGAAAATCAAATGCAGACAGTTTACAAAAACTAAAGATTCAGAGTTTGGGATATTGAGTTATGAGCAAGTGCACCAAGAAGAAGGATTAAGACCTATACGTATAAGAATAAAGTCGAGCGTGTGGTACTCAATAATGGGCGAAACCTGAACTCCACTAAACGTCTCCTATGACAGTCCTTTGGATTAGTGTCACAGCTTAACTGTGACACACACACACACACACACACACACACACACACACACACGATTCCACACACAGTTCCACACTGTAATGAAGACAGAGGACAGATGGGACGAGCTGGCAGGGTGCCAAGATGAGAGGACGCGTCATCATAATCTCCTTCTGGGGCGTCATCGTCATGCCGATTCTGGACAACATGTTTTCCCAACTGAGTCTGGGGACATACAGTGGCACACACACACACGCTCGGTGATCCATGTGCCATTGAGGTAAAGAAAAGAGGGAGCGTGCAAGGCTGGAGTCAGTGTCAATATCTCCACCACATACACTCCACACACACACTGCTATAGTACACACTAGTAGTGTGTGGTGTCCTGGTTCTCTTAAGGTATGAATGTTGTCTCCATGGCTCCATCTGTACGTAATTAAGGAAAAGCTAAAGGCGTAAAAGCCGATTGGACGAGGCACTGACCATCTTGCCATTGCTCAGCACCCAATAATTGCTTGTGCTGCCACGTGCCATGTAGCTTAGCAAAGATGAGACTCCTTTATTCCACTAAGCAGGGCTTCTGATTAGATGTCTCAGCTGCATCACACAGACTCCTGGAGATTCTTCGAGTACATGAATCCATGTCTCCAAGTCAAACTACAGTACATCTTGGAAAGGAAGATGGATGCATGCACGAACCTCCCGTAGCTCTGCAGTGAGCATGGACATGCACGACAGATCGGTGGCTCTTCATGAAGAGAGCTGAAGAGCTAGAGAACAACATCCTTCTGCATTGCTTATGAAGTGAGTGGTGAGCCACTGGACATGAAAGGACAGCATTATTCCTAATCAGAGGACTATGTGGAGAACAGATGGAAATATTAAGTTAATTTCATATGTCGTATGCAGCCAGGCTCTTAATTCGGCTATTCGAGTCCGAACAAAAAGCCTGGAGCTCGGAGCGGAAGCCAAAGATAGAAATTACAAAAGCTGATTATTGTGTGATAAGCCCAATCAATTTCCCTTTTCAGGTGCTCTATGCATCTGTATAATGGAGGATGAGTATACTTGAACCCGGCTTTGTCCATGCCCAACGTGGCACCGTGGCCGTGCCGTCCTCCACACAAGCACTTCATGTTTTTTTTTTCTAATAATGAGACAAAAAACAAGGGAGGGACGGATCTGCTGCATGACTGCTCGAGTGCTGTTTTCATCCTAATCATGTTACTGGATTGGAAAGTGCATGGCAACCATGGCAAGTTCAGCTCTAGCAACCTGAAACAGCACCACCTTCATATAGAGCAGGGCGAACAATCTATCTCACTGATTATTGGGTATAGGAAGATGTTCTCACTCACCCATTTGCCGAACTGCTTAATCTGACTAGGATCACAGGGAGACTGGAGCCTATCTGAGCCGACTCTGTACCCACCGTACCGCCCGTATAGAAAGATGTGTGAAATGGAAATTAAGATTTATTTTAAAACTATTTCACTGAAACAGAGCCTACAATGTCCCCAACATTTACTTCAGTGACTAAATTCTGCACTAAGCTGGCGCCCCAGCACGGACTTCTTGAAATCTTGTTGTGCTAAACAGTTTGCACAGATCATGACAGTTTGCATGAAATCCCCTTGCGAACCCCATTTGCACATTTCTTGTCGGAACCGAATTCATGTCTCCCGTCCTATATAAACCAAATTCCCACCTATATGAATGACGCCATCTTTGATCACCCCAGTGATGTCACTGAGTCAATTTTCTTTAAACAGCCATGACACCGCCCCTTAACCACTCACTGGCCACAACCTTCGACAGCACCCCCGCCCCCGCCCCTGTCCCTGCCCCAGCCTGGTCCTCAACAGCCTGAAAAGTGTGTTCACCCCATCAGCAGCCTTAATAGATCCCTAATTAGGCAGAGCGTAATTATACACCCCAACAATGCCTTGAAAAAAAAGGTTAATGCTAGAATGTGGGCTGCTATCACTCAGGGGAGATGCACAGCATTAATTAATCAGCCATATGTGTACTTATCACATTTAAAAAGATGTTAGTCACTTTAAACTGACATGAACCCAAAGAAAAGAGTATGTGTGTGTGTGTGAGAGAGAGAGAGAGAAAGAGAGAGAGAGAGAACAACAAACAAACCTCCTGCCAGTTAAGCTGTTAAATGAAAATCAAGAAAAATAAAAGACCAAACACAGACAGGCAGACGTCAGATATTTATAGGCTTCCAGATATGCACAAGCAAGCAGGCTTACAAAGATCTGTACACAGGAAACAAATGAAAAGTCCTTGTTTCTTCCAATCTTCATGACTTGGCAGAAAACAGCAAATCCTGAATTCTCCCCAATCCAATTTTTTGATGTACGAACACAGCTATTACATGCTACGTACTTGAACAGCTGTGATGACAGTGACCGCGATTTAAAGTGGGAATTTTGTTACTCAAACACGTCTTGAAAAAAATCATCAGAGATTTTCACTGGTGGTGTTCTGCTTAGCACACCCACCTCACAGCAAGGAGGTCCCGGGTTCGTTTCCCGGGCTCGAACGTGTAAGTGTGGAGTTCGCATGTTCTCCCTGTGCTTGCACAGGTTTCCTCCTCCGGGTATTGCAGTTTCCTCCCACAGATCAAAGACATGAAGTTCGGCTAACTGACCCCGCCCTCATGTTGGACACTGTGACCCTTGAAGGATTAAATGGTTCAGGAAATGTGTGAGAGTGATTTTCTGTGTGCTACCAAGCGCAGCAAACTACCTAGCGCCTTCAGGGCACAGCTGATTTACATGCAGTGACGCCCTCAAAGCCTCACAACACGCGAAACTCGCAGAGAGCCCAAAACAAAAGGAATGCGTGCTTCCTGAACACGCAGTGCACTAAATCTTCCCGTAATGCAGCGCAGTAGTCCGTAGCAGCGTTACAGCTTCCGTTCACTCCCACTCCTTTATCATTTTATGGGGTCCCGTTTCTTTTATTCTAATTAACAGCTTGGTTAAACTAATTTATGGATTTGTTTTGGTTTCCTTCAAACCCCACCCCACCCCACCACACCACCACCACCACATATTACCCATGAACCGTGCAATCAGCCAGTTTGCCTAATCTGCATTAGTTGGACAGTTGGAGGAAACCAGTGTACATGGAGGAACCCCACACAAGCATGGGAGACCACTGGAACGCCACACAGAAACGCCCGAGCTGGGACTTGAATGCAGGACCTTCTTGCCGTGGGAAGGACATGCTGTACCTTACACCACCGTGCCGCCCTATACTTATACATATAACCAGAATTATTACAGTTTTTACCTTTTTAATAGTTTTAATTGTTATTTTGTCGTTTTTTTACAGTTTAATTTGTCTTAAAAGTGCATAAGTAGTTTTACTTTTATTTTAGGAAATGACAAAGTTTTAGTCAAGTTTTAATTTGGTTTTGGTGTTTGTCTCAGTACACATTACTGTCTGAAACTGCCTCTTCTTCGCCTTCAAAGTGGTGTAGCAACCACAGTACAACTAACGGGACAAAATGAAACACAAATCTAAAATATTTTACCTGCAAAGCTGTTTCATTTTAGTTTGTGCTACATTCTTCTGTTACTTTGAGGAAAAAAAAATACTTTATTAATTTTTCCAGTACTATTTGAGTTTTCATGATCTATATTAACCCTGATTATAATGAGAATATCTTATTAATAATAATTATTATAACTATAGGGCGGTGCGGTTAGCACGTCCGCCACACAGCAGGAAGGCGTGGGTTCGATTTCCGGGCTCGGTGTGTTTCTGTGTGGAGTTTGCATGTTCTCTCCGTGCTTGCATGGGTTTCCTCAGGGTACTCTGGTTTCCTCCCACAGTCCAAAAACATGCACAGTAGGCTCAGATGGGCGCCAGCCTCCCCGCGACCCTAATTAGGATTTAGTGGTTTAGAAAATGATTGAATGAATAAACTCTAACTATGATCTTTTTACGTTACTAGGTGACAGTGATCTTTTCTTCTTCTGCCGTGCCTACATGACGCCTCTATACGTTCATATCCAGCTACATCAATGAGTCGGACTGTCGCTTGAACGCTATCGTTTAAAATGAAATGAAACACTTTTCAGAATCTTTCCATGAAGTGGACTGGCCTTTTTAAGCGAAAACATTGTTTCCAACCTTTAAGCCAAACGGACTGAAGTCAAGTGATAAGGTCAGATGCTGAAGATCATAAAGAACAACGAGGAAGGCTCAGGGCAATCAACCACTCAGAGTTCTGACCACGCTGCGGACACGTCGGCAATTACTGCTTTCTGGACGCAGCGTAGTGAAGATAGCTGGAAAAAGAAGCCTGTGCGTTTTTTGAAGTAGGAATTAGCTCATGCTCTAATTAATGACTTGTTGTAAAAGATCTCCATTACAGCGCTGGACAAAAAAAAAAAGAAGCCTCAGATACTATTCATATATTCATTCCATCCCTCCTGCCAATTTAATCAGCAGAAGGAGGAAAGGAGAAGCAAACTGAAGTGAGAGAAACAGAGACGTCTGATTTGTTACCGAAACGGTGATACTGATGGTGTCACATGAGAAATGAGCCATTACTTTCATAAACAGATGTAATTAGTCAGCGCAGCACCAAGGGCAGTGGGCTAATGTCACAGATTTATGGCCAGCTCACTGACAAAGGCAAAGAACACAGTCTTGTTATTACCTCGAATATCACATCCGGGAGGCTAACAAGGGCTCCAATCTCCAGCTGCAGAGCTTCAGATTAAGAGGAAGCACGGGGGTATGCATGTGTGACATCCGAGTGATCAAGTCCTCGCTACCTCGGGGATAATATATGGCGAGTAACACTGAGACTGCCCTGGCGTTTCATTCAGACAAGAGAACGAAGGCTTGCATATTAAAAAGAATAATAATAAAAAAGAAGCGTAATCCTTTAAATCCCTTAAATAAAAGGAATGGGAAAAGCTTAAGATGGTGATATTCCTTTTAAATGATTTGCAGCCTTTCTGTGGGATTGCAGTGGCTTAGGGGTCTAAAGCGCTTTGCGCATGCAGCCTCGCATCCCTGGGTGAGAATGCAAGGGGGAAGACGCGCGCATTACCAGAAGCAGAAGGTGGCGAAATCAGAATCGAGTAATAAAACGATCATCTGCTCTGTCTGGTCGGACTTTTCACTGGCTTCTCAGAATGGTATAGCCGACACTCACATGCATCTCTGTCATCCTTTTTTAAATTATTATTAATATTATTATTATTATTATTATTATTATTATTCCTTTGGACTGGAGAAGGTTTTGCAAATGACTACAAAAAGGAAACGGAACCGCAAACAGGCGTGTTCCAGTTCATCATGCTACATGTATATATTAAACGATGTTTATTTACTAAATACAACAAATGTTTCAAAGGGAGGCACGGTGGCGCGGTGGTTATCAAGTCCGCTTCAAAGCAAGAAGGTCCAGGGTTCGATCCGTTTCTGTGAGTTTACATGTTCTCCCGGTGCTTGCGTGGGTTTCCTCCGGGTACTCCGGTTTCCTCCGACCGACCAAAAACATGTACAGTAGGCTAATCGGTGGTTTCAAATCACCCCTAGGTGTGAGTTTGAGTGTGAATGTGAATGGTTGCGTGTGGGTTGGCCCTGTAATGGTCTGACGAGCTGTCCAGGGTGTACCCCACCCTCACCCTCGCCCTCGCGAGATGGGCACCACCCTAACCGTGACCCTAATTAGGATGAAGCGGCTTAGAAAATGAGTGGATGAATGAATGAATGAATGAATGAACATATGTTTCTGAGATTTGAAATGTCCTCTCATCCAAAAATTGAGATGCTCGCTATAAAGGCCCAATTAATCACAATCAAGGACAGATGTGCGACAGCAGTAAGTAAGAGCAGCGTTACCTGTTAAAGCCTGCTGCACGCAATTACCGTAATTAAACTGTTTCCATTGAGGCTAACCCCTCCAGCTGTTCTAGAATTAATACGGAGTAAGACTGAGATAAAAAGGACTTTGTTAGAAAAAAAAAAAAAAAAAAAAAATGATTGAAAACTAAGGGACTTAAAAAAAACTAAACAAGAGCAACAACATGATGGCATGAAAGAAATTTGCATAACATCTGTCATAAAGGGGCAGGCTGATCGCAACATCAGACGAAGACACTAATGACGGTTTAGTTGACTCATCCCAGCTCAACAGAAACAATCTTATTTCCAGGGAACATCAGCTTCAAGGAACATCAAGATGCGATACGCTTATACCCCTCTCGCTGACGCGGGGGCGTTCTACTGGGTGTTTAAACCGTAACAAATCTCACATTGCGGTATATGAATATACGTTATTAAAACTACCATTGGGATATAATAAATACGCGCAGTGAAAAGCTAGCGCTGGTAGGACATGGACGTTGACTAGACTTGGACTCGACTGACCATACTGCATGTGTATGTGTAAGAGATGGCCTTTCAGATCGCAAAATATGGGGGAGGAGAAGCCTTAACATGCAATGGGATTCACTAAAGCTTGTCGGAGTCAATTAAGTGCTAAGTGTGCCATTATTGTTTGAGATTTCGAGAATAGAAGAGAGACTCTGTTCGCCAGTGTGTAGGGTGTTGTCAGCATAGCGGGCACGATCAGGAACGCCCCACTGCGTGTTCCTACAAGGTACAAAACGGGAGCACGTAGAAGAAGCGAGGCATTGTCTCCACTCGTGCTAGAGCATAGGGCATAGGGATTGCCAAGACACTGGGTCCTGTACTCTTTTTTGCAAATAGGGTTACAAAGGGGCTGCAAATTTCCAAAAATTTTCCATGGAAAATTAGGTTTGGGAATTTTAGAAATATTTCAAGTTGGAAATGGGAATTTCCAGGGGAATTTCTAGGAATATGTGGGAATTAACTGGAAATTTGGGGTAATTTATACAAACTGTACCATCTATAAACATAAATATACGTTTTATTTGGTCAGTAGCTGATGCAAACATTTCTAATATACATTTTTTTTTAATCACATTGTTGACTGGGGCGACACGGTAGCATTGTGCACGTCCACCTCACAGCAAGGTCCTGGGTTCGATTCCCGGTATCGGGGTGTTTCTGTGTGTAGTTTGCATGTTCTCACTGTGCTTGTGTGGGTTTCCTCCGGGTACTCTGGTTTCCTCCCACAGTCCAAAAACATGCCCAGTAGGCTAATTGGCTGTTCCAAAATGGTCAGTAGGCGTGAGAGTTCGTGTAAGTGTAAATGGTTGTAGGGTGTAGTCTGACCTTGCCAAGAGTTGGCTGAGATGGGCACCAGCCTCCCCGCGACTAAGATCCCTAATTAAGATGAAGAGGCTTAGAAGATGAATGAATGAACATTTAAGTTTTCTGTTATGGGCTACCCTGCAATTCCCATTAACACCCATGAAAAGTTTCCAAGCTTGAGAATTCCTGGTATTTTGCAGCCCGATGCTAATTTGTGCTGCTCCTGTTAAGCTGTGTTTGCATTCATTAATTTCCACATTGTTAGTACATCAGCAGCAGAACAGGCCACTCCCATCGGCGCTTAGTTTAGATCGCTCCTCATACTAAGTTGCCGCGGCTCATAAATCTGACCAATAATGCTTTAAAAGCAGCAACTGAACTCTGATAATTGTGGAGCAATCCATCTGTAATCATCCTTCAGAACGCCTGCTCCGCTTGCTGGGTGTCACATGGTCAAATCTTTTCATCAGATTCGATAAGACAGCTCTGTCCTTTGCTTTGTGACGCACAATAGGCTTCGGCTTCAGGTTTGGGGTTGAGTGTTCCTCAAGCTCATTAATCAAGCTATATTGTGATTTCCAAAGAGTTGATATCAATGATGAGTGATGGCTCATCGCTGGTGTTGGCGAGGTTGGAGAAAAAAAAAAACGCCTCGAGTGAAAGAAATTTGTTGATCTGTCAATTTGTGTGGACAATTTCTCATTATTTCAGCGGCCGGATAGATCAATGCTGTGTTATTGCGCTGTAATTTGTTGTTGTCAATCTTGATAGAGAACAAATTTTACCGACTGCAGCCAAAATATGGCGTGAGTGACAGCTCTACCTTGCAGAAGAAGAAGATGATGATGACGAAGAAGTTGCGAGGTATAAATAATATTGCAACGTTCGGAAAATCGAAGCGTTATGTGATATTAATTCTGGTTTGAGCCAGTGCGACGCCGGGCGATGCTGCTGATTTACTCCGGCTGCCACTTGGCTTCTTAAAGCACGAGGAAAAAAGAGCAAACACGACTCCACTAATATCGGCGACACCACGTTGCATCCATATCGGCTTCGGGGAAATACATTTCAGGGTTGTGGCTCAGTTATTGTGTGCTCAGCACTTTAAAGCAAATGCCGGCGTCAAAGTTTTTCTTTTCTAGAACTACTGCCACTCTTTATACTCTCTAACCTTTAAACGTTTTTTTGGGGGCAAGTACGAACCAGCTGTTAGGAACCAGAGACTACATTTTAAATATGGTGAAATGTGCTGGATTAGCTAATAATAACTAGAGGACCTACTTTAAAGAGAACTGTGCAGATGGTCTCTATCACTGCCACCAGTACGGATTCCTTTCCTTTATTTCTTTATTTCATTTTTATTTTTTTTTTAAAGCTAGGAACCTGACTGTGCAACTGCTTGATATCTGGCTGGCCAGATCTTAAAAAGCTTTAGCTAGGGATCTCAAAAGACATTACCTTCCTGCTGCTAATGCTTTCCCACATTCCTCCCCATTACTGCCCCAGAAAATCACCACCACTTCTCCTAACACTCCGCCTGTACTTCAATTTGCATACCATTCCACTTATGCTAGTGGAAAGGAGATGGGGGGGTAGAGACCGAGGAACAAGCAGGGTACCGTGATTCGAAATGAAAATACCGAAAACACATCTATGAGCCGAAGTGATAATTTATTCCGTCAGTTAGCAGGAGAGGATGAACTCCATGTGAGAAGCGAAGAGACATTTCAAAACAAATCAGCCAACCCCCACACACACACACACACACACACACACACACACACACACACACGCTGCCTTTATGATGCAGGCTTTGTAGCCACGTAAAATATCAATGATACGAAATGACCTTTCGAAAGTCTGTCAATATAGATTGCGCCGAATCCTCCTAGTCGAGTGGAAGCCGCTTCCTCGGTAGCATGCTGCTAAAAAGGGCATCGGGATAGAGACCGCTAATTAATTGGTTGACTTCTTCGAAGTGAATGTGTTCCAGAGGTCTAGAGCTGTAAAAGCAAGAGGAGTGGAGGATGGTACGAGTGGCTCTTTTTTTTTTCTTCTTCTTCATTTATTCCGACTGGTGCCTGGGCTCCTGGGTAACACTTTTAATTGGAGAGCCAACATGTACCTGTGCAGAGAAGTGAAATCACAGCACTTGCCACTGTTTATAGATTAAATGTAATAAGAGAGTGAGAACGTACTGTACAGTAGGATTAGGCAATATGCACTTTTTAGAATAATACTGACTAGCAATAATAATACGCAGAATACGTATAAAAGGGCAGCGCCGTGGCGTAGCTGTTAACACGTCCTCCTCACAGCAAGAAGGTCCTGGGTTCAAGCCCCAGGCTTGGTGAGGGCATATCTGTGATGTTCTCCCCATGCTTGTGTGTGAATGGTTGTGGGTGTTTTGCCGTGCGATGTTCTGGCGAGCGGTTCAGGGTGTGCCCCACCTTCGTCCAGTGTCAGCGGAGATGGGCCCCAGCCTCCCCCTGGCTCTAGTAGGATTAGGCGGTTCGGCCGTGATGTGTAAACCTGGCTAGTTGTTCAGGTAATCTACTAACAATTCAAGAATGAACAAACCCAGATGCTTATCGAGACGCATAATAAACATAACATTAACTTACACCCCTCCCCATGCTCCTTTATCCTTGTGCATTCAATTTCCAAAAAAAGGACATGAGCCAATCAGTGTAACACTCTGGAATGATTTGCACAGGAGATCTGAACTCTCCAAAACTGCCTGGGAGCCCCGCCCCCCTTTTCCACCCACCATCTTACGATATATATTCTCACAACATTCATGATCTCACAAGATTCACCCGGGCTTTCAGTCCAAATAAACACAGAATGCTTTGAGTTCATTAATGCGAGCAGTGCATATACCATCTGACCTACAAAAAGATGAACTAGTCCTATAATGAAGTGTCAGTATAAACACTTTAAGCTACACCCTCTTGCACTCATCCGTAAAGCTGAAAGAGTGGATATGCTCATTTTCCTGTCTTCGGTTCTGGATGATTAAATCATGATTTATTTTATATTTTTAAAATAGAAACCTGCAAGGATGGAAAAATCAATGTCGCACAAGCCTACTGCGTTTATACACAGGACGTGAGATCCTCTGCTTGCTAGAGAACAGGACTCTGGGTGGGTGTCTTCTAAGATCTGCAACGCTGTTGCTATATTAGTAGTACTGCTTCCTGGTTGCAGAACAATGCTTAAACATTAGCAACGGATTTTAACTATAGGCATTACTTCATTTCATTTTCAGAACTACTTCATCCTTTATTAGGGCCGTGGGAAAGCCGACTCTAGATAAAGGCGGGGTGACCCTGAACAGCTGGCCAGACCATCACAGAGATAACAAAGGCACACAATTATTCAGATTTGAGAAAAATTAAGAACATCTAATTAGCCTAATGTGCATGACTTTGAACTGTGGGAGGAAACCTGTGCACCCAGAGGAAACCCCTGCAAAGACAGGGAGAAGATGTAAACGCCACATAGAAGTGCCCTTACTGGGCATGGGGCTTGAAGCTAGGACCTTCTTGCTGTGAGGCTGAAGGGTTAACTACTAGGACATCATGCCACCTCTGACCGTGGGACTCGAACCCGGATCCTTCTTGCTGAGAGAAAATAGTGCTAAACACTACGCCATCATGCCCCATAGGCATTCTACTTATGATCAAATATTCTGTTTCCCAATTTCTTTTAGCATAATGTGCAATGTGTAATGATGTATACCTAACTAAAACTAGCAAGGGTGGCACAGTGCCGTAGTGATTAGCATGTCCGCCTCACAGCAAGAAGGCCCTGGGTTTGGGTCCTGGGCTCGGCATGGCGGGTCTTGCGACCCTCTCGACGGGAATCAGTATACAGTGGCACACTGGTATACTGACGTGGTCCCAGGCTACCATAAAATCCAATAACGGCCCAATGCGTCATGGGTGTGGAATGGTATTAAAAATAAATAAATAAAATTAGCATGTGTGACAACACTGAGCTAAATGTACTAAACGTTTGACAGTGTAGCACTACTAAGTGTTTGAGCCACTGCAGAAACTTTATTTAGCTGATTGTATTAAAAATGAGGAAAGTGAGTAAGTGCTTGTGTAAAGTATTCGCTATGACGTGAGACCTGAAACGTGAGAAATTAATGCACCTCAAATGGGGTTTTTCAAAGCTTTAAAAGAATATTGTGGAAATCTGAGTTTGAGCAAATGACGAAAATAAGGCAAAATAGTCTTCAGAACCCATATCAGACCCAAACACTTTCAGCAAAACTATAAATATATCGCCAGTGAATTTGGGCAGAGGGTTACACTTAAAGCCCGACGCCTTTTAATATTCCCTTGACGAGGTGATGGATCTCCTTATTTGGGCATAGAAGTCATAAGTCTTTGAGGTATTTGATCCGTAACATCCAAAACAACAACTAAAGTTCAAGGCTTCCAGGAGTGTTCTGAAATTTAAGAGCTCGAGCCGGCCAGGTGGGTGAATCAGCTTATTGTCGAATCCAGACTCAATTCAGTTTATTGTTACAGCCATTGCAAATCAATCAGCCGATGCTCTCAGGTAGCCTCCACACCGTAGCGTCTCTATGGGGGAGCTTGTGTGCGCTATTATAGCATGACATGTCTCTGATCCATACGCTGATATGTTTACAGGGATTCTGATTAAATAAAACGAGGGAAGATGATACAGGTAAGTAATGATAGAAGCCACCTATCTTTCTCTATTGCTATGTTGCTCAGATTCTGCCTTTACCACGAGAACATTCCGTCTCTCTCTCTCTCTCTCACTCTCTCTGTAATAAGCTAAGGTTACCGTGGCAGTATGCTGAATGAAACAGAGGAGAAGGGACAATAAAAGGGAAAGCAATTTGATTATCTCGCTTCAATCAAATGCAATTAGAGGAGGTCATCCAGAACACTCACCCAGCAATCTAAAGAAACCACCTCCCCTCCTCTTCAACACACACTCCCCGCCAACTCAGACACACTTGCACACACTTTATCACACACGCACATCTCTGTGGCAGCGCACGATACACAAGGATAGAACCGGACGACTGATGAAGAAATTGCAGGACTAGATGCTGCCCTGGGCGAGTTCTTGCACCAATTAATCACCAATTAATCGAAATAGGCAAAAATAAATAAATAAATAAATAAAACACTGTGTGACACACTTCGGCGTAATTAATACACAGTTCGCAAATTGGGCGACTTAATGAATCAATTTCAGAGCAATGGAGTAAAATGGAAAACAGTAAAGTATGAGTCTTTAATGCAGTGGACAGTGAGGATGGGGAATACCAAGTGTGTGTGTGTGTGTGCACTTGGTTTTAATCCAATTATGCAATTATGGTAAGATGAGATGGATAAGAGTTAGAGCAAGACAGGTGGACTGAGAGAGAAAGAGAGAGAGAAAACTATAAACAAATAAATAGAGTAAACGCTCATAGTCATAGCAGACAACTGTAAAATTTCTCGGCCAAAAAAAGCTCGGCCAATTAGCTCCAGTGGACCCCCGGTCGTGAATGGCTGTGGTATCAACCTGGATTCGAACCAGTGATCTCCATGGCGCCTTGTTTTTAGTTAGCTATCTGCCTGCGTCAATGGAAGCTAATGAAATCTAATAAGGTTCTAAATCGTTTGGGATTTTGGTTGAATGTAAATATTCATTCATTCATTCATCTTCTTCCGCTTGTTCCGGGGTCGGGTCACAGGGGCAGCAGCCTAAGCAGTGACTCCCAGATGTCCCTTTCCTCAGCCACTTCCTCCAGCTCTTCCGGTGGGATGCCAAGGCGTTCCCAGACCAGCCGAGTAAATTGACTGGTAAATTGAAAGCTTTGCCTTCTGGCTCAGCTCCCGCTTCACCAGGACAGACCGGTTGAGAACCATGGTCTCGGACTTGGAGGTGCTGATTCTCATCCCAGTCGCTTCACACTCAGTTGCGAATCGCTCCAGC
>JAOUQZ010000004.1:21807967-21821777 GCA_028564935.1 Neosilurus hyrtlii
ACACACACACACACACACACACACACACACACACACACACACACACACAAACACACACACACACACACACACATATACAAAGACACAGACTCCCTTAAATTAAAAGGCAATTTTCTCATGATTCAGAAATATCATCATAAAAAAAAAACATTAAGAGTGACAGACAACACAACTTCATAAAAAATTTAGAGGGTCCCCTTGCAGGCCCATATTTATAACTGCATTCAACTCAACAATTAATCCCTTAATTTTCCTTGAACTTTTTGTACAGTCTGAGTAAACAGTGAGGCTGGAAATATGACCTCGGGATACTTTTTCTCGCTGAACATAGAATATTACTGTGAAATGATGCATGTTTACATCAAGGTAAATCGAAGGGTTCAAAAAGGATATGACGTCCCTACCTTACTGAGATCTTCCAGATCAACAGGTAGCATTAGCGCAAACGGATATCACGTAAACATTGTGAAAACATAGTACAGACTGCGTTACAGTCACCAGGTAACACAGACTGTCATGTTAACTTGATACTGACTCGCATTATCATGGGTCTAGCTGTGCTTTTGGGAGAGAGGATATGTTAGAATATGTTAAACCTGTTAGAATCATTTTAAATAGAACACAAGAACCTGAAGAGGAAGTGTCTTTATGCTTTTTTTTACTCTGAACAACCCTGAAAATAAGTTATTAGAAATATTGTGATGCAAACCGCAACTCTATACAAAAATTCATGAACATTTTGGACCCTGCCAAAGACATGCACATTAGGCTAATTGGCTTTTTCAAATTGCCCCCAGGTGAGAATGTAAGTATAAATGGTTGTGTGTGTGTGTGTGTTGGCTCTTAAACACATGCAGACTCTAGCCTTGCTCGTAGGATAAAGCGCTTCAGCGAATGAATGAATGAATGACTGAAAAAGTCCTGCATCGCTCAAGTCCATATATTTTAAGTGGCTAAGGGATTTACCCTGGATTATTTCTGACAGACGCCAAAAGTTATTATTTTGCTTATTAAAAAAAAAAAAAATATGCAGAACACTTTGTCAATCTGAACTTTTTTTTCAATGACCAGGGCAAAACCCTCTCTATAGGAATGTGTTGATGAATTCATGCTGGTTTTGCACTTTGGATGGTTTTACATCATGTTTTAGTCCAGAATCCACAAAATAAGTGCTGGAAGGTACACACTAATTGGAGTGGATTGTGTATAGGCCTAGAGCTACAGAGAGAGAGAGAGAGAGAGAGAGAGACAGAGAGACAGAGAGAGAAAGAGAGAGAGAGAGAGAGAGAGAGAGAGAAAGAAACTACTGAGGAGTGTTGCTTATTTATGTGCAGCGGTGCCTCAAGCCTGCCCTCTCTCTCTCTCTCTCTCTCTGCCTGAATTACTGCCTAATAAACATGGCTCAAGGAATGAACATGGACACACACATGAACAGGATGAACTGTCCTCACTCTGGGCCTGATGACTAAAAGCTGCATGCTTTACTGACTGCTCAAGTGGACATGTTGGGCATTTTTTTTTCCCCCTCTCATGGGCAGCTGAATAAATCTTCAGCTCTCTGGAAGAGTTCAAATCCTTCTGTCAGCACCGTATTAAATGTTAAATCCTTTGTGAGACTGAAGATTTATCACTTAATAAACATTGACCAAGGGGGGAATAGAAGAAATATATATCCTTAGCTACAACTGACTGTCTGTCACACACACAGGCTTGACGTGAAAAAATTAAGGAACGAACCAGCAAGAAAAATGCATGGCGGCGGGGGGAGTGAGCTGCACCTTCATGGCTGAAGTGCCCTTGAGCAAGGAACCTAACCCCCAACTGCTCTCCTGGCGCCCCAATGTGTGTGATAGTGTGTGTGTTTGTGTGTGTGTGTGTGTGTGTGTGTGTGTGTGTGTGTGTGTGTGTGTGTGTGTTTGTATGTGCTCACTTTGAATGGGTTAAATACAGAGGCAATAATTTCCCGTGTAGGATTGATACAGTATATCAAAAATCAGAAATAAAATCAGATAAATAATTAAACAGTGTTGAAAAACAGGTCTATAAGTGTAGATGACTGAATCTGTTCTCTGGGGGGTGGAGAAAGGATTCGGAAAGCCTTGACAAGACAAAAAAGCCAAAGGAGGAAAAGGAAAGGGAGGGGGCAAAAAAAGAAAGAAGGAAGCTATGAAGTGAAAAGATGTACTAAACCCTTTCTGCTGTTCAAGCAGCTGTAGCCAACACCAGCCTCGAGGCCTGGCCAGATAATGCATTCCAGCAATGACAAGAATACAATTGCTACAAGCGCTGTGTCCCTATAACCCACCCACATGCACACACACACACACACACACACACACACACACACACGCATACATACACACACACACACTACACTGCCCCCTGCCTGCTGTAAGACACAGCTAAAAGTCTCCGCTTGAAACCACACAGCAATAATGCAACATAATGCATTATGGATCACTTTGCTTGCAATACGATTGCTATACTGTTCTCTCATTGGCTCATAATACCCATGTCATCACCATTTCAAAAACTCAGGCCCTTGTAAAGACCAGTTCAGGTGCCTGTTTTGTTTTGTTTTGTTTTTTTTTAAATATAGAGTAGTAATATCCAGGACAAGCCGAATCACCTGCCATTGTTCACCCATGATCCTCACTATGTACTGCACTGCACACAGGCATCAGATATCAAAAACATACCGCATAACCTTGCTTCCTCTCGCCTTACAACCCCAATGCTACACACACACACACACACACACAGATTGACAACAGTGCTCTGCTGAACATGTGAATAATTTCCACAGCTAAAATAGCGCGTTTTAGCCATTTTCCATCTATTCCCATGCACCATTAAATGACTACTGTCATAAAAATAAGAAACATATGGGACTCTTTAATTGGCCAATTTCTCTTGCCAGAGCATTTTTTTTCTTCCTGAATCTCAACGAAACACACAACGCACACACAAAGCGCACACGGATAAACCGGGGCGGAAATCAATGGCATGGTACTCCAGTGTCTCAACCCAGATAGCAGAAGATTTCTTCTGTTCTATTGATTAATTGTACTGTTATATTTGATGTATAGCTTTTTTTACAGACCATTTATTCAAACTGCCAACACACACACACACACACACACACACACACACACAGAATTCTCTTATGATTTATAAAGCTTTGGTGTAAAAGTCTTAAATGTGACTCAGCAGGTCCCTGGATGGATGCACACAACCTCTTGGATGAAGAACTGCAAATGATTCTCCAGGCTCGTCACATGGAACATGTCAGCGGAGTTCAAGGAATTGTTCAACGGATGTCACTAGTCATTTGTCCTGGCGACATGGAACCGGGAATAATTATTCATATTTAATCAGGCTGAGCACGTAATTTCTCCTGCTGCGCGATAAGTCGCTTTCCATGTTCCATTATGAAAGTTATAAAGAAGCACGCTCCCAGCGCTTCCCCAGCATGGACTAAATGGAGAGGCTAAAGTGGTTTGGCTTATAAAATCATAATGGGCTTGTCGGGTTTGATAAACTGAGAACGGTGCTGGAATACAAGAATGAGGGGAAAGAGAAAGAGAGAGAGAGAGAGAGAGAGAGAGAGAAAGTCAGAGTGTGACATGAGAGAACGCCATTGGCTGGGGTGTGAGGTAAAAAAAGAACGATTGAAAGGGTATTAAAGAAGAAAGAGAGAGACTCGATAAAAGGAGGGGCTTTGAAAGGCAGTGTGGTTGTACACTTTGGTGGGTCGAACAAAGAATTTTTTTAAAAGTGAGAAAGAGTCTATCAACCTGGAGGTCGCACGTTCGAATCCAGGTAGATGCCACAGCCATGTGTAAGCGGGAGTCCATGGGAGGTAATTAGTTGAGGTCTTACGAGAGGGTGGGATGGCATATGCTCACCTCCGCGTCACACACAGCAATCACCAGCCAATCATGAGCTGTGAGCTCATTGATACAAGAGCGGCGAATAGCGCTTTCCCTCTGAGTGTGTTATACCACCCCCGAATACGCATGCACAGCAGTTCGTAAAGAGGCGGCTAGCAGCATCCCGTGTCAGGAGGGGGGCAATATCTGAGGGGTGGGAATTGGCGATGACTAAATTAGAGGAGAAAAATGAGTAAAACAAAAGAAATTTAAAAGAGAGAGAGAGAGAAAGAAAGAGAGAGAGAGAAGGTGAATAAAAAAAGAAGGTAAAATATAATATAAATATTACAGATGGAGCCATGCAGGGGAGGTGAAGACTGAAGAATGGAAAAGGTTAGACGGGAAGCGCGTTGAGAAAATTGAGAAGTGGAAATGAACTATTATGTTATTCACATGTCGTTGATCTTGTTATGGCATTGCCTACCAACTTGTAATTGCTTTGGCAATGCAGCCTGTAAAGCAGACAGGCCAACGAAACACACGAAACAGAACTGAGAACCAGAGATAGCAGGGGATCCAAAATAAATTATTAATGTTGTTTATATATTGGCATCCGTTCTGTTATACATTGTCGACCAACTTGTAATTGCTTTGGCATTATTGCCTGTTAAGCAATCACGCCAATAATGCCTATTAATCCAAAAACAAAAGATACCGGTGGGGTGGGGAGTTGTTTAAGTTGGGGTACTTTCTCTGTTTCTTTATTACTTTCTCTATTATGCTGGATCTATTCATCCATTTTTTTTTCTTGGCTGAATCAAAGTAAATTTGATCATTTCTTTTCTAGCCGGTCCAATTCGGTTGCTCAGGCACACTGCTCGGATTTAGGCGAGCACACACAAAAAGCAAATATTGTACTTGGGTAAAAGGATTATTCAACAATCAGGAATCATGGGAATTAAACAAGCATGGAGAATATACACAGTAATAAAATAAAGTAAAGCAAACATTCTAATAAAAATTCCATGTAGAAATGTTACACCATTCAGTAAAATGTTTTCAGAATATTCTTTGGTGTGTGAGCTCTGTTTCATATTCTTCCCCTCAAGCCAGAATGGAGTTTTTGCAGGTTTCACTGGTTTGTTTGTCAGTTTGACTGTGAACAAACTCCTGACCACACCTGGGTATAGATTCTCACCAAACTTGGTGGGAACACTCCCCTACCTGAGTTCCAGAGATGACCTGGTTCAAGCATGTCAAGGTCAATGGTGAAGGTCAGAGCAAGGTCACAAAGCTTTAGAGACAGAGCACATGAAACCAGTGCTGTTGATACAGTGGAACGCTATTCAGAAACCAAATATGGACTTTCAAATGAGTCTATGACCTTTAACCTTGAATGACCTTGAAAGGTCACACCCATACCCATATACATTCTACAAAATGAGTTTTTTTCCCCGCAAATTTAGTCATATCCACGTAAGTATAGACCACACCATAAGATACGCACATGGGTAATTTAAACTAATTGAAAATTATTTTTTTGGAGTACCCCATGTATTCAGAATACATATTACTCTGCAGAACTCCAGTCTTCTGGTAATCATCTTGTCAAAATATCAAAGCTTGTATGTTATGTAAAAATATACATTAATAATAATAATAATAAAAATTCCACCTCAAGCCTAAAACTCATAGCAGGTCTTGTGAAATTCCTGCATTTGGCTCCAATCATTCTTGCACCTCTGTTGGTGGACTAATTGGTCTTGTTGATTTGGTCTGTTCCCAATCTAACTGCACCAAGGAAGCTAGTGCACCAGGGCTCAGTTTAAACACACTATATATGTGCATGGAGGATTTAGGAGAAGCAGACTCACCCTGCTCCAGAGGTTGGGGCTTGAGCCCAGTTGCCTTCATCTTCAGTGCTTCTTTGGCTGACATGTCACAGCACGAGCCCTTATTGGTGTCCTGATCACTATCGGCCTGGTCACTGTCCCCGTGCCCGCTGTCCCTCAGACTCACTCGCTCGGGGTCCTTAAACGTAGAACTGCTATATGACGAGAAATTAAAATGAAAAGAAGACGAGAAACAAGCACAGAAGCTTAAATACGCTAAATGGCACTGGGGACTAAGAATGGTTTGAAGACATTTGTAATTTGAGATATTCAAATTTAAATGATAAAGTAAAGGGGTGTGTGGCAGTGGTCCAGGCATATGTGACGGTTGAGCGAGTAATTTAATAGGACTTACCTTTGAACAAACTGCTGCCTGCTCCCCATGTAATTGGGCTCGGTGGGGAAGTTGTCAGTCTGTGAAGGAGAAGGGAAAGAAATTTAGGTGTTGCGCGACAACGAAACGCATCCTGGTGTGCATAGAGATCTCGCGGTGAATGGGGTTGATTAATTATTCAGAAAATAAAGGGAAGGAGGGAAAGCCGGGAGAGAAAGAGAGAGAGAGAGAGAGAGAGAAAGAGAGAGAGAGAGGGAGGGAGCAGAGGGTGGGGGTTGTTAATCCTTACATTTGTACATTTTAATTATTTAACTAATACAGCAATTAAACATTCAAAACATTGTCTTGCACAACTGTGCGTGACCTACTGGGTATAAATAGGAGAGGGAAGAAACAGAAGACATGAAAAGAAAAAGAAAAAAAGGAAGGCAGAAGCCCGCAGACACACCTGCAGAGTATGTTACAGTAGCTCTAAGGTACTGTATTTACACACGCGCACACAAAGGTGCAGTGAATACCTTCTAATAGCACGTGCAAGCTGTATCCGGGCTTGTCTACTCTCAACGTTATGGTCTCTCAGCACCACCGAGGAGCAAGAGTGCATTATTCAATAAACTTCAACAGTCATCCATCTAGCCAAAGTTCTCCCTTCTCCTCTGTCCGTGCTCATCGTTTCAACATCTGACATCACTGGAAAAGCCGATAGCACCTTCTCGTACAGGTCTCGATTACTCAACTCTCGGCGTTACGTCAATGTTGCCACAACGTGTTTGCTTTGCAGTCCTGAGTCAATATGGAGTGGAGAGGAGGAAGAGGGCGGCATAAGCTGTGGGCCAGACAATATTGACATGGCTGAATACGAGCCTGAACGAAGACTAATGCGCCGGGCCCGTGTCTTCATCTCACATCACACTATTTCAAATGTCTCTGCTCTGTGTAGGGTTTGGTTCCATGTACTCAGGAGCAACAGGGTGGCTTTGTAATATGAGGGTTTAGCTTCTGTCGATTTAGAGGCTTGCACCCAGTGAACTCGGTAACCTGAACAAATGCAGCCTATATCGTTACTGCGCTACTTGTGGGCAAGTCATAACCAAAATCTCTCAATAACGCTGGCCTACAGACAAAATGCTTCTGAATAAATATAGCCAAACGCTCCCAATTTTGGGCCACTGGGAATGAAACTGATGTTTAAAATTGCTGATTGACTCTAGTTTTTAAAGTACTGGGTCAGCTTACGTGACCCTAACTGAGAAATCATGAACGATGGATGTACTATAAAGATAAGATAGAGATCTTTTGAATGTTTGCATGAAGAGTGAAAATCAGGAAAGGAATCTGGTTTTAAATCAGAAGGGCAGTGGTGGCTCAGTGATAAAAGCTCAGGATTACTGCTCTGAAGGTCTGGGGTTCAAGCCCCAATACCCCCAAGATGCCACTGTTGGGACCTTGAGCAAGGCCCTTAACCCTCAGTTATATAAAAATGATAAATGTAAGTCACTCTGGGTAAGGGTGTCTGCCAAATGCCATAAATGTAAGCTAGTAAATACGTCTTTGACTTTATCTACCCAGTATATGAATATATTCACTGATAGTGACTTTAAAGCACCTCAGTAAGCCGTTCTGGATAAGAGCATCTGCTAAACGCTGTAAATGTAAATGTAGGTCATGGGTTTAAAGCCTTTATAAATAACTATTTGTGGATATATTATATAAATATGATAATAATCATTAACGACAGGGTTTGAAAATGACTTTTATTCTTTCTTTTAAGTCAAAACAATAAATGATGTAATCTGAAGCTGCATCAGAAATGACATGGATTACATCAAATTGTCCCTGGAAGTCATGATTGGTGCAACGTTTAAAGCTAAAGGCATGAAATTATCAAAATTCTTTTGAATTAGTAGATAACTTGAATGAAAACGATACCTGGACTGTTTATGTAATACTTTGGTGCATTTGAGTTCTTCCCTATAAGGAAAAACCTGAATGATGCTCACCATGTATGGAAGGGGCCTGACCTCGGGTAGGTGGGTGCTGTTACATAAAGCACTGTGCATTCGTAGGTGAGGTAGATCTGTGAGCTCTAGCCTATTGGCTCATCAGCTCTGTAGCGGGAAGCGACAAGGACTAGTTCAACTAATCCTAGATTTGGAACAGCTAGTTTGCCTAATGTGAATGTCTTCGGCTTGCGGGAGGAGACCGGAGAACCCAGAGGAAACCCACATACGACGCATGCAAACTCCACATCCAAGGACCTCTTATGGATTTGCTTGTGCGTGCGATTGGAACCAACTCTGTCAATGATTAAATTTAAAAAGTAAAAATAAACCATAATAGTCTCATTTTATTGTGCTCTTTGCGTGTATCACCATGTAGTATATACTAAAATTATTATTCACCTCAGACTTCTGTGACTGCCCAGCAACATCATCCTCACATTTGGCACATAACTGGTAATTATTACCCCCAAACTCCAAAGCTAGGCAGAAGCTTGGAGGGGAAGCAGGGTGATCCCCACAAAGTGTTTAAATATCTAAAATGATACACTTTATTACTGCCCATCACATTTTGCTCACTCAAATCTATGCTAATAATACAGCACTGAAATCTCACCTCTTCCCCATCTATGCAAGAGGGCCTGTTTCAAATGCACTTCAAAAGAAAGTCTTAAAAGGTGCCGTTATGACAGTGACAGACAAAAAAGAAAGGGTGGGAGGCAAGAAAAGAAAAGAAAGAAAAGGAGAGGGCTCAGCAGGAAAGAGGCTCTGGAGAAGGTCAAATTGGCCTCCCTCCACCACGAGAACCTTTTATGCCTTTGTCAACGCTTTCTCTTGTGTCATGACGTTCAACTATGCAGGAGATAGAAAAATGCAGGAGGAGTATTGGATCAAAGCGTAGATCAGAGTCTGAGATGACCAAGAACATCTGGAACGTGAAGTACCAACTGTTTAGGATGTTTTGGACTCCCATCTCATTTGGGGGATAATGCCTGATGATGGCCACGATTCTACCAATTTTTAGGTCAGGAGTGAGTAGGACCAATACTGTTGACCATATTTGATTCTCAGCGAGGAATCCACCCGTGGATGGCCAATCGTCCCGTTTTTTTGAAGCCTGTTTTCAAATGTTGGACCATTTTACACGATAATCTACTAATCGGTGATTGTCACCAACTATCTGCGGTTATATTGCTGACAGTCTCAGACCGTTGCGGGCGATCACAGATAGTCGCAGACAGTTGGAAACGTGGTTGCAGACAGTCTCAGACCTAGTTGCCGACCATCAGAGATTTTCATCTGATCAGTATGGTCACGGATATCGTCAGCTTGGTCCGTTAACACGGTCGCTGATTGTAGCCATCAAAGTCTCAGACATTCTCAGACAACGTCTCAAACAGTCTCAGACAACATCTCAGACAATCTGCAACTGTCTGTAACAATGTCTGAGACCATAGCTGGGATAGTTAGCAATATGGTTGCCAACCACTGCCGATCATTGCAGATCATCACTGACAGTCGCCGACTCAAAAAATCACGGACAGTTGCCAAAGAATCGCTCTAATGTGATCGGGTCTTAAGATATGGTAGCTACTGATTCACTGAGGGCAGCACAGTGGCATAGTGGTAAGCACATCCACGTCACAGCAAGAAGGTCCTGGGTTCGATTCCCGGGCTCTGGAATTTCTGTGTGGAGTTTGCAAGTCCTCCTTGTGCGTGCATGGGTTTCCTCCGGGTACTTCCGGTTTCTTCCCACAAACATGCACATTAGGCTAACTGGCTGTTCCAAATTGCTCCTAGGTGTGACTTTTTTGTTATTAGATGTACATACATGCTGGAAAAAAACACCGCGAGGTGTTCTGCGACAAATGAGTGAGTATGCTGTTCATCCGAGCTGATGTTTTGAACATTAAAAAGTTGTTGGGCAGAGAAATGGAACACGGGTCTCAGGCCAGTGCAGAGGGATATAGGGCTTATTTTATTTAGATAGCATTAACAGCTTGTTCCAGGCAGCCCTAGGAAGCACTACATGCTATCACATGACCATGATCCAGCCTTCAGCACTTTAAAACAGACGATAAGAGCACTTTCCTGGAAAGTGTTTTATAATATGCCTCTATCCAAACTATCCTTAGGGAAAAAGGGAGAGAAAGAAAGTGAGACATGAGAGAATGAGACAAAATATGGTCCATACCAAGAATGAAGGATTTTAAGGTGTTACAGTATCATTAACACTGTACTTATCAGTTCCTTTTAAAGTTTAAAATCCATGACCTAATGAATCAGTGTGTACACAAATGTCTTCGAGCTACATACTGAACATTCACATATTTTATTTTATTTTATTTTATTTTATTTACAGAGCCTGAGGTGCCACAGAGATGGAGTTTCTCCTGCGAGCGAACACAATTCTTTATTGACAGCTGCAGGGAAAATTTCCCACGTGATACAAAAGCGTTCTTGTCACTTCTTAGACCTACCAAGAGGTACCTTCTACTTCAAAATGCCACTCCGCCTTTCTCTGAGGGTGTGCAGAGAGAACCAGCAGAGTTTACAATTTCAGAAACCCAAGCAGCCCTTCAAGCTTGCTCTCCAGATTTTAGTTGCCAAAAAATATTACATTGACCTGAATGAAGAAAATATTTTTTTTCATGTAGAGATTTAGGTATAAAAAAAATCTATCCAAAAAACAACAACAACAACAACAACAACAAAAATTGTAAAATGAATTCCAAACAGATAGAAATGCATGCAATCTTAAGCTGCTTTTACATTAGCTTAGGGAACAAGTTGCACTAGAAAAATGTGCTTTCCTATGAGTTTTTCTCGGTCACTCTGAAGTTGTTGGCAAACAGGAAGCTAGAGGGACAATACACAAGCAAACCACTGAAGAAAACCCGCCCATCTGAAGTGAAAGCCTGTGAAATGACCTTATAGCCCTTATTAACGCTACTCCACATGCATAAACCCTCCTACTTGTTACAGACTTAGTTCAAACGGCAAGTTGCGCCCAGAACAATAACAACAAAAAACCTCAGGAAGTGGTGCACCCACTACTGTCAGGGTGTTCTACAACAAGTAGTTTTTTCACAGGCGGTTACACTGGTTCAACATGTTCCAGGGGGACGCCAAGGAGTTCCCAGACCAGCTGAGACACATAGTCCCTCGAGCATATGCTTGGTAGGCACTGGGGACTCTTCCTGGTTGGACATGCACGAAACACTGCACCAGGCAGGCGTTCGGGAGACATTCTAATCAGATGTCCGAGCCACTTCAACTGGCTCCTCTCAATGCAGTTTTACTCCGAGCTCCTCCCGAATGACAGAACTTCTCACTCTATCTCTAAGGGAGAGACCTGCCACCCTGCAAAGGAAGCTCATTTCAGCTGCTTGTATTCGCGATCTTGTTCTTTCAGACACTATCCAAAGCTCGTGACTGAAGGTGAGGGTTGGAATGTAGATCGACAGGTAAATTGAGAGCTTTGCCTTCCGGCTCAACTCCCTCTTCACCACGCTTTACAGCAGAGGCTGCACCGATCCACCTGTCGATCTCCCGCTCCATCCTTCCCTCACTCATAAACAAGACCCGAGATACTTGAACTCCTCCACTTTTGGCGGGACCTCAGTCCAGACCCGGAGGGTGCATTCCACCTTTTTTTAGGGTGGGTAAAACTGAGATAGCCGCTTCCTTACCACAAGACTGCATTAACTGTGTTTGGCAAACTGGAACAGAGAGGAGAGGAGAGGCCATAAAAAAACCTACAGGAGAAAACTGCTCCCTATGGATCCCTTTCTCTCTATGGCTCTGACGTAACCCGATTACGTTAGCTGTACTGTTAACACATTACTATTAAAAATCGTTTTGTTCCGTGATAGTTTTTTATTCCAGAAGCAGTTCTGAAAATCCACAACCTGGACAACCTGGGGCGGTGTACATTTTGGTCGCCCAATGGGAAACCTTAAAAGCCCCGAGACATCGGGCTACTAAATTTGCAAGCCCTGACCTGGTAGCGCAATTATCCCACATTAATAAGCATGTGTTCACAACCTCAGAGGTGATGCACCTCTCTGATGCCGGATTGTTCGACTGGCTTGAAGAAAGAATCTGCAGACACGACTGTACTGTACACGGCCAGCTTTCGGATGATGAATGTGTATGTGTGGGTTTCGTGGTGGAATATGGGTGCACCTTAGGGAGGAAAAGCACAAGTCTGATGTAAGTGAGTGTATATGGGCGCTCTGTCAGTATAAAATGGCCGATCTATTTTGGTGCATCCTCAGTGGTCTCTCTCAAGACAACCCTCGATAGAGACAAATGAACACAACTCGGGGTGTGTGTGTGTGTGTGTGTGTGTATGTGTAAATAAGTAGGTAGAGAGGGAAAAAAAGAGGCACAGAGGAACAAGAGTAAGATGGTGAGAAACAAGGGAGAATGAATGAAAATGGATAATTCTGTGGGATGCATGGGGTCAAGGGGAGAAAGAAAGAAAGAAAGGAAGGAGGGAAGCGTGTACCTGTCTGAACATCTGGCTAGCCTGACTAGAAATCAATAAAGTGCATGAATTTGCATGGGATGAAAACGATTATCACACGCCTCTGAGAAAGTTGACATTAATGTCTCTTTATTCCAACACTTTAATGTCTCCTCTTTCCACCAAGGTGACCTTATGTGCTGTGGCTCTCTTCCTCCTTCAGATCCTCTAACGTTATCGCACACCCATTTAAAAGGGACATTTCACTTTTTTTTTTTCCTAAAATGAATCAAGTAAAGCGTGCATTAAAAAAATAAATACGATGACATGATATTGCAGTTTAACTGTCTCGCAGAGCTCGTGGTAAGAACTTTTGGCAGCTATTTTGTTTGTAGTCTACACAACCAGTAAAGCCAAACCGGATAAGCAATAAAAAATCTGATCTACAGATAATATCTGTCAGGCTTTTCCTTTTGATTTTGTGTACACTAAATATTAAGAGAAAAAGACACGACTGCATCGCAGTTCAAACAAAGAAATTTCCGCATGCTCAGCTTTGTGGGTTCGAACCATGTGGCTGACTTGGGTGTTTCTGTGTGGAGTTTGCATGTTTTCCACCGTGCCTGCGAGGGTTTTCCCTGGGTACAAGTGACCCCTCCCACACACAGTCTAAATACATGCACATTTAATCACCTGCTTATTTTTAATAGCCCATAGACGTGAATGCGAGTGTGAATGGTTGTTTATGTCTGTGTTAGCCCTGTGATAGATTGGTGAGCTGGTCAGGGTGTACCCCACTTCTCGCCCAAAGTCTTCTGGGATTGGCTTCAGCTTCCTCCATAACACTGACAGATAAGCGGTATAGATAGTGGATGGATGGATAGATGATCCCTTATTGATGTCTTGATAATAGTGATGGAGAACGCTGTTGAAAAAGCCAATCTCCTCTAAATTTTTTAATTTCCACTGAATATGATTTCCATCCTTTTTATACCCATTAATCCGTTCAATGCTTTGTCAATGGAGGATTTGTCATCCTGGCACTGACCATCTCTATTAGGCTCGAAATGACTGCAGTGACCATTCTGTCATGTCATGTCATTTTCTGAAGCGCTTAATCCTAATTAGGGTCGCAGGGAGGCTGGCGCCCATCTCAGCCTACTACGGGCGAGGGCAGAGTACACCCTGGACAGCTCGCCAGGCCATCGCAGGGCAGAAACACGCTGACGGCTATGCAGCTA
>JAOUQZ010000004.1:21837022-21848346 GCA_028564935.1 Neosilurus hyrtlii
GAAACCGGAGTACCTGGAGGAAACCCACACAAGCATGGGGAGCATGCATATATATATATATATATATATATATATATATATATATATATACTACACCTATATACTACACCGCGGGGCCGCCACTATATAGATCCCCTGGCAAACACAGGGTAATGCTAGAATCAACATGGAGGACAAATGTCAGAGTCATTAGCTCTGAAGTCCCAGAATGTCAACAACATTATCCCAAAATATATATAAAGAAATCTATGCCTTTGTGGTTTCCAGAGAAAAAAAGCACTTTATTCAGACTTTAAATGAGTTTCAAAAGATGCCGTATAATGAAGTGCACATGCACACTGTCGTGCTTTAAAAATGTCAAAATAAACTATAACGATCTCACTCTAGTTTGCTTCTCGTCTGTTTCTGTGTAGTATATACTAAAACGCGTATTCACCTCAGTCTCAGTGGATATAGTCTACTCAGCATTACCTACCTCTCCATCAGCAAACAACTGGTATGTATCATAGGGGAGTGCTCACTTTTCCGTGTGACTAATCTGTTTTTTGTTTATGCAAATTGTGAAAAGATGTCAATTTGTTGACAGATAAACCAACAATTTCCATGGGATGTACTTATTTTTTTTCACACGGCTGTGTATACATATACAGTCCCGTGAAAGGTTTCGACACACCCATCTATTCATTTTCATATGAAACTCTGCATTTTTGATGGGAAGGGTGGAGAAAGACTTGCCTTAAACAGATAAGAGTGTGTACAAAACACAAGTGCTGACAAGCCCGATGTGTGTAACAAACAAGGCCACAGACACTGGGTTCATATTACCCCCATGTCCTAACACTCAGCGATCTAAGAACCCAGGCGAATAAATGAGTGCTTGCTGCACCTCAGAGGAAAGGCAAAGCGTGTTCCACGTTCGAAATGGGCATTGATTTAACCGCAGTGACCAGAGAAACCTCTCGTGCCAGGGAGTGAGTGTCTTTTAAGAAAAGGAGAAGTCAACTGCTCAGGGTGAACCACTCTCCTGTAATTACCCACTCCCGATATAATATTCCCATATCAGGACTGCGATCAAAGATGAGCGGAAATGTAATCTTTCCTCAGCATGAACGTACACGCCACTTTCACGTCTGCATATCCAGACACAATGTTTAGTATTATAATCCAGTCACTATATCAACATTTAACACATTAACAATATGCAGTCGTTTCCTGTGGAAAGTAATTGTGCTTAAATGTAATCATGACGGAATAACTGATCCATAATCAGATGAATCGAAACTGCAGCTGTCATTGCAAGCGCGATTCTCAATTATTCACCAATATTACAACTATAAATCCTAATTTATATCTTCACGGTGTCCATGCTGTGATTGCAAAATGATACATACATTCATTCGACTTATAAATTCCCATACATCATTTACAAATGTGTGATAATTGCAACACTCACTAGGCAATATTTCTTAGTGATCCTTTTTTACCCAAGCAGTGTTCTGCTGTACCATTTTGTCCAGCATAATTTGTGTGGCCGTCTAAAGAAAGGCTGTTAAACTGTCACGATTGTCAAAACTATTTTGTCAAAAAGCTTTTGAACTGTACAAATGAATGATAAAAGAGAAAGAGGGGGGGGGAAGCACACATGTGTGCTTTAACAAATGAAACTCTCTGTGAAATTTACTATTCACAGAAATTCCAATTTTCCGCATTGACTTCATGTAGTTGGGTTTCACAATGGCGTTGTGGTAAGCACTACCGCTACAGAGCAAGAAGGTCCTGGGTTTAAGCTTCATGCTCAACAAAGGCATATCTGTGTTGGGTTTGCATGGGTTTCCTCTGGGTTCTCTGGTTTCCTCCCACAGTCCAAAGACATGCTGTTAGGTAAACGTGGGCACTCACTCTTAGTTTTTCTTTAATTTCAGAAAACCAAGGAGCATATGTAACAATCAGAGACGATGCAAAAAGTCTACACAATGTCACTAGCCACACCTCTTCTGTTGAAGACACATCAGTACACATAGCGCTTGCTTTGGACTGTCCAATCCTGTGTTGCCTTACCCCAGTGAATGTGCATAAAAGTCTGAAGAATTTTACAGTAAAAAGAGAACATTGTTCACAGTGAGCCCCTGTACTGTGTTTTCCTCAGGCCAGATGAGTCTGAGCAGGGGTCAGTGGGGGGTATTTCTTCGTTTGAACTGCAATGCAATTGTGTCTTTTCCTCCTAATATTCAGTGTACACAAAATCAAAAAGTAAAAGTTATCACGTGCATATTAGGCTAGTTGGCCCTAGGTGCAATTTTATTTAAGTGTGTATTGGCCCACTGATGCTCTGGCAAGCTATTCAGGGTGTACCCCACCTTTGCCTGATGGACTCCAGCCTGCCCGCAACCCTGACAAAAGATAAAACGGAAAAAGATGAGCCTTGAGCCACTTTACGTAGTATTCCGCATGAAAACACTCCATGCAGGAGCCTGCTTGTGAGTCATGTGACAGCAGCTTTCAAAATATCAATACAGCTGCCCCAAAACATCTAGGGCAATGACGGTTCCTGAGATCAATGTTTTATTATAGTTAAAAAAGGAAAAAAAGAGAAGAACAGGCCAATTTTGCAAGTCAAATGAGTGCAGCCTGCAAAAGAAGAAGATCTTTTTGTTGGCTTCTCATGAGAAAGAACCTCGTTCCCCAGCACAGGAACATACCTGAGGGCACTTGAAGATGAGACAACGTTCAAGCTGAGCGAGTGCCAATCCTCCCCCGAAAAAAGAAAAGGCAAGTTCCGTTGCTTTTACATGGAAAAAAAAAAACTCTCACCATCCAGGCGTTTTTAATATCATCACTAAAACTCATTATTCATTAATTATTAGCTTTGTAGAATAATAATGAAGACAACGCTGGTATTTTAACCGACAAGAGATTCAAGACAAAAGGACCTAAAATTGAACCAAACAAACAGAACCCAGGAGTGGATCCTGCCACTTAGACAATTAAGCTCAAAAAAGTCTGTGAGAAGCATCCCAAGGGCCCTTGAGGGCTCGGAATGCCCCGCTGGGTCGCCCGACTAATTTGGAAATAATAAAGAAGCGGGATGGTACTTCAAAACACAGCTGGCGATTGAACAATCTTGTGCGTTCCCACCCAGACAGTGGAAGCTCAGCAGCATCCTGCTTCTATTCATTCCCTCAAGGCAAAGTGCACCACAAAGCCCAGCTTTGTGTGTGTTTTGGGGTCACAGCATGGAGCGAACAAATTGTTCATCTCTGACTGTGGACCATTTCAAAGCCTTCTTACTGGTTGGAAGCCTTGTCTAGAAAGAGCTAGCTTTCTAGGGAAAATAATAATTATTCCGTCCTGAATTACTTCAGTCTTTATTAACGTGAGATTTGTATTCAAAGTCCGAGCTTACGTTTTTAGTTTAAATTCCGTTCGGTGATGTGGCATCAATGGGATTTCGGTTTCTTGTGAATATGGCATTCAAAAATATTATACTGAGGAAGAAAAGTAAAAAAAAAAAAAAACATTTATTAATTTAGTTTTCCAGGTGTTGATTTTTTTTCTGTAAATAGTGATCATCCAGTGAAGAACTTAAGTCAGGTAGCAATGAGCTGGACCTGAAAGTCAAACCTCACCCACCTATACTCCATTATAGACACAAATACCCCACAAGGGATGTTCATCAATCAATCACATCTAAGGTTTAAACAACTTGCATTAGCAATATCGTCCGACGAAGTCCGCATCAGACAACCACCAACATCCCCATGAACAGCTAACCCTTGGTTTACACTGGGGCACGATGTCCACAATCTCCATGATTTGAGAGTATCGTGATGAGCATGGGGGGGTCGTGGGATCAAATCGTGATGATCTTGAAGGAACCTGGTGGATGATCTCGCTGACCATAACAAAATGTTTGATTGTCAATAACTTTGCCACGATTATCTCACTGTATTACGACTTGATGCCACTCTTGAGAGAATGTGGGGAGTGAACAAGCGAGCAGTACATTTCGCAAATATTAGACATACATTAGACATACGAGACACCGCGCTAGCCAGTACTATTCAGCATACCTCACTGATGATGTCACTTCCTGTGCAATCGAATAAACTAAAAAGAAAGCTCAGATGTTATTAAAGATTTAAGATCTGAATGTGTAGAACTTCCCCTTGAACCATTAATGGTATAACCCCAAATATAGCCTTGTCAAATCTTTCACATTACCTTTAAATTCCTGTAAACATTCACGAGGGGATTAATAAAATAAGATTAACCTAATAAATGAATACACTGACATCAGGGGTCACTAATATCAATAATAAATGAATGCAGTGAGGTCAGCATATCTCCAACTTTGAATACAACTCACAAATACATATGTATTACAAAAAAATGTTTACTATGGGGCCATAAAGTGAGCTATGTGATTATGGCACTGGATGCAGTGTTCTGGAGTATTAATAACATTTATATAAATAGACATAATGATTCCGAATGAAAGGTGTAATGTGTGTAAAAGGAAAAAAAAGGAAAGAAAAAAGAAATTTAAAAAAGTATTATTACTAATAAAAACAAATGTTATTGGAAGGCTAATGCTAGCTGAGCATCTCACATGCCCCTTTGGTTTTGGGCCCTTCTGGAGCCGGTATGATGATACATGAATCACCGCACAAAAGAGGAGACACATTAACTGATCCCCCATCTCTAATTTAAAATATACTGTAATAAAATTCATCTAATGCTCTCTACTATAAAATGAAAATATTACAGATGCCCACTATATTTGATTATGAAATCAATTTTTCCAGATTGTTCTGTTGTATTAGCAGATTATTTTGCTAATTTTAAAGTTTTAGTCCTAAAAAGTAGAAAAATGATCTAGGAAAGTGTAAAAGCTTAAATAAGTAAAAACGAATGTCTAGAACTAGCTTTAATACTCTTGGATTTGGTTTGTTTAACTTCCTCTATCTGAGATATTTTCATTGGCAATGGAAAGAACCAGAGTATGATCTATAGCAAGTTTAATGATGATGCCTTTCAGCACTGGACATGGCCACCATTAGCGGTTAAGGTTATAGTGCACAGAGCTGAGGAGCCCGAGCAAATATTGACGGGGACTTCCAGAGGCTTGCTTTTCCAAACACCTGCGTTGTATGAGGAGAGAAGAAAACCACTGTTTACTGAAAGATCGATGGACGAGCACAAAACCTCAAAAGCCTTGTGAAAAACAAGCAGGCTGCCGGAGAGCAATTTTAAGCCTGGAGATGAAAAGCAGAATGGCAAGCGGCACATCGTAAATCCCGTATCGCGCCCGCTCGACGTGTCCGAGAGTCGCAATAAACCCGTAAGAAAGCAATGTGGCACAAGAGCTCGAGATGTCTTGACCAGGCAAAGTGAGTACTTCTGGATTTCCTGCTTCAAGGGTCAGGCTTTGTGGTCTTGCTCTCGCTTGGGACGTCTCATGCTGCTTCACAGTCTACAGTAATAGCTCCTGTTGCCTGCTTAAGTGATTAAATAACCTAACCATGCAATACCAAGTAAGCAATATTTCTTTATACTTAAAGAGGGCTGTCTTGTAGACCTTAAGACACACAAATACATGCCCACGCATACCCAACCATATTATACTGCATTATCTATGCACGTCCATGCCTTCCACAATGTAGAATGTAGATGTTCAGATTGTTGATGAATCAAGTACTCTAGTTCATTGTTACAGTACGCATCACTTAACTCTTACGTAGCTCAATAAATCATTCATTCATCCACTCGTCCATTGAACAAATCGAGTCCTTCCTTCTTGCACAGACCCTCGGACACGTCATCCAGCTTCCGATCGATTCTCTCCTTTGAGCAGTGATACAGAGACGGGTAAAGATGGATCAGGTTATGAGTTAATAATAACACGCCGATTTGCACCGCAGCTCAAACCCTGGCAGACGGGCACGGGCTAGATTATGGCGCTATACAACTCACTAAATAATTCAGCGGCGTGACTTAGATTTCCAGAATTGTCATGCATAATACATGCAGCTCGACAAATGTCCTGTGTATTAAGCCCACAGACATGTGCTTTTTGTAGCGCGCTAATTAATCGTGAGAAAGTGCAGTAAAAGTGGAAGGATTTGATTTTTTTGGGGTGCGTTGTCCCCCCCCACCCCCACCCCCCCGCTTGCTTTGTAGCCTTCATGCTACATATTTCTCCAGTCACTCCAGTGCACACTAACAAAAGAAGGCAGAGAAGACGAAGGGGAGGAGAGGAGAGGGGGGGAAAAAACAGGATGGATTTTCATTAAAAAGAAAAAAAATAGGCTAATCTCAAACCATCTCTAATTTGTATCTAAATAATCGGGTGCGTCACAGTTTTAGCATGCAACATAAATAAATAGGGTATGAAAGCATGAGGGAGTGTGTGTTGAATCTAAATAGGAATTATAAAAGCTTGTACACAAAAGAGAAGACACACACACACACACACACACACACACACACACTACTTGGGATCACAGACCATGTTATAAAGGATTTCAGAGAATCTTGACACCCAGATAAACGTGCTGATTTATTATTGAAGGGGGAAATCGGTATCTACATGTGTAGACATTGTTCACAAGAACAATAACGTGTCTGAAAAGATTAACTGAATAATGGCATTCCATGATGCCCTTTGGCCTACTAGCATGCTGGCCTCAGTGCCTTTGTAAAGTGGAGGCAGAAAAGAATACGCTGCTTGGCCCAGTGAATGGAATATTTACGTTTCTAAACCACAACTGACTCCTTGCTCCCTATGCATGTGCACTACATAAAGTACAGCATGATGGCTGCTGTAAACGTGTGCACTTCTGTAATACATTGATTCTGGCATTGCCTAACAATGAAGCTCCCCATAAGATCTTTGTAAAGTGGTGTTTCTTAAGTATTGTGCTGATGATTTCCCCCAAAAATTAGTAGAAACATTAAAAAATTCCTTGTTTGCAAAACATTTCCCTATCCTACTGATATAAGAATTCTGTAATCAGAATTTTCCATGTGTTTTTTTTTTCACACCACTTTTAACATGTTTTTATGTGATTACTTTGACTCATAAAATATAAATACAGCTATATTTATATAAACCCTCGTACCCCGCCCTCGCCCAGAGTCCGCTGAGATCCTCTCCACGACCCTAATAAGGATTAAGAGGCTCAGAAAATGAATGAATGGATTTGGGACCAGTCAAATATTTGAACACACCCACTTTGAATTGGTGTTGTACAAGGGGGCTAATCAGAAGAAAAAAAGAAAAAGAAAAAAAGGTAAAACAAAAAAGGAAAACAAAGTTAATGCATGCTCTAATGCATCCAGTGTAACTCATGCAGACGCGTTTCCGCTGTAGCCTGCAAAACACATTGATCTCGCATGTGTGTATCAAAAACTTGACATCAATAATTCACTGTATTGCACAGCATCTGGAAATAACAGCAATACACCAAGGGCAGGACAATGAGGCTGCAGAGAGAAATGGATGAGATGGAATGTGGAGAGATGGATAGAAACACATACTTACACAAGTACAGAGAGAGAGAGAGAGAGAGAGAGAGAGAGAGAGATAGAGACAGAGAGAGAAAGAGAGAGAGCAAGGGGTGAGCGCTAGGAAAAAACATAATCGCAACTGCTACACAGAAAAACATCAACGAGTTGTAGCGTCACATTAAAGGCACTATGACTATATTGATGCCTTAAATTCATTGGTGACAAAATTCGATTTAAGGAGAAATAATTACAAAAAATGGACGGCACACTGGCGTAGTGGTTAGCACATCCGCCTCAGAGCAAGAAGGTCCTGGGTTCAAGTTACTGGCTGGGCTCGGGTGTTTCTGTGTGAAGTTTGCATGTTATAGCCATGTTTGCATGGGTTTCCTCTGGGTACTCCAGTTTCTTCCCACAGTCCAAAGACATGAATGTAAGGCTGGACCTAATTGCCCGTAGATATGCGTGAGATTGGTTTTGTGTGTGTGTTGCCCTGCAATGGACAGGTGAGCGGTACAGGTTGTACCCTGCCTTTGCCTAGTGTCGGCTGAGATAGGCTCCAGCCTCCCTGCAACCTTATTAGGATGAATTGGTTCAGCAAACACATAAAATAATGATTACAAAGGAAGCAGATTTTTTTTAACTTCTTGAATGATTTTTATCCCTTTAACACACACACACACACACACACACACACACACACACACACACACACAAGTAACACATGAGATCTCGCTGTACTTATATTATGTCTTTTGCATAAAATGAAGTGCGACAGTAAAACAACCAGCCAAACAAACAAACAAAAGACATTTTTTGCTTTGGCTGCTCACTGAAGTGCAGTTAGAATTTCTAAGCTACATCAAGTCGCTGAAAGATTTCCAAGCCCGAGTGACAAAAGTGCTTCAGAAAAACGAGGGCCACGGAGGAAAAGAAAGAAGGAGAGGAGAGGAGAGGAGAGAAGATGAGAGAAGAGGAGATATGCGGTGGCACTGGTGGCGGCGGTGGGGGTTGGGGGGTAGTGGTTGTTAGATTATGGGGAAGAAAAGGCCTTCAAATGGTAAGGACAAACAGTTGGCTGTCGAACACGTTTAAAAGGAAGTACATGCCTAAATACATGCCTGGAATACATGATGCACAATATACCCCCCCCCCCCCCCCCCCCCCCCCCCCAACCCACAATACCTCCCCTCAGCCTAAAATAAATAAAATGATAAAAATACATAAAGTGAAAAATCTCTGCTCAGGCACCGAGTTTACTGCGGCTTTTGCTCTGCTTCCAGGTTCTATACAAGGACATATCTATTAGCATGCATGACTGCACTCACGCTCCCTCACTTGCACACAGAATTATATAGAGAACATGCTAACAGTCACATGCAGAGAGAGAGAGAGAGAGAGAGAGAGAGAGAGAGAGAGAGAGAGAGAGAAGCAACAAGCGGGGGGGCACTTAAGCCCTAGTCGTTTGTCACTATATCGCTTCTCGCACGTGCCAATGAGTACCTGACAGCAAATTTTACTGCGCCGTGTCACAAAAACAAGATCGCAAGAACCCTAACTCATTCGCCAATTACATCGGAGTGCTAAGTAAACCTGCCGCAGACTCTCGCTCTTGCTCTGCCCTTTATTTACCCGAGGAACGCTTGGACATATTGACGCAAGTATTCCAGGAAAATAAAAACTGAGTCATGGGTATCCTTAGGGGATTCTTTCACTCTCACACACACACACACAAAGATATATATATATATATGTATATGTTTATATATTATGACCTCTATCACAACACATACAAACCAGCCCTTTCTCCATATTTCCCTCCCACATGCCTGAATTAAGGAAAGCTGTGTTTGTTGTTCTTCGGTGTATTCATTGACCTTCTGTTGTAGGGCAAACCAGAAAACACCAGAGAACAAGGCAGAGAAAGCAGATCTGTACCAGATAAGGAGCAAATATATACAGCTCATATTACACTTGAGGTAACAGTGCTTCACACAGATGAAGAAGAAAAAAAAAAGCTAGTGACCAAACAGGTCCATCATTGCACGTGATGAAGAAGTTAATGAACATTTGACTCTGATGACAAAAAGCCAACCGTCAGCCATCGTTTCGACTTTCTAGGCAGACTGTCTCCACCTAGAGGAGACTTTTATAGCCATGTTCCCTCACCTCTTGCATACATGGCTCAACTAACACACGTTTCCAGGCTCGGCAGCCACAACAGGGAACACGGAACACAAACGACTGAATACTTTGTGATCTCTCATCTATCTATCATGTGATGCATAATAAAAGAGGGCAAAATAATTTTAGGACCATGTGAAACTATTCTAATATTTCTCTAACCATTTTAAGTTGTATGCAGGAAAAAAGTGCTCCAATATGACAGTCCTCTCTGCTCAGCTGTAATTTTTGCTCTGATTAACATGTGGAAAAAGGATCTTTTTCAGGGTAAGAAGGTAAAAAAAAAAAGAAAAAAGATGAAGCATGTTTAAACAAATTAGTGAAATCCCTTGTTCTTGGCTTGAAGGGACTGCATGGATAATTCTCTTTAACCTTGATTCGTCAGTAAGTAATATGCCCGGGCGCCTGCAGCGCAATTAAGTGCTATTACTCATCCTCCTTCCTGTTATCATGGAGCTCCTGCGCTACCGGGCGAATTACATGTCGCTTCACCTAGCCAAGAGCTTGAGCCAGTGGCACCCCTTTTAAAACACACACACACACACACACACACACACACACGCACACACACACTGGTTGCTTATTCCAAGAGTGCGAGCCCCAGTCATGGTGTGGCCAGCTGTTTGCAACCCCTGGACCTCCTGCCATTAAATATCATTAAAAAGCCTCCAGGCCTGATGGCAGTTTCTTAAGGTGCCCTTGTTCTGCTTTCTTGAGCTGATGGAATGTATGTGTGTGTGTGTGTGTGCGTGTGTGTGTCTGTGTGTGTGTGTGTGTGAGTGCTTAACCCTAATGACACAAGTGTGGAGTGAACTTCGATCGACTTAAGGAAGTTGAAAGTTTTTTTTTTTCCTGACATGTTTCCTATAACAACATCTCTCAGATCTATGACTCCCTACAGCTCCATCTTTGTCAGACTCAGATTGTTTTACGGTTTCGGTAACAGGATCCCTGCTCTGCCTCTGTCCATCATTATGGTGTTAAAAAAAAAGAAAAGAAAGAAGGAAAGAAGATGTATGGAGAAAGTTCTACCATGCGTATCGAGTAACTAGAAAAAAAAAGTTGGTGTGTGCATATTTGTGTATTTGCTACATACTGAGGACCAGACAACATGTTTATCCAACACTGTGAGGACCTTTTGGATGGTTCTTACTTCTTCGAAGGGTTGTTTGAGGGTCTAGGTTAGAGTTAGGTTTGGGTTTGTATGCATGCGTGTGTGTGTGTGTGTGTGTGTGTGGTGGGGGGTCAGTATATGTGTGTGTGTGTGTGTGAGGACATTTTACCAGTGAGGTTTACTTCTGTGAGGACAAACACAGACACGTGCTGTCTGTAAGTTTTACATTAGAGTTACAGTGCAGTGATGGTTGGAGTTTGGCATTTAGCTGTGATGGTTAGGGTAGGGGATTAGAGAATGCAAAATGTTAATGAATGTCCCACAAAAACAGTGGTACAAGCTTGTGTGTGTGAGTGTGTTTTGTTTTAGAGTTCAGGTTAGAATTAATTTTAGATTAAGGATAGATTAAATAATGGCTCTAGGGTAAGGGGCTAGGGAGTGCAGTGTGTGTGTGTGTGTGTGTGTGTGTGTGTGTGTGTGTGTGTGTGTGTGTGTGTGTGGGTGTGGGTGGGTGTGTGTG
>JAOUQZ010000004.1:21862277-21872720 GCA_028564935.1 Neosilurus hyrtlii
CCAACCTCGTCTAACTGGCAGAGGAGGAGGCATCGCCGTAATGTATACTGATAATCTAGGCATTATACAAAAATCTATCCCAGTATCCCCGATCCCAGGACTCGAACCAAGGACCCTCTTGCTGTGAAACGGATGCTGTTCACTATGCCACCGTGCCAACCAAACAGAATGCACCCACTCACTCATTTAGTGAACTGCTTAATCCTACTACTAGAGTCGCAATAAGGGTGGAGCCTATCTCGGTTGACACTCGGCAAATAGCTTGCAAGACCATCGCAGGGCAACACATACAACCATTCTTGAACCCGGGACGTTCTTGCTGTGAGATGGACATGCTAACCAATACGCCACTGTGCCGCCCAAACAGAATGCAATGATTTGCAAATAATTAATAAATCCATATTTTATTCACAATATGACATAGAAAACATATCAAATGGTGAAAGAGAGACATTTGACTATTTCATGAAAACTAAAAAAAAATAAAAAAAAAACAAGAGCACACCCTGGACAGCTCAGCAGGCCATCGCAGGGCCAGCACTCGCACAACCATTCCCATTCACACTCACACATAGGGGGTGATTTGGAACAAACAATTAGCCCACTGTGCATGCTTTCGGACTGTGGGAGAAAAGCACAGTACCCGAAGGAAACACATACAAGCACGGTGAGAACATGCAAGCTCCGCACAGAAATGCCCCGAGCCTGGGAATTGAACCCGGTGCCTTCTTGTTGTGAGACGGACGTGCTAATCACTGCACCACCGTGCCGCCTATTCGCTGTGATGTCTATAATATAGAAATCAAATACAGGATTATGAGATCTAGCACATGATCGCAAGCTATTTTTATTTACATTTCAAACAGTGTCCCATTTTTAAAATTGTTTTGAGAATTGGGGTTGTACAAATTTTGCGACTGGTTTAGTGTAAACCCCCCCCCCCCTTTTTCCTAAAGTGAAGAGGAAAAATGCATCCCTCACCAGTTATACCCTGACCATCTTAATAGCACCTTTTTCCCAAGCCCATATTAAAATCAATGGCTGTACTCTTCGCTATAATACATCTGCTTTGTGTGCTTGACAGCAAGATAAAGATGACATTTTCTTGTACAACTATACAATAGAAATAAATGTTCCTACCAGGTTTAATAACCTGATTTATATTTAACCTTGCCTTAATTATAGCTCTTATGGATCCACCTATCTAAAGAGTGTCTCTTCTTTGATTCTGTTATGTCTACAGTGTTTCTCTTGCTTTTTCGTTAATCTATCAACAAATCACTCTTAGCACATTCCCAGTCCAATGTCTATCAATGTTGCATCATTTGTAATTTAATACATTTAGTTTGCTTCGGTGCATAATGAGCCACTTGGCTGCGGTAATGATGCAATTTTCTTTTAAAGCTTTTGGAAAAATCTCCCTTAAATAAATTTGTAACTACTGAAAAGTGACAATTCTCATAGAAAAGCTGTAACTGTGTTTGTTACAGTGTGTCATAGCCTGAGGGACAGAAAAAAAAGAAAGAAAGAAAGAACTCACTTTTTTATTCCAGAGTAAAGTCATCTCAGCAATATCAGAGCAGGCGTTTATTGATAGCATCAATTTTGTGAGCGTTCTATTATTTACAGGTCATTTGTATATTTGCGCTGTACGCTTTGTCACCTTCCGCTGCCTTGGCAAAACTGTGAAGGATGCAGTCATGCCAAAAAATCAAATGAATGAATTTGAATCTGATGAGTCTGAGGTAAATGATGTGTGTCCTGTGTGCTTACAGATTTCATGTTTGTTTTCCTGGCATCTGGATTTGTTTTTAGCTGTAGAAAGTCTAGAAATCATTTCTATGTTTCTATGAGAATGTCCAGTTTATCTGTAGGTGGTTAATGCAGTGTAAAGGTGTGCAACTTTTTTCCGGGGCAGCACTACTACAATATTGCAAATATTTATCAGCTTTAGAATGAGTCCTTGTGTCACGGCTCCCTTCGGCAAAAAAGGCTTTTAAAAAACTATGTAGAAATAAATGAATAAAAAAGTCATACTACACATTCATCTTTAATTTATACTCATAGACAATAAGATACCCCCATTTAATGCTGTAAGTTTTCAACACTGTTTTGAAGCATTGTATTACTGTGTATGCAGTGTATTCAACAGACAAAAGAGAACTGAATGCTTTTTAAGAATATATTTTAAAAAAGACGATTTTTTTGCATATTCAGTCTATTTTATAGGGAACTCACTGTTGTTTTATTTTATTTAGATTTTCATATACTGTATTAATTCCACAAGGGAAATTTGGATCTGCATTTAATCCTTTCAAAGTGAACACACTCATCCAGTGAACACACACTCAGAGCTGTGGGCAGCCACACTGAGGTGCCTGGAGAGCAGTTGGGGGGTTAGGTGCCTTGCTCAAGGGCACTTTAGCCATGAAGGAAGAGGAAGGTGCGACTCTCTCCTCCTGCTGCTATACATTTTTCCTTCCGTTTCAGCAAGTTTCAGACCCAAACCAGCTTGTCTAACCATTAGGCCACTTTTGGCCTGCTAATCAGTTATTTATACATGTGCGAATTGACAAGTGGAAAGCTTTAGAAGAGTGTTCTCATTTAGCCTTGCACTGAAAGTTTCAGCTACTTTTCTAACATTGCCCCTTATACCAACGGTACTGCATGCTACACAGAGCACTGATTCCGACCGTTCAGTCTTTTTCATTAAGGTAGCATATCGCCAAAAACCAGATCGTAAAACCCACCATGGCCACTTAAGATCATGTCCACAAGGATGAGTCTTTGGTGTTTAAATGCTTTATCGGAGGTTTCAATTTAATGTTGTTAATGTTATCACTCATTCCAGGGAGTTTTTGCCCATTCATCAGGTGACCTTGTGAAGCTTTTGTTGGTGAGATCCTTAATTCGCAGTGACACTGATCTCAGGGATTGGAGTAGAGGAATATACAACCATAAATAAACAAACAAACAAGTAAGTAAGTAAGTAAGTAAGTAAGTAAGTAAGTAAGTAAGTAAGTAAGTAAGTAAGTAAGTAAGTAAGACTATTTGGATAACCAATTAGACACACGATTTCAGACTTGTTTATCCACTTCATTTCTGAGACATTGTTATTCGTAAGTTTTCACAGGAGTGACTGTGATAGCCAATGTAGGGTGGAGTGTGTTTCACTAAATTGCTATTGTTTACTTTGTCTCTTCACCCCTTATTTCACTTAGCTGCTGTGGCGAGGCTTCGTGATACTACTGAGGAAGAGACGAGCCCTCCAGAGGATTAAAACTAGAGCTTTTAGTATAAAGAAAATGCCTGGCTGTGCTCTTTTATTTTGCCGGTTTAAAGACATATTCACATACTTATATTATGGAAGTTTGGAGATAAGAGCAAGACTAACCACTGCCTGATCAGTCCTGGGCACACTAAACACCCGTTGGAAGGATAGAGCTCTTTGAAAATCCATCAAACTGAAGTTCATCAAAACACGAATGTGGCCTATAGCACTCTATGGATGTGAGGCATGGACTTGAAGAGCAGCAGACATTAAACGTCTAAGGGCATTTGAGATGACATGCTATAGGCGTGCACTGAGAATTAGTTGCAGGGCCCATAGAACAAATGAATCTGTCATGAAAGAGATTGTTGGTGGAAACTGTAAGCAAGAGGAAACTACAAAAAAACAATAAAAATTTTTATGCACCAACATCCTTGAGGGACGAATTGATGGGACTAGAACCAAAGGAGGCCAAAGAAGGAGACGGACTAATGACATTAGGGATTAAACAGGAAAAAGTGTACTAGAATGTACAGCAATAGTAAGAGACAAGAAACCATGGAGAGTGCTGGACCATAAGTCCATGACCCCTGACAGTCAGACATGAGTATAGGATCACGCAGGTAGGCAAACACATAACAATATTTTTTTGTCTTTTGTTTGAGGTTTAGTTGGCACAGTGGCTTAGTGATTAGCTTGTCTGCCTCAAAACAAGTAGGTACTATGTTCGGTTCCCGAGCTTGGGAGTTTCTGTGTGGAGTTTGCATGTTCTCATGCTTGCGTGGGTTTCCTCTGGGTACTCAGTTTCCTCCCACAGTCCAACAATATACACATTAGGCTAACTGGTTGTTTCAATTTGTCCCCAGGTGTGAGTGTGAATGGTTGTACCACGCCTTCGCTCAGAGTCGGCTGAGATAGGCTCCAAGCTTTCCCGCAACCCCAATAGGATTAAGCAGTTAGGAAAAAACGATCGAATTATTTATTTTCTTTACAGCCATCCATTTAGCATGACCATTATCTTCACCAGTGGCGAAGAGAGAACAATAAGTAACTGGCGATCTCACCCAGAGTTTGTAGAATCATGGGAAACAGGGATAATTGAATTGTGGATATTCTTAGACTTTCCCAAGTACACTGTCTGCTTGAGTTCAAACCACAGCTTTTCAATAGAGTTCAAATCTGGAGGATAAACTATTTCAGAATATTGATTTTGTCTTTCCATTTCTATTTCTGTCCTTTTCTTAACCTCTTGGCAGATGCGAGCAAGTTTTAGGTTAAAATACTGTGTGCTGATGCTCAGTGAAATTCCTAAAGCTATTGATATTTGCAACAGACACAACTTTCAGATAAATATTCTGATGGTTTGCAAGGCCAACGAATTTAACTGTAAGTGTGGAAGCTTGTACTTGTAATAAATTACATAGGAGTATGTGAAGGTGTGTGTATGTGTCTCTGTGTTAGTAATAGCATATGCAGTTATTTCAATCGAACATCTGACTAATTGTTTAAAATGTACATTTCATTTATTATTTTTTGCCCATAATGAGAATAAATCTTATGTTTCTTGTACTGACTGCGCAAATGTACTCAGGACTGAGCTTGGTCAAATGTTTATTCATCCTCATCCTCATCATCAAATGTTTAGTACTTACAGGAATAACTAGTGGGGCACTCATAGATTGCAAAGTACCTCCTCCATGCAGCATGTGCTGGTTACCCATGTGCTCAACTTACGATATGCTCTACCTTCCTAACACCCAAACCCCATTGTTGTGTGTCTTGTCATTTTTCTACACCACTTCAGTTTCTTAGCACCAGATAACAACCTAACTTGATCAACATCTTCACACAGAAAGACGTTTGGCAAAAGACTACTACCCAGTAATCTTCTTATGAGGATCTTACAAGGACATACACAATAAACTGGGAGGAAATATGATGTCCCTGTATGGGGACAATGGGGTCTTAAGAGGCTATAGTAGATGGACATGGCTAAATTAGCTAATTAAATAAATAAATAAAGTCCTGCGATGGCCTGGCGAGCTGATCAGGGTGTATTCTGCCCCGATCCTAATTAGGAGTAGGGATTCAGAAAATGGATGGATGAATGAAAATGAATGAATAAATAAATGAATAAAAGCTAAAAAAAACTTTTATGTAAAGGATTGATGAGATCTTTGGCTTTCAGGGTCACTCAAGGTCAAAGGGAATCATCTCCATTAAAAGCACATACTTTGTTGCTTAACACACTTAAAATCCTGTGACCCTGATTTTACCTTTCCAAGGTCACTCAAAGCTAATTGTATGATTTGAAAGCACGTATGTGGTTTGCTATCTGTACCTCATCACATCTATGCGTTTTTAATTTAACATGGGAAATATCTATCTCCAGAACTTTGTGTCCTTGCCCTGACCTTGACCTTTGACCCAGACATTCCGAAATCAAATCATTTCTGTGACCGAAATAGGGTAGTGTCCCTCCAAGTCTAGTGAAAATCGGTGCACAGGTGTGGTCACAATATTATGCAAACTGATAAACAGGTTGATTATAATACCGCCACCAAATCTTTTGGGTAGAGGTTATAAGTCTGCTTTATATTTCCATCCCAGACTACATCTCATACAACTCTCTCTGAAATGATAATGATTTTATTCTCTATCTTTCTTTTAACTGTCCCCCTTTGACTTGCCCTTCCAGGTCGTCTCTTACACTCGAACACTATCACACATTGCTAAACTGAGGTGTTTGTTCACAGGGAGGTCTTACCAGCCCCCCCACTGATCACAGTTCATTGTGTGAAATTGTCCGAGCAGCTTTTGGGACACCCGTCAAAGTGCAGAGATTTTCTGAGTAGAGATAGAATAGAGTCTCTCTCTGGGTGTGCGTGAGCTGCACTCCACTTATCACTTGCAATGCTTCTTGCTGTGGGCTGTATTTACTGACCAGAGAGACAGGGTTAAGCCCTGTGTGTGTGTGTGTGTGTGTGTCTGTGTGTGCGTGTGCGTGTGTGTGTGTGTGGATGTGAGACTCGGTTTTCCACTCTGTACTCTAGAAGACTGCAATGAAGGGCCTTTAAGTATGGAGGAATAATAGATCCCTCACTCTAAGAGAATGGTAAACAATATCTCACACTGTGGTATAGGCCTGATCCCACGCTGCTAGCAGGTCACACACATGCAGAGAAGCATGTAGCAGGATATTGTGCATGCTCTGATAGCGTGTCGGGGTGTTTCATAGCAAGAACACCTGGTGTGATCCTCCACACTTTGTACTATTCTCCAACTTTTGCCAAACACCCCCCCCTTCTCTCTCTCTCTCTCGCTCTCGCTTGCTCTTTATTCCTCTTTGTTCTGCAGGTGGGAGATAAGCTCACCAAGGCATATTTCCAATTATTGTTTTGTCAGTTTGACAAACCTTGAGAAATGGAAGATCGGCAGAGGATGGCGATTTGGAGTGACACACGCTCGCACCTTTCTCCGTCTCAGTCCCGCCTCACACTTTTAATTAATGTTTAGGAGATTAAATTAAGAAACAAACAGTTAAAGTTTGCCGAGCGATTAAAAGGAGTGACAGAGGAAGCTGTTGTCGGAACCGGGAAACAATTCATGAGAAACGGTGGGGATTAATTCTTCATTCATTCCGAGCGATAGAAGATTGATTCCACGTATTCCCTCTTCTCTACCCCCCCTCCTTTCAGCTCTTACTCTAAGCTTCCAGCAGACAAACAACTTAGCATTAATTGCTGCCTGTCTGAGGATGTGCTATGAAAGGGTTCGCCCTCCGTTCTGGCTACCAATGGGAGTTGAGCTGACACCTAATCATCAACAAGCTCCTGATTAGCTTTTTTTCCCCAAGCTTACCGCTCGCCGTCAAGACCAATCAAACGTGAGCTGGCGGTAACTAGCCAATGACATCGATTTGACATGACAAAACAAAACAAAACACCATAATTAATGAATGTGTCATTTCGTAATATCTTACCCTACAAGGCTTGTCATGTTCACGATGAGCGTATCCAATAAGCTTTGCCTCCCTCTCACACATTCTTCCTGGCCTAAAGCGCATTACCTTGTCGCATCCCCTTTCTGTTACATGAATGTGATTCCTTTTTTGTCTTTTTGAAGATCCAAACAAGAAGAGTCAAGACACCCCACAGTCTTACTGCCGTTCTTTCGGTAATAAATGGGTTTGAAGTGTCATGCTGCCTGTTTCACACCAACCATAAGGAACAGCATGTGAGTCCAGATGAATAATCCCTGATCGCTTGACGAGGATGGCACATACAGTATTTCTAAGTGGGGCAGACTCTTGGCGCGCATATCCTACATATGTGCTTATTGATCAGAGTTGAAGTCCAGCCAACTCTCAAGTGTCCCTATGAACACCGCCCATGAAGAATGATTTACATATTTTACTCTTATCTTCACTTTTACATACGCTCCATCCATCATGCACTGATAACTATCAATGTGAAGCTGTTCCTTCTCTTATTTCCACCTAATTCTTACTTTCAACCACTATTAAAAGACTCACCCATGGAAGCTGACAGAAATGCTTCCGCAGAATGTGTGATTGCCGTTGCGTGTATCGCAAGTTGCCGCAGAGATCAAGAGCCTACTGCAGCTACTCGGGGTAAATTCTATCATTCGTGACACCAATGCCAGCATCGTTTGGCCACTCGTGTCAACATCGACATGCACCAATGGTACCATACGGTGCTCACAGTGATAATACCTTTTTTCCACAAAATAAAAGGCTGTGAATCTTCACCTCAGCTACTGAAGGAAAGAGGACAAGGACGAGGAAAAAACTGTTTTCTGCATCTACACTGCAGGGTGTTCTTCCTTGAGGTACCACAGGTATTTGTGTGAAATTTGCGTCGGTGAGAAAGGGGTATAAGGGCAAACAACAGTTTAAGGAAGTATCTCACCAATAAATTGTGAACATTGGCGAACTAGTCACGAGCATTCAGCATGTTCTTGGAACGTTTTCCATGGTTTGCTCAGCCAAAAAAAATTAATAAATAATGACCATGTAAAAATAAACCCTACAATGGTCTGACAAGCTATTCAGGGTGTACCCTGCCTTTGCCCAGAGCTGGCTGAGATGGGCGCCAGCCTTCCCACGACCCTAATTAGGATTAAGTGGTTTAGAAAATGAATGACAAATAGTAAAAAAATAAATAAATTGATCCAAGCTATCCCTAAACACTACTAAACTATCCCCTAAGGTTGCAGTTGGAGATTATAATCAAATGAAATTAAAATGTCTCCAGAATATTCCAAAACTATCTGTTCTGGTAAAATTTCACCAAAAAATACAAAAATTTAATTACATCATATTGTATTTAATATTTTTCAATATGTATTTTGGCAAATTTAGTCCGCCCTGATTCGCCAGCGTTCACGTAATATACCGATTTGGTGAGAGACCCTCTTAAAGATATCCTCTGATTAATGAGTTGTGCCAGCGCGAACCCAGCTTGGTGTTAAAAAAAGCACTGTTGGTATTTACTAAGGAGGCACAGGAATCATAGATGTTCGCTGCCGGTCCTGTTGGATAGGCATTTATGAGAGTTTCCTTCTCTGTGTACCAAATTTGGGAAGGAGAATATTTAAATCAAGCACGTAAGCTGATTTATTAAGGTTTGTGACACACAATTTACTGCTGATGGCCGCATGGTGGCGTAGTGACTTGCCCGTTCACTTCACAGCAAGAAGGTTTTGGGTTTGATTCCCAGGCTTGAGCGTTTGTGGAGTTTGCATGTTGTCCCTGTGCGCGTGTGAGTTTCCTTCGGGTACTCCGGTTTCCTGGCATAGTCCAAAGACATGCACATTAGGCAAACTGGCCGTTCCAAATTGCCCCTAGGTGTGAGTGTGAGTGTGAGTGTGAATTGTTGTGTGTATGTTGCCCTGTGATGATCTGTTCAGGGTTAACCCCACCTTCGTCCAGTAACTCTCATAACTCTAGTAGGATTAAGCAGTTCTTTGGGAGAATTTACTGCTGATTGTTGCTACAGTCGAAATAATGCGCATAACCCAAGTTCATATGCTCTTCTGATTTCAACCAGTAAGCTGTACCTGTTCCGTTACCAAATTACCTAAATATCATGTACTTGTTTGCAACCTTGTGCTAAACTGTGTGGCTCATGATAGATTGGGCGTGTCATATTAAAATTAACTAGCTGCACCTCTGTAGAGAAAACTTGAATCCAGGTTGATGCTGCAGCCATCCACACCAGGGAGTCCATGGGAGCTGATTGGCTGAGGGGGGCTGATTGGCCGCTCACTTCCCTGTCACTTACGACAATCACCAGAAAATCATGGACGTCTATGAGCTCATGTGCTTTCTCTCAGAGAGTGATTGGCTGCCCCTGAATGCAGTTCGTAGAGATGCAGGTGGCAGCACCACGTGTCATGGAGGGGGGGTGCATGCTTGCTCACCCCCCTCCCTGGTTGTTTGTGACTGTGTAATAGGGAGAGGGTGCTTTTTGGGTGGGAATTGGCTATGACTGAATTATGGAAGGGCGACACGATGGCGTTGTGTTTAGCACGTCCGCCTCACAGCAAGACGGTCCTGGGTTCGATTCCCGGTTTTGGGTGGAGTTTGCATGTCCTGCTTGTGCTCAAAACTCAGGTTTTCCTTTCTTGTGGGAATTGAAATAGATCAGTTTGTGTAAAAGAATGCTTTTTATAGGCAGTGGAGACACAACATAACTCGTCTCGTTAGTTCATTTCAGCCATAAAAGATGGATTGAGAGAATAGCACCCTGCACTACTTTACATCAAAATGGGTCAGAGGGATTTTTTTTTTCCAGAGGAGTTATCATCGAGTTGGGTCATCGCATTATTTCAGGCAATGCACACAAGCACAAGAGCAGAGAAATGTTGAAAACTAAAAACCATCAGATCTGGGTGACCTAATACAGATCCTATCTTTGTATTACTGATGGACGTGATACTCAAGCATGTGGCTATTTCTCCTTTGTAAATATTCCAGACTTCACAGTATTCAGTGTATTTACACAGGTCGAAAAGATCTCTCTCTCTCTCTTTCTCTCTCTCTCTCTCCCTCTCTCCCCCCTCTCTCTTTCTCTCTCTCTCTCTCTCTCCCTCTCTCTCTCTCTTCTCCTCCCCCCTCTCTCTCTCTTTCCCTCTCTCTCTCTCTCTCT
>JAOUQZ010000004.1:21883519-21895722 GCA_028564935.1 Neosilurus hyrtlii
ATTTCACTTTCAAGACAATATTTATTACAGAAAAATAATCAAATGGCCTTGTTTATAACTAAATATATAATATTGTAAAAAATATAACATCATATTAAAAAATTAAAAGCATCACTCAGGGTCAATAGAGCCTCTGCAAACACGGCCATGATGGTACCAGACTCCCAGGTGCTCCACATGATGAAAAATTATCATAATGAATTAAACGAATCAGACACATTCAAGATCTTCAAAATACTAATAATAAAAATTTCTAAGTGCTACTAAAAATTCTTGAGGCCCAAGAAACTTGAAATCCATTTTTAATACACAAGTAAGCTATTTAAGAGGGCGGCTCCTTCATCAAATGGTCAAAAAACAGTGTGTTATCAACCCTATGGTGAGAAATCTGAGCCACCTGTAGGTTTGAAACATAACAGGAAGCAATAATCTGTTGATATTCGCGTCTGGTGATGTTTCCACCCATCTTACATAGCTTTGTGATAGCTATGTACTGGAGGTGACCTTAAACCATGATGTTTCACTTTCATACATGACTGGTTCTTCGGTGAACTCTGGGTCCAGCAATTTTCTAGATGGTCAGTAACCATATTGGTGGCAGAGCGATATGATATTGAATTAATAATTCATCTCGAATATCATTTTCCTCTCCATGTTTCTGCTAATAACAGTTTCCACGTGTTTGGGCCTTGGCAAGCACATCATGGTGTTCTAGCTGTGTCTTGTTCAGGACGATATGATGTACATTTGATGCTAAAGCAGACATTGCTATCTCTGAGTCCTAATGCAGCTTTTGAGGGAGTCATCAGGAGGCGAACGACAACTTTTGTGCAGCCAGTTGTTTTGTGGATAGTTTTCTGTGCATGAACGAGCTTACTTATGTTTACCAAGGGGGTCTAAAATTCCTTACTAGTACTAAATTATTTTTATTCGCTTTTAGGAGATTTTGAAGGTTTCTACAATGTTGGCGAAATTACCTCAAAACTGTTTTAATACCTGTATGTTATGTATATTTTGCTAATCAATCACTTTTCATTATATTTTACTAATTACTTAGATCCAGAATTTGATGTTACATGATTGCGAATAAGACTTTTGACCTAGAATGGATATGTTTGTCTTTAATTGGCTGTAAAAAGTATAAAGAAATGTACAAATTCCTTTTGTGTTGCTTTCACAAAACACAAATCTATGCACTTGTAGGATTTATGTAAGTCATAGTTGATAAAAACCGGTTAATAGGTTGGTGAGATATGGGTTTTTATACATAAATGTCCACATGTGTGACAAGACTTTTGTCATTGACTGTGTATATATTTTTGTAACTCCCTGTACAGAGAAACTGTACAGAGAAATCTCAGCCCAAGTTCTTTATTACAGGATAAGCTGAAGGCTGAGGTTTCTCTGCACAGACTGAACAAGTACAGTTATTAAGTAGTTTTTTATATATTTTAAAATGCCGGCCTTTTTAATTCACATGATGCGCTGTTACTTTTTTCATTCCGGTTGGGGTACTACCTCCAAACTACCCGTGCCTGAACATGGCATCTTTAACTGTGTCTGTGAGGGTTTTGGTAGCTTTCGGCTTATATCCCTTCTTGTGACGAACAAGCAGTGAGTACTTTGCAGTACATTATAAACACTTTATTTGCCGTAATAACATTTTATTGTATACTTTATTTCTTCAAGAAAATGTTGCATGCTTCTCTGAAAGCTGCACAGTGCAGCTAGCTAACAGCTAAGTTGCTGGTTGGATATGCGATGGTTCGGATATGTGATTAATTGACCAATAAAATTGCAAATATTATCACTGCCAAAAAATAAGATACCTTATTTTCCCACTGTGATAAAAAAAATGTTTTTAATATTATAATTTTAAAAAATCCATAATGTTCTCTATGCAATTCATCATTCATTCATTTTCTGAACTGCTTAATCCTAATTAGGGTCGCGGTAAGGGTGGCGCCCATCTCAGCCAACTCTGGCCGAGGTCAGGGTACACCCAGGACAGCTTGCCAGGCCATTCCTGGGTTAGGAAAAAACACTGACGGAAAGGCTGGCTACTCCTTACGAAAGTCAGCAATGGTTCTTTTTCATGCCTCTCACCACAGACAGTGCTTGGGCTTTTGACAACCCAGTTGACTGCTGCACTAGGGCAACAGCAGTAGCAACTAAGTGATAGCGGGGCTTGAACCCCCGACCTTCAGATCAGTAATCCAACACCCTACCACTAAGCCGCCACTTATTCAAGGCAATAGCTTGTTAAGTTTTAAAACATGACAATAATAAAGATAAGAAAAACCCCTCTTAAATAGCAGTGTCTTATAAGTTGATTTTTCAGATGATTTCAAAAAAGAAATTGAAATGAAAACACTCTAACTCACTCATTAGCTGAACCGCTTAATCCTATTGGGTCATGGGGAGGCAGGAGCCTATCTCAGCCGAAACTGGGGGAAGGAGGGGTATACTGGGTGAAGGCAGGGCCAACATACACAACCATACACACTAACACTCACGCTTAAAGTGCATGTCTTTGGCCTGTTGGAGGAAACCAGAGTACTTGGAGGAAACCCACACAAACACGAGGAGAACATGCAATGTCCACACAGAAATGCCCTTACCGTGCACGGGGATCGAACCCCTGCCCTTCTTGCTGTGAGGTGGATGTGTTACCTGCTACACCACCCGGAATGAAAAGTGGTTTCCCACATTCAGTTCATATGGTACAACACAAGGTCAATGCTTAAAAATAAAATAAAATTAAATTAAATCAATAACAAAATGATTTTTAAGGGTTATTGTGAAAGGAGAAACTATCACAAGAGGATTATTTACAAAATTTGGAAAATGCTCTTATCCAGAGCAAATAATACTTACACAACTGAGAAAACTTGCTTAAGAGCTCAGTAATGGTAGCATGGTGGAAATGGGGATTGAACCCTAACTGTTGGATTAGTAACCCAGAGCCTTACTTTGACTACTAGCTACTTAAAGGCACAGGGAGACAAGATCAACAGGAGATACCTTGAACTCGGCACCGCTTGATCTGCAGTCAAATGTGCTAACACCAAGCTATATCCTCTAACCACTGTTACACAAACCATTACCATAGCATGTTTTAAAGAAAAAAAAATGCAACAGTCCAGCCTACAACCTCAAATAGGTTAGTAAATGTCTCTTAGCCTGGACGTATCTCATTCCTTTACCATCATTTCTATGCCTTTTTCACGCCTGCTACACTGCAGCTTCATGAATTATTGAAAAAAAAAAAAATCGAAAGTGAACATGCTTTCAGCTCTTCAAACCTTTACACTCAGAAACCTAAAGACAATGACTTTCTTTATGTGCCCTCTGTATTCTGGTGACTGTATATAATTGGTTGGTTTGTTCGCTTGATTGAATTCATTTATTCTGTCATGTTCTGACTGGCCTGACCTTTAGCAGTGGATTTTCTTGCCCTTGATCTCCGGGAATCAATCCACCACTGTGGAACTTCTGACTCGCAAAACCATGCGGTTATGAAAACCTGTTTATTATTATTATAATAATTATTATTATTTTATTCCTGCTTTGATTTTTATTTTTTATTTATTTTTTTTTTATTTGAGTGGTAAAACACCACTGAGTGTGAGATGGTTGTTCGTCCATCCTCAGTCACCATGTAACCTTATCCTGGCCAGTGTCATGCTGAATCCAGAGCTTATTCCAGGGGCACTGGGTATGAAGCAGGAATAAACCCTGGAAGGGGATGCAGGCTATCACAGGGCAGCGTGTGCACATGGGGGGAATTTACACCTAAATTAGCGGTTTCACCTCCTGTTATTGTTTTAAACAGTAACAGAAAACTGAGAAAAGAGATATTTTATACTGCATTTCTCCAAATGACATTGTCGCAAAGCTGCTTTACACTGAAAACAAATTCAGTTAAGAATTTGAACTTATGATTTTTCAACATTTCTCTATAGCCTACTCCCAGTGTCGGCTGAGATAGGGATGAGATATCAGTTTCTATGGGATTAGGATTAAGCAGTTCAGCAAACGGATGGTTTTCTATAAATACCATCTCATCTAGCATGCCATCTATCGGCATCCTATTTATCAGTCCCTTCAGGAATTCGCATAAATTCACACCAATTCTCATGCATTCTACATGACCTTGCAATCTTAACCAATCACTGCAACATTTAACCAACTGTTGTATTTTAAGTTTGACTTAATTTTTTTCAATCATAGCAGTCCTGCATGCAGATATTCATTCATTTTCTGAGCCGCTTAATCCTAATAAGGGGATTCGTAAGGAGGCTGGCACCCATCTCAGTCGTCTCTGGGCGAGTACACCCTGGAAAGCTTGCCAGGCCATCGCAGCCGTGCAAACCGTGAGCCAAATTTGATCATACGTCACCTTTTTGTTTATGCTTTTAAAGGCGTCAAGATGTGGGCAACTATTTTGCCAATTTTTATGTGTTCCCACAGTTTTTATTGTTAAAAACACAGAAAACATTGCAACATGCATTACAATTAGTGATTTAGCTTCGGGAGTCATTCATTCATTTTCTGAACCGCTTCATCTTAATTAGGATTGTGGGAAGGCTGGCGCCCATCTCAGCCGACTCTGGGCAAGGGTGAGGTAAACCTGAACAGCTTGCCAGGCCATCGCAGGGCAGAAACACGCTGATGCCAACCAGTGACTGTTTTCAAACGACAGCAATGGTTCTTTTACATGCCTCTCACAACAGATAGTGAGAGACATGGCTGGCCTTTAATAACCCAGTTAGATGCACTGGCGGCCAGCAGTGACAACTTGGTGATAGTGCTGCTTAAACCCCTGACCTTTGAATCAGTAAGCCAGCACCTTAACCACCGAGCCAACACTGCCCCATTTAGCTTAGGGAGTACCACCAAATTGCTTTGAAGAATATTGGGAAATTGACCTCACCAAGAATTTCCCAGAAATTCTCAAATTATTTGTAACTATTCATCATGTTTTCTGAATATTGCCCACTTTTTTGCACCCACTTCTTGGTGACAAAAATCAGACACAGGTGGCGAATATGTAACAGTTTATTTTTCCGGGATGCATTGGTCAGCATGTCCACCTCGTAGCAAGGAGGTCCTTGGTTTGGGCCATGGGCTCAAGATTTCCTGCATGAGGTTTGCATATTCTCCTCATTATTATTTTTCCATGTATTGAATATTACTTCAGTATATGAACGGTATCTAGAGGTTTGAACACAGTGTGTCTTGGGTGATTTGAGCAAAAGTGCCCAACAAAGCTGTTCCTGTTGAAAATGAAGTCTTGGAACCTTTTTTATACAGCAGAGATAAAAACGAACATATGGGTACATATATTTTCGGTAAAATATTCTTCCGGTGTTAAGACCGGTGTTGAAACATAGACACATGCGTTCATCTCAGTGTGTTGGCAGCAAATTGTGAAATTGCTATAAAAAGCTAGCACTCGTGGAAGAAAAAGGGAAAAACCTCCATCTTGCATCCTTAGCACTTTGAGGATATTTGACGGATCATAGTAATCATCAGAAATAAAGTCTGAGTAAAGGTGGGAAGGTGTGGCAGAGACACAGAATGATGTCATTACTCTCTCTCTCTCTCTCTCTCTCTCTCTCTCTGAGCTGAATTCCATACTATTCTAGTCCTGGGATTGAAGTATTTGTGTGTGTGTGTGTGTGTGTGTGTGTGTGTGTGTGTGTGTGTGTTTAGGCATCAACCCAAAAGAAAGGCGTGAGCGCTACTGAACATTTGGTCTGGAGCTCCTACTTCCAGCTCGGACATCATGATCACTTAATTAGATCATGTCAGTCCTGTGGGCCACTGCGGTTCCCCAGCCAGTCCTGATCTCTGTTCCACTCCTCCACCATCATCCCTCCTTCTGTCCTGAGCACTGTCGGGTGCAGATGGGTGGATTACGAAGGAGAGATATGTAATGCACTCTCTCATCCAGTTAATATCAAGCAAATCACACACACACACACACACACACACACACACACACACACACGCACACACACACACACGGTATCTACTGTAAGAAAATCAATGGGGAAATGTTGTACTGTCCTACTAATAATCTCCAGCTTAAGCTCGAAATGAGAAACTAGTTCTCTCTGAGGGTTTGGGTTTATCGGGTTGGAGCCAGAGTAACATCATTTAGACCACACCAATAAGATATGCAAGTCTCTTTTGGTGTTTGTTGTAAGAGTCCATTGTTTTCTGTAAAAGCTGTGTGAAAATCATGAGGCATGTTTTGAAGTGCTTAAAGCCTACGAAAAATGTCAAATCTGTGAAATGGACTCACTTTATTAACACAGAAGAAAATGGAGGCACATCCTTCTGTTTCAGAGCGGCTGCTGCGCTCCGGCTGCTACAACCGTTTCTGACACTGGGTGAGAAATTACAGACAGCATTAGGCATGACACACCTGCAGTACACCCCACACACCACCAACCCTCACAAGACGGACGCCATGCTTTGCTAGCAGTAACTCATTTGCGCTGACTTGATTAAGGGAGCCAATCTGTCATCTTAGTAAATGGTTCCAGTGATGATGATAAGGATTTTTCACTGTGGGGAGCAGCCATTTGTGGCCAAGGTCATGATCACTGTGGATTGCTTATTCACCCATAGCTTGATGGACAGGCCTCGCCCTTGTGGCTTGGTCTCAGGTTTTGTATACACAGCCAGGGTAAGTCATTATGCGCAGGCATCCATGTTTGCATGTCCATCAGAGCAGGGCGAGTGCATTCGTATTTGCATGCACAAAGCAGCGAGGTTTCCATTAACATGGAGAAAGAGGCGGAAACACAACCCTGGTTACACAAATCAGTTAGGAGTAGATCGCTGTTATAGGGTATACGATGAAACCAGAGACAAAATTTTCATAAAGTCTACACTATTTATAGATTACCACTGGCAAAACCAACTCATTCTTTCACAGAAAAAACCCAACTGATCTAAAAATTATGAGAACGAGAAACCGAATAATGGTGTGTGGTGACCAGCCAGGAATAAGGACGTTTTGTGTATACTGTATAGGAGGAGCTGTGCTGTCTGATTATTTGACTATCAGAGAATTAAAATAAATTATCGTCCATTCACTATATTTTCATGTTTCTGATTGGTGGAAAGCCACCGACAAATTCTTAGAAGTTTATCTACGATCTGAATTGTCAATCATCAGAGCTGTAAACTTGAATTTATTTACCCAATACTCATGCAGTTGTTAGTGTAGAGATAAAGACAGAGGACCACAACAGCAGAGATATTGAGAAAACGAAATAAAACAATGAGCAGGTCATAGTCGCAGTGTTTCGGACATGGCCGAACGGTCTGCTGCAGGGCGGAGTGTATCTGTCTTGTGATATCTATGTTTTTTCTTTCCTCCTCGTCCCAGAGAAACTTTGTGAGAAGATGGCCGCCTGCTCTAAAGACTTACAAAAAGCAGATTAAGGTGGAAGAAGTCTAATTCTTAAAAATAATAATGAAAAACGATTCTCAGCATCAAATTCGTTTGATTAAATTTAATTTCACATTTTAATATGTTTTCCATGCAGTACATACTAAAACAGTAATTCACCTCAGGCCACTGAATTTAATAGTACAGAAAAATTCACCTTGCCTTTGGTGAATAATTGTTAATTAATCAATACACCATTTGACCTTTAAATATCAAAGTGCTTAAAGGGACATTCCAGTGATTTTCAACAGTAGGTTAGATAAATAAAGTAATTTAAAATGTTTTAATGGAAACACACACACACACACACACACAAACATAAACACAAATCCACTCACCCATTTGCTCATTTGCTGAACTGCTTAATTTTACTAGGGTCGCGGGGAGCTTGACGCCTATCTCAGCCGACACTGCAAAAGCATAGTACACCCTGAACAGCTCACCAAACCATCACAGGGCAACACATAAATCAATGTTGTTTTAAGATTGTGAATACACCTTTAAAAAATTATTTTGTTTACTTTGCCGGACACCTTTATTATATTTTGCCAGATGCACATTAAATTTTTTTTTTTTTTTTTCACAGTTTTATTCCCTTCACCTGCACTTTCATGCAATTATGCAATTGGCCAGCCATGTGGAAACAGCATGATGCATAAAATCAAGTACATCCAGGTCAAGAGTTTCATTTAATGTTCATATTAAAAATCAGAATGAGAAAAAAGGATGTCGGTGACTTTTAGCATGGCGTAGTTGTTGGTGCCTTAACACGCAGTATTTATCACTGAGCTTGTACGTACTGTGGGGTCACATTGATGTTCTTGGTTGACAGAAGTGTAACAGTCAGGCTTGGAGAGTGACAGAATACATTCCACTACAATATGTAATCCTTTCTCACTCACTCCTTTGCCGAATCGCTTAATCCACTATCAGGATCATGTGGAGTATCTCAGCTGACACTGGGTGAAGGCGGGGTACACCCTGAACAGCTCGCCAGACGATTCAAAGCTCACACTCACATTCACACCTAGGGGCAACTTGAAACAGTGAATTCGCCTAATGTGTCTTTGGCCTGTGGGAGGAAAAACGGAATACCCAGAGGAAACCCAGGCAAGCATGAGGAGAACATCCTCCAAGGAGAAATGTTCAAGCCTGGGACTCAAACCCAGGGCCTTCTTGCTATGAGGTGGGCGTGATAATCACTTCACCACCGTACTGATCTGTTATGTAATTGAGATATGGAATAAAGATAAGTGTAAGAAAAAAAACCCCAAAAAAACAATGACATGTACGTTGTGAACGTACCATTAAGTATACTCGCGCCTTTAGTTGAATTGGGCTTTGAAGCAGACTGTAATGGAAAGTAAGCAAGTTACATTACTTTAATATTGAAATAATTAGATTGGGTTATTGACTGCAGTTTTTAAGAGGTAAATAGTATTTGTATTAAAATACACGGGTGCAGACCTTGGGCTAAGCTTTCCATGCACAGACCTCACGCTTAGTTATTAAGACGTTTTTTTTTATTACCTACTCTTAAGTATAGGTATAAACGTGCTTATATATATATAAGCATCATATATACAAGCTTATATATATATATAACATCCATAAACTAATTAAATCCAGACAGGGTTTAAATTTACCTGATATTCCATACCAAAGGAAAACCTCATGCCACTTCTGCTTGAGGTCTTTCAATGTGCTTTTTGTAATTCGTTTATGTTTCAGAATTCAGACAGAAAAAATGCACCCCTCCAATCCACCAAACAATAATAACTTTTTCTGTGTTTTTTTGTAATATGTGCAAGCTGGGCCCCCTAGTTTTCACACTGGAAGTCTCAGCCAGCGCCTGCTCTTCCTGTTTTCCGCAGTCAACTTGCCTCGCATGCACACTTGCGACTTCCGCTGAGATGAACGCACACACAATAACACCTTTCTTTTTTCTGCTTTCAAAAATAATTTTAATACACTGTAAACTTTCACTGAGTGAGCACTCGCTCCATGCCTCATGCGGAATTAACTGATGACGCCCTTGCCCGCGTGTGCAGCCTGGCACAGAGAGCGAGATGTGCGTGCTTCTTGTCACCTTGACTACCGCTCGCGCCTCGAGGCTGTGCTCACTCAGGTGCCTTCTCACATGAACAGCATTTATGCGTTTGATCAGAGGTACAATTGGCTGACATTTTCTATCATTCGCTTTCATTTATTCCTTTTGTTTGGGAAAATGAATAACAAAAAAAAAACAATTGTCTAACCACACACACACACACATACACACACACACACATATATATATAAAATCAATGGCTTAGTACAAACAAAACTGTCCTATCCCGGACGAGCCCCCAAATTGTGACGGGCTGGCGCGAGTTCCAGAAGTGTTCGGAACAAACAAGGTCAAGCAAAGGAAGTTTAATGATTTATTACAGATGAGCCAATGAGTATATCAGTTAACAATAAACTAAATAAGTTGGTTGGAGGAGAGGCAGTCATAGGCTGGCAGAAGAAGAAGTTTGTGGTGTGAAGAGTCTTGGGTCTTACGGCAATATCCTTGGTGGAATGTTCACTGTTGTCCAGGTTCTAGCATTGTCTGTTCAACAACAACAACAAAGTAGTCTACACTTATATAGATAATATGACTGTTTGTGACATATTCCGTATATCACAATAGTTATATCTTCTTTCTGTTATATTTTGTCATAGTGGATATACATATGCCAGTTGCATTGCCATAGGTACAGGATGTGCCTGTTACGTCACACCACAAAAGGCCTATTTCTCTCAAATATTGATATGATAAAAATCTGTCTAAATCTGTGTTAGTGAGCACTTCTCCTTTGCCGACATATTCCATCCACCTCACAGGTGTGACATATCAAGATACTGATTAGAGAGCATGAATATTGCGCAGGTGAGCCTTAGGCTGGCCACAACAAAAAGGCCACTCTAAAATGTGCAGAAAGACAAAACTTTCACATTTATTTTTTTGTTGAGTGTATATGTATGTATAAAATATATACAGATTTGTACAACATGATCTTAACCCCAATGTTGGCTTCGAAGTGTTCATCATGATTTCTTTTCTATATATTTTTTTCTGTCCTTGTTTTTTTTTTTAATCCAACATGTTTCTTTTGATGGGTTGTGTTGTCTGAAATTGAAGCACATTGATCTTTCAAGGTCACCGTGAAACCGGGTTATTTATGTGCAAATTAATGTTAGTGCTAATAGAGAAGAATATTAACTAAAAAGTATTTGTAGGAAACATATGAGTTAAGAGACGTGATCTGCAAACATCACATTACATTTAGTAATACTATTCTGAGCGGTGGGTATCTGTTAACGATGAGCTCTTTTTAGTTCTTTGTGTGTGTATGTGTGTGTGTGTGTGTGTGTGTGTGTGTGAGAGAGAGAGAGAGAGAGAGAGAGAAGACACTAATTAGTAAATGTGACATGTCTCATTTACATACACATTCTTAATAATTAAGTAATACAAAAGGGTCTGGGTTCATTTACTGCAGATCTTTAATCATTACCTGAAAATGCTTGTACATGTCGAAAGGCAAACAATTAAGAAAACAAACTAAAATAGATAGATAGATAGATAGATAGATAGATATATAGACAGAAACTTTCTTTTTAATGGCAGATAGTGGCGGGGGCAGTGGTTGCTCGGTGGTTAGGGTGCTGGATTACTGATCCGAAGGTTGAGGGATCAGGCCCCACAATCACCGAGTTGTCACTGCTTTCCCCCCAGTGCAGCTAACTGGGTTATCAAAGGCCAGCCATGTCTCTCACTGTCTGTGGTGAGAGGGATCTAAAAGAACTATTGCTATCGTTCGTAAAGAGTAGGCCATTAGATTGCTGCCCTCGCCCACAGTCGGCTGAGGTGGGCGCCAGCCTCCCCACGACCCTAATTAGGATTAAGAAAATGAATGAATGCATGAATGGTAGATTGGAGAACGTTAAATCTGAATTTACATTCATTTCCTGGCAGCAATGCTGCTGGTAAATCACTATAAATGTACAGCAAGTGAATTATATTAAAACCATATTTAGAGTAAAGTGCTGTAATATCCTGACAGATAATGAACACGAAACCGAACCATACACGAGCTGACAGTCCAGGATCAGCCATATACAATGGGATTGAGTAGATAAGTGTCTTATCATATCCACACCCAATGGATTGTGAGAAATATACAATCTGTATTATTTTAATCAAATTTTTAAATCATACAAAATCATTTCCAGTTTGTAGGTTAGGCAACGTGTCAGCTAAATAAACGCAAACACACCAGCAAATTGACAGCAACAACAACAACGGGACCTCATTCCAGACCCGGAGGGTACATTCCACCCTTTTCCGTCTGAGAACCATGGCCTCGGACTTGGAGGAGCTGATTCTCCTCCCGGCCGCTTCACACTCAGCTGTAAATCAATCCAACACGGCTCGATGAGGCCAACGTCATCTGCGAAAAACAGAGACGAGATCTTATGGCCAACATACCAGAACCAATATATGCCTCGGCAGTGCATAGAGATTCTGTCTATAAAAATTATGAATAGAACCAGTGACAAAGGACAGCCTAGGCCCGCCTGTTGTTACCAATGTGGACCAAGCCCTGGCTGTAACAATGGGTCTGGTAGACCGTATTCTTGGAGCACATCCCACAAGATAGTCTGAGGGACATGGTCGAAAGACTTCTCTAAGTTCGCATAGCATATG
>JAOUQZ010000004.1:21907468-21921212 GCA_028564935.1 Neosilurus hyrtlii
GTGTGTGTGTGTGTGTGTGTGTGTGTGTGTGTGTGTGTGTGTGTGTGTGTGTGTGTGTGTGTGTGTGTTGGCCATACGGTACTCTGGTGAGCTGTTCAGGGTGTACCCCGCCTTCACACAGTGTCTTCCTCAGTGTCCCAACGACTTTAATAGTAGGACTAAGCAGTTTGTTAGGATTTTAGAAGTCAGTAAACATACTGAAAATATTTTCTTTGCAGTTTTGATAGCAGGTTCCTATTTTCATTAGTTATCTCAAGGGAGCTCATTTAAGCAGTGGTTACCAACACAATGCCCATTTTCCTTAGTTGCATATCCAGACCAGACATTTTTAGCAGGACCTTTATAAATTTTTGTTTATAAACCCTTTCTCTTGTAAAACCAGTGGAAATGGGGCACTTTCTGGTAATAAATGTTCTACTTTTTTCTATATGTTGATTTTAGGGACTTTTTTTTAACAGAATCTATGCACATTTGCATGTTTAAATATGACTGCATGTTAGAGAAGCTGCGTTGAGCTTAAAAATGAATTCAATGTCTAGAATATTATTGGACAAAAGGCCAGTTATCCTAAAATTTTTCATGTCTACGTTTTGTTACCCCACCATAAAAGTGAAATGTGATTTGGCATAACCTGTCTGCAGCAGAGTGTTACACCTTATAGAGCCTCAGGCAAAGCATTTGTGAAAGACCATAGATTTCCTCTTACTCCACCATATACACTGGGGAGGGGAGTCCAGCCATAAAAATCCTCGGCCAGACCAAAACAATGTGCCAAAGTGAGTGAAAGAAGAGGGCAAAACAGCAAAGAGGCAGTTGTACTTTTTAATGCTGTACATTACAGTGCTCTGAGTTTTCAGCTGAACATCCCCTCAGAGCCACCTTTTAGTGCCACAGTGCTTTTAGTGCCCAGTAAAGAAGGCATCGGTCACAGAAAGAAAGGGTTCATTCAAAGCTGAGGAAACCATTCAATGCAAAAAAAATAAAAAATAAATAAATAAATAAAAATCCTGTAAATGCAATAATGTGTATTCTGTTTTATGTCAATTTTCGTAACAGTGAATCTGACGGGCTAATAATAAATGGCTCTATCATGGCACAAGAAAAGAACAGGCACAGCTGTCCTATTATTATTATTATTATTATTATTATTATTATTTTATTTGTTTATATCTTTTTTTTTTCTTACTACCGGAAACTAACCATTCTCTGCACCACCATCCTGCATCTGCCCTTCAGCTATCTGAAACAAGAACAGATTTGAGATTACAGTAATATTTCTTTATTATAAGAAATTCACATACTGTGCTTCTATAAAGGTTTGCACTGAAACGGTCGGTCACATCTGTCTCCAAAAGAATGACAAAAAGCCAATGGAAAATCTCATTAGTAACATTTCATTTTTATTTCATCATCGCATATCATTTTAATGATATATAAGGAGATGTTTCCATCCATCGCAGGTTACCTTGCCAGTATTTTTTTACTGATACCCATTTATACTGCTGGGAGGACACAGGCACACTTGTAGTTGAAACTTTGATAAGGGGTCTTACCATGGGTGGGGATCTAACAGGGATTCACATCCACAACCTATCGAGTATGAGCCCAGCACCCTAACCACTACACCACCAGCCACACAAGCCTCCCATCCAGAAGGAGTTAAACTCCTAGTCGCTTCACGCTTAAAGAACCGAGATAAACTCTGGCTCTGATCAGCCATTAGGCTTGGCTGTAATAGCCCGACAGACATTACCTATGGAGATGTTTGAGCAACCCTGTCAGAGAGATTAATATTTAATCAAACTGTGATGTTCAAGTTAAGTTAACGTGTCCACATTTTCTGAAATTGATTACCCTTAAGAGCTTCACTACAAACAATCTATGTGGCTTATTTCAAGGTTACTTGCTTGCTATTAGTTTCTTTTGTATGTGCAAGGTTGCTAATTCAGGAGTCTCAAAGGCATGACTCACACACTCACTTTCCAAGTCATTTGATTCTACCAGGGTTGCGGGAAGGATGTGCCTATCTTAGCAAACTCCATACAGAAACACTCGTGTCATGGATCCAACTCAGGACCTTCTTGCTGTGAGATGGATGTGCTAACTACTACGCCAATGTACCATCCTACTGATTCATTAAGTCTAATTTTGCTCTGCTATAGAAAGAAAATTCCAAGATGGCAGCGCGGCAGTAGCAAGCAGCGGCCACTCCGGAACCAAAATGGTGCTATATCTTTGTTTTAGCACGAATTTCAAGTGCAAATCACACCAAAGACAGTGATGTTCATGTAAACGACCGCCCGACGATACCGCAGCTAAGAAATCATACCGTTACTAACCTGCCTATGTCTATGCCGATATTCTATATGCACTACCTCAACCGCTGCTACTCTGTACATAATTTTTTTTTTTTATTCCATCTCATCCTTTTCTTTCTTTCAGCAGTGTCTCATTCTTGTGTTGTCTTTTCTTTTTGTAGTGTTTTTGCAGTGTATTGTCTTTTGCACAGTTGCACATAGTTGCAAACTTTGCTCTTTATGTGGCTAGGACAAAAACCTTGGTTGTAGCTCAGTGTTATTGCTGTTTTTTTTTTTTTTTAACTTGACCTTTGTTGAATGTTTATGTAGCACGTGGTCCAGGAGAAATTTTGTTTCGTTTCACTATGTACTGTGTCGGTTATATGTGGTATCCAGTCTCAGGATATGCTCAATGGATGACAGTTGAACTTGAATAGTTGAGGTACCACTATTATTGATGCATATACATATTCACTGCTACGTTACTTTTTCACACTCCATTGTTGGCAATGTTTGGACTGCTCTGCCACTTAATTAATTACTTACTTACTTACTTACTTACTTACTTACTTACTTACTTATTTATCTATCTATCTATCTATCTATCTATCTATCTATCTATCTATCTATCTATCTATTTATTTATTTATTTATTGTTATTTATTTATTTATTTATTTATTTATTTTTAAATATCTACAAGCTGTTAAAACATTCTTACACTGTCTTAATTTAGGTAGGTATTTACTTAATTAGCTAGTTTGTGAGTTGCACAGTGGTGCAGTTGTTAGCATGTCGGACTCACAGCAAGAAGGTCCTGGGTTTGATTTCTGTGTGGAGTTTGCATGTCCTTCCTGTGCTTGCATGTGTTTCCTCTAGGTACTCCGGTTTCCTCCCACAGTCCAAAAACATGCACAGTAGGCTGTTCCAAATCCCTCCTAGGTGTAAGTATGAATGTGAATGGTTGTGTGTGTGTGTGTGTGTGTTGGCCCTGTGATGACCTGGTGAGCTGCCCAGGGTGTATCCCACCCTCGTCCAGAGTCGGCTGAGATGGGTGCCAGCCTCCCCGTGACCCTAATTGGAATTAAGCAGCTTAAAGAATGAATGAATAGTTAGTTTGTTTAATGTTTATCTTATTTTGTTTCATTTAATTTCATTCCATTGCTCGGTCAATACATCAAAGCCAAAGTCTGGAATTTCCTTGTACTGACCTCAAGCTCGATTAATAATTGGTGTGTCCTATCTTATTTTATCTTATCTTATCTTATGGCACCAAATTGACAAGCTAGTTTTTGCTTGCTAAGTACATGGGTAGGAAACCCAAATATGGTGGCTGTGTAGCTTCAGTAACGTTGGAAGTTTTATTCACAAGTCAGCACTCCATTTCTATAAAGAGCTCAGTTATCAGAATACTCCCGCCGATATCTCTGTGCCCGGTTGCTTCTGTTCCGTTTTATATCTCCTTCTCAGGAGAACAAGGAAGCGCACGATTGAACTACGCAATTATTTACCACACAAAATTATGTGCTCATAACATCATGTGATGTAAAATTAATTTTTTTGTTACATGTAATGGTATTGCCTCTGGGATGGCCTGGCGAGATGTCCAGGGTGTGCTCTGACCTCGCCCAGAGTCGGCTGAGATGGGCACCAGCCTCCACGTGACCCTAATTAGGATTTAGCGGTTCAGAAAATGAATGAATGAATGAATGCTGTTGCAGGTTAAAACATATGCCAGACTATTTTTTGAAAACTTTATTTTTATGTGTATAATGATGTTTAAAGTAGGTCAAATGGCAACCTAAAATACAACACGGTGTGTCATGGATGTCATGGTACTTGATACACTACAGCCCTTAGAGGTACTTAAGTCAAGAGTTCCACGTAACTTGTATTTACATAAAAGCATCCAAATTTTGGCTTCGCTCTACTTGAGGCGTATGAATCCGTTTATCTTGAGTAATTTTTGGACCTAAGTCAAGAGAAGAACCTGCGCAGACTGATAGCCATGTAGCTGTGTGCTTTTTCCCACTCATACGCAGGGAAGACTCAAATCTTAAGTCAGTAGAAAGTTGATCCAGCATGTGATATTTGTATCATATTTACCAGTTTTAGCCAATAAGGGGTGACAGGGTGGCATAGTGGCTAACACACCTGCCTCACAGCATGAAGGTCTTGGGTTCAAGTCCCTGGCTCGGTGACGGTCTTTCTGTGGGATTCCTCCTGGAGTCCAAACACATGCACATTAGGCTAATTGTCTGCTCCAAATTGCCCCTAGGTACAAGTGTGAATGGTGTGTGTGTGTGTGTGTGTGTGTGTGTGTGTGTGTGTGTGTTGGCCTTGCGATTGTCTGGCAAGCTGTTCAAGGTTCTACCCTGTGTTGGCTATAAGGTGCCAGTGAAGGATATTCCTAAGGTTTTGATATTGAATAAGCTGACTGGGTGTCTCATGATGTATGTTTTAAAAACTGATAAGGACTTGGATAATCCTGACAAATGTGTTTTAGATGTATTAGCTTTGTTTAATTTGATATAGAGGTAAGTATGCAGGTGAAGTCACTCTAATATTACATTTAAATTTATTTAATTTAAATATACACCATAAAAACAATAATAAATAAATAAATATAAAAATAGTTGCAGAGTGTCTGACTCACAGCAAGAAGGTCATGGGTTCTGGTCCCAGGCACAGCAATGGCGTTTCTGTGTGGAGTTTGCATGGTTTCTTCAGGCACTCTGGCTTCCTCTGACAGTACAGAAACATGCACGTTAGGCTAATTGGATGTCCCTAGGTGTGAGTGGGCTGGGATGGGCTCCAGCCTCGCCGTGTCCTCAGTAAAGGACAAAGCAGCTTGTAAAATGAAATAAAATTTTAAATCCTTTTTGATTGATTTTTTTTTTTGAAAACAGCATTTTTGTCACTTTACTATAAGATTTAATCATTCAGATGTGTGAATCCATTTAAAAGCTAATTCTTGAAATATTCAAGACAACAAACATTTCTAAGCCACTCAATTCTAATTAGGGTCGTAGGGGAGCTGGCGCCCATCTCAGCCGACTTTGGGCGAGGGCGCATTTCACAATGGACAGCTCACCAGACCGTTGCAGGGCCAACACACATACAGCCAACACTCACTCTCACACCTAGGGGTGATTTGGAACAACCAATTAGCCAACTGTGCATGTTTTTTGGACTGTGGGAGGAAACCTGAGTACCCGGAGGAAACCCACGCAAGCACGGGGAGAACATACAAACTCCACACAGAAACGCCCCGAGTCCGGGAATCAAACCCAGGCCTTCTCGCTGTGAGGCAAATATGCTAATCACCGCGCCACCATGCTTCCCACTGCTTGAAACCATTTTTTTCCCATCAACCATATAATTTTTCATGATTTTATTTATATATAATGGGCTGTACCAAACTTCCCCTAAGTATGAATGTTTGTGTGAATGGTTGTGTTTGTGTGTGTTGGCCCTATGACACTGCTTCATAGTGTGTCCTGCCTTTTTCCAGTGCCGGCTGAGATAGGTTCCAGTCTCCCCACTACCTCCATAGGAATTACTGCTTGGCAAATTAGTAAGGGGGTGACTGAGTACATGTCATGGTCACATAACCTACTAATGACCTTACTATACTGTAACAAACCTTTAATAAAGTTCAAAACAGTTCACAACAGTCTGTTGTAATATATAAATTTTATAATGTAAGATCAGGACACCAGTCTGTATAATATCCATTTAGTTTTTTATTTGATCAACCTTCAATTTCGATTTCAGCATCTTCACTATTTTTACACGGTTTCTGTTAAATTCACCTAATGGTGCCTCATTGGATGCAAATGCATTAGAGGCTATTTGAGGCAGTACTTCTCACTAGTAAAAGTGCCATTAGAAGTGAAATAGAGTAAGAATCATCAGTGCTGGTCTGTTTTTTCCCCCTTTGCAACCTCCTGCATCTCCAATCTCTTGCAAAACAAAATAACAAGAGTTTTGTATACAAGCTGCATAAAGTGCAGAGAGTGTGACAGGTGTAAGCTTAATCAGTGTGTAAAACTATAGTTGTAGTAAAAGTAACTATAGCAGCGCACTCAGTTAATATACAGTACAGTGCAGATAATGGCTGCGTATACATTATCTACACGGAACAGCAGGAGCGTCAGTGGAATGAACCCACCAGAATAAATGTGTGCTGCTGGGCAGGCTGGTTGCACCAACTGCACGAGCTCAGATTGTAAAGCATTATAAGTAGCAGTGTGTGAAGATGCAGCAGCATATGGAGTAAATAAAAAAACGAAATTGATTAAAAAACCGACTTGGGTGACAGTAAAAGAGTCAAATCACCATTAAAAATGGTTTAGCCATAGAAATTCAGATTTGTGTAAAAAAAACAAAGAAAAAAAAACGGTGTGGTAATTGGAACATCTGTTTTTGCTCGCACTCAGTGACTGAGACTACCTCTGATTTTCCCCCACTCATTTAATCACTGTTTGCTTTTTTCTTTTTTTTAAAGTAGCATTCATTTATTCATCCATCAATGCAATTCCAGTGGCACGGTGGCGTAGTGGTTAGCATGTCAACCTCACAGCAAGAAGGTCCTTGGTTCAGATTCTCTCTGTGCTCGTGTGGGTTTCCTCCTACAGTCCAAAGACATGCACATGACATGCACACACGACAGCACCATACAAGAAGGGACACAGCTGTGTCTACGGATTTCTTGAGGCGGCTAAGGTCGTTCAACATCTGCTGGACACTGCTCAGGATGTTCTATGAGTCTGTTGTGGCCAGCACTATCTTCTATGCTGTTGCACATGCCAACAGACTAAAATTCCAGTAACATTGCGGGGATGGAGCTGGACTCTCCGATGGTAGTGTCGGAGAGGCGGATGTTGTCCAAAATTAGGACAATACTGAACAATACCTCTGACCCACTTCACAACCTGCTGATCAGTCGCGTTCAGTGATACGACCTAAATGCCCCACTGAACAACACAGGAAATCATTCCTACCTCATTCATTTTCTGAACCGCTTAATCCAAATTAGGGTTGCGGGGAGGCTGGCGTCCATCTCAGCCGACTCTGGGCGAAGGCAGAGTACACCCTCGACAGCTCGCCATACCATCGCAGGGCAGAAACACGCTGACGGCTACGCAGCCTCCTCTTGACGAAAATCAGCAATGGTTCTTTTACATTCCTCTCACCATAGACAGTGGGAGACATGGCCAGCATTTGATAACCCAGTTAGCTTCACTGAGGAATCATTCCTACCTGTGGCCATTAAACTGTACAACTCCTCCATATAGCAACAACATCCACTGTCATACATTTACATTTTGCACTACATTTACGTTCCACTGTTCATCATATTAATAATACTGTACATATTACTCAATAACAGGATTTATTATTATATATAACTTATCTTATTCTTTACTTGGCATGGAGCAAACGTGTGCACACAGTTTCCTCGGGGATCAATAAAGTATTCTGATTCTGGTCCTGATTCCGATTCTGACATTATAACTGACTGGCTGTTCCAAATTGCCCCTATATATGAGCGTGTATGGTTGTGTGTTGCCCTGTGATGGTCTGGCGACCTGTTCAGGGTGTACCCTGCCTTCCTGTGACCCTGGTATGAGTGAAAGGGATGACTAATGCAATTTCACTTACTGGCATACTTATGGGATGTGGAAGGAAACCAGATTAAATCCTTCAGAACACACAGCCAGGTTGAGAACCCACTTAGGAACTCTACATAGACAGAAACCTGAGCTCTCTGGATCTGTGCTGCAGAATTATTTCTAAAGCTCTTCTTTTATCCTGCCTTTCAGACTGAGTCCGAGTTTGTGGCATGCCACCTGCAGGCAGGAGTCCAAAGGACATTTAATTAGTCATATTCTGTCAGAAGGTTGGACTGCACAGTAGGGCCGATCACCTTTCTTCTTGTTGCATGTGGAGCAACATATGTAGACAGGCAGCAGATATGAACCGATTATTAAGTGGAACGTTTTTCTCATACCACAAATACACTCAAGAAAGGACAAGGAAACTACAGAGAAGCAGCTGGTAAGCCAAAAGGATTAATAATTATTTATAAACAGTAGAAGAAAGAATGATGAGAATGAAGAACAATGTAATGGATAGTTAAATATTTTGATAGCAAACTAGAAAGGAACAATCGATATTATACCCTGCCTGCCCCTACAGCGTGTAACCACCATGGCACTGTTGTGTCACATGGTCAGGTTATACACCAATAAAATGAAATCAACTGACAACCTGAATGTACAGAATGAGCAGGTTATCACATCAATGGACTTTTTCTACCCTGATAGCACGGATATGAAATTGAGGCACAGATAGTGGAAGAGTGGTTCAGGGCCTATATCAAGACTTATCGATGATATAAACAAAAGAAAGATGTCTTTCATTGGGCGTGCACTAAGGAGACAACCACTCGAAAGGATCTTCTTCTTGGTGGTGGAAGGCATAAATGGCAGCAAAAAACCAGACTCTCTGACAACCTCAGACGTTATGGGTACAAGAGATGATCAGGTATGTCCAGAATATACAAATGGAGATCATGGGGAATGCCACGGCTGTTCAGATATGAACTTTCCGTATTCTGATGATGGTTCAGGGACTGTGGGGAATCACTTTCATACATGAACTGGCACCACATAGTCCTGACCTGAACCTTAATTTAAATGTTTTAGGTTTGGGCTAGAGAAGAGTTGGTGGAGTGGTCATCAATTCAAGATGATAAACCCAACTCTTGATGGAAGTAAATGACGTGATGTTGCTGAAGTTTCTTGAAACAAGGTCATGGCAGTTACATGCTGTAATTGAGACTAAAGGCAGTCCAACACAATATAAAATAGAGCGCATTATATATATATATATATTTTTTTTTTTTTCCTTTTTAACTATCATCAACAAACATTGGAGCTTAAATGATGTGAAGAAGCATAATTATATAATAAATCATTTATTCATTTATTCATTCATTCATTTTCTGAACCGCTTAATCCTAATGAGAGTCGCGGGGAGGCTGGTGCCCATCTCAGCCGACTCTGGGCAAGGGCGGGGTACACCCTAGACAGCTGGCCGGACCATCGCAGGGCATATTATAAATCTGTCAACTTTAAATTTACTTCTGACAGTCTTTCAACAGTTAATGCTGGGGTTTATTCTAGCTTGAGAAAAACTCTGTCTAGAGCCGGTTAGAGGAATACAAGGCAGGAATACACTGTCAGCATGATGTCAGTCCTTTCCAAGGCTTCACACAAACCCACACTCACACACTTATTTTTATTCACACCTAGTGGCAGTGTAGAGTAGCCAGTCTACCTATCCACTTCTTTAAATGGGGGCACTCTACAAACCTGGAGGAAACTCACATAGGTACATGGAAAGCACAAAAATAAATAAATAAATAAATAGATAGATCAATAAATCAACCAAACAAATAAGAAAAACTACTATCTATCTGTCTGTCTGTCTATTTTTTTCAGAATAAACCCATCACAAAATCTGTATGGGGTTCCTAGGCCACCTCACATTATATGTTCTCTGTAAGTTGTATCTATTGTATGGCAAACAAAACCAATATAAATATTTACGCATTGATAGTTTTTCATAATTCAAACAAAGTTATATGTTGGATCAAAAAATCATTTGGGAAGGCCTTCTATATCTGTGCTTGATTGAATAATTACATGCAGTTAAGGTACAGAAGTGTGGAAGCTGTGTGACATAAGGCCAACGGAGCAAGTTTCACCATCCAGATTATAAGGAATCTTAAACTATATTACCTGAGTGGACTGAACTTTTCTGAACCGCTTAATCCCAATTAGGGAGGCTGGCACCCATCTCAGCCGACTGTCGAGGGCGGACTACACTCTAGCTCGCCAGGCCATCTCTTGATAAATATCTGTAATGGTGCTTTTACATGCCTCTTACCACAGACAGTGAGAGACATGGCCGGCCTTTGATAACCCAGTTAGCTGCATTGAGAGGACAACAGTGAGCACCTGTCATAGTTGGGCTTGAACCCCTGTCCTTGGGATCAGTATTCCAGCACTCTACCACTGGGCCAACACTGCCCCTGGACTAAGCTTAATTAAAGTAAAATATATATGTACATATATTCCATTTTATTATTATTTATTTTAAGTTTGCCCGACTCTCTCTGATGTTGCAGCTTGTTGCTTTTTCAGTAGCTCATCTGATGCCAGAGTTGGGCCACATTTCAAACCGTGGCCAGTGATAATGGTATATCTTAGAGTTGCATAAGCACAAATTTCCAAACGAGCACCTGAGGTGTACTCAAAAGAGTGTTCTGATTATGCATAAAATAAATTTGCATACAGAAATGATTTTCCTGTCTTCATGATTGCTCAACTGTGTGCTTGCAGATGTGTGCTAGGCTCTGAAACTGCAGCAAATAGTATGAGCAATTATAAATTTGTTTGCAATTGCAGATGCATCAATCATACTTTTTACATTACAAATTGGATTTTTATACAGTGGAGATCAAAAGTCTATGCCCTTGTACAAAAAATAAATAAATAAATAAATAAATGAATAAATAAATAAATAAATAAATAAATAAATAAATAAATAAATAAATAAATAAATAAATAAATAAATAAAATCCAAATATTTATTTAATTTTATTTGTATCATGGTATTTTACCAGCATGTATAAAAATATGATTTTAAGTCAAGTGCAACAACCAAGCAAAACTTCTCAGTCTTGCAGCTTGATTATTTGTATAAAGCCTAGTTGTTGAATGTAACCAGTCTCTGGCAACTTCAGTGCTTCCGAACATACGCAGCATAATGAGTAGTGTCGGTCTTGTGTTTATGTCTATAAATCAATCCCATAAATGCTGATTCTCCAGATACTCAACAAGCTTAAAGAAGGGCAAGATTATTGTTTTTCTTAATCAGCACAAGCGTTTTCATCTGTGCTGACATAATTGCAAAAAGGTTTTCTAATGATCAGTTATGCTTTTAACATAACAAACCTGGATTAGCTAACACAATGGACCATTGGAACACAAGTAGGACAGTTACTGAAAATTGGCCTGTGTACACATATTATCCATTCCATTAAAAATCCAGCCATTTCCTCGAATAATAGCCATGTACAACATTATAAGTGTCTAGACCAATCAATTATCCTTTCAAAAACAAGAAAATTTCTAAGTGACCCCAAACTTTTAAATGGTAGTGAATACTAAAACAATTGCTTGCCTCAGCCCTCACCTTTAGTGAGTAATTATTTATTTAGCATAGAAAAAAAATAAAGGAGCATGGATGCAACTACTTGGAGGTATGGTACAGTACCTGATGGCTAGGGTACATGCTTGGAAAGAGAAAGGAAAGGGAGGGGCGTTCAGTTTTTTTGAATCAGGTGTATTGGACTTTTAACTTTTTATTTAGGCAAAAAAAACAACAAACAAACAAAAAAACACCATAAAGTCTACAAGAATAAATATAATATGGTCGGGAAATGATATCATTGAAATGCCATTAAGAACAAAATAGGGTCAGCATACATTTGTGTATAAATGCATATTTTAGTGTTAGTACTTGTGTCCTTATTCAGTCTGCTAGTTATTTTGAATAAATCAATATTTTTGTTATTTTCTTCCCATCCTCAAATTCCACTACATCCCTCAAAATCAAACAACCAAATCCTGATTTATCTCCTTTTATTCCTTATGCCAGGGTAGCAGCTCGGTGCAAAAATCCTAAATCCTATCACCAGTTTTATCCCTCTAGATAATCCTGTCAGTTGTTGGAAACACTTTGTCCCATTGACGATGTAATACTTCATTTAGCAGCTACACCTCTCTATTGTGGGGTATAAGCACAGTTACTGTGCTATCAAGCAAAACTAAACATGCTTATGGAACAGATGTACATGGCACCTGCAAAAACAATCCAGTTTTATTTTACAACTCATCAACGCATTATATCTGCAGCCGTCAGAGGAACTCTAGCTTTCCACTTGAATGTCCAAGATCTGATGCAAACATATTAAATATACCGATCAGTTTTCATTGCTGCTATGTGAAGAGCACATTTCAGAAAACTGACACCGAGAATTTTAATTAATCCAACACTGATCGTAATGAATTAAGCTTTGTTGTATAATGCAAGCGGATGCTCATCCATCCAGTTCTAACCTGCCTGTAGATCTAGACTAAGATGAATGAGGCTGAATTACACTCTGTTCTACTCATTAAGCTTTCATTTACCTAAAGTGAATATTGCCAAAATAATTTAAGGCTCATGAAGAATGCGTTTGCCAATACACATGCCTCACTTATCAACAAGCACAAACGACTTTGCTCCAAAACCCACAGGAAATGTCGGAGAACAAGGCATAATTGATAGACACTGTCAGAGGAGCTAATTAAAAGAGACCGAGAGCTGCATGTCATGATTATTGATGCTGGATGACAGATGTATATATTTAGTTTGGCCTCATTAAACTAGTGTTTATCAAACTGATCCACATGCACCTCAATAAAGGTATTACATTTCACTTTCAGTTAGCTTCCAATACACCTGCAATCATGATTCCCTGGGTTAGTATATACTCACTCACTCACTCACTCACAAGACAAACTGCTTACTCCAACTAGGGCCACTGGGGGCTAGTGCTATCTTTGCCAATATTATGCAAAGGTGGGATACACTCTGAACAGCTTTGCAGACCATTGCAGGGCAACACACACACACACACACACACACACACCCAGCCACGTGGCCTAACGTTCAAGTCTTTTGACTGTGGGAGGAAACTGGAGTACCTGGAAGAAACTCACGCAAGCACGGGGAGAACATGAAAAATCGACATAGAAATATATACACTGTATTAAAAAGGCATCTAAATATGGCATGAAGGTTCAACATACTTTTCTATATTTTTTAAATAGCCTCACAGCTCACAAATAAAAACGAGTGAAGAGTTTTTGCAGCATGGACTGAAATCTTGTGGGGCTGAAGAATTTTGAAAGATTGAGATCACATTGAAAAATAGCTAATGTGTCCTTTCTAAACCAAATTCTCACCTATGTGAATCTTGTTTTGTTTGATTTGCCATTCATGATATTTTGGCTATTTTCTTCCCACATCCATGCCAATGCTCCTTTAGCTTAGAAAACTTTCTTTAACATCATAAGAAACTAGAAAAGCACTCAGAGAGCACAGACCTCAGGCAAGGCCGTTCAGTACCCAATATGACATTGTAAGAAATGCAACATTTTTATAAATGCCACATTAGTTTATTATTTGTGCCCTACAATGACTTCACTGTTTATAGAGCCTGCCTTGAATAAGAGGCCTTGGGTGTTAAAGCCGCAGTATGACCAAGCTTCCACTGTCAGGCCCTTGAGCAAGGCCCTTAACCTTTTATTGCTCAGTTGTATTAAAA
>JAOUQZ010000004.1:21979460-21989460 GCA_028564935.1 Neosilurus hyrtlii
ACACACACACACACACACACACACACACACACACACACACACTCACACACACACACACACACACACACACACACACAGACATGTATGATTGCATGGGGAGGATATTAAGACCAATAGAGCCGATATAACTGCCCATGCATACATTTAGGTTCTCCTACGAACAGACACTTGTGAAAGTAACCATGCCATGCTCACATCCCTGAACATGCACAAGGCAGATGTGACAGGCCAGGTTTGTCATACTAATGAAAATGGAGGATGGCGAAGGTCAGGTCTGCCAAAGGAAAGAATGAAGAGGCTCTGATGAGAGCTACAGTGAGTGTGAAGGATGAATCAGGCGAATAAGGTGGAGGTGGTAGTGGAGTTTCAGAGAGGTAGGCGGGGGCACTTTGAATTTGTGTTTTGTAAATGTGTTTTGATTCAGTTAAAATAATAAAGGGTTTATTTTTTTGTTTGTTTGTTTGTTTGTTTTTTTTTTTATATTGTCTGCATGCCTGATCTTTGGACAGAGGGGGACAAAGACAATGTGAATAAGAGACTATAAAATGCAAAAGTAACCAAAAAATGCTAATACGCAGCATACTAATACAATTACGGATATAGATAATGAATGGATGGATGTTTGAGTTTCTGTAGTAACACATTCATGCAAACTCAAACATCCATCCATCCATTATCTATATCAGTAATCGTCAAGACTGCAGGGAAAGCTGGAGCCAGTTGCATCCGACTTTCGGTGTGAGGTAGTGTACACCCTAAACAGGTCATGAGTCTAATGACAAACAACCATTTCGAAACACATTCACACCTAGGGGCAATTTGAAGTAGCCAGTTAACCTACCGTGCATGTCTTTGAATGTGGAAGGAAACCAGAATACCCACAGAAAACCCCCGCGAGCATGAGAGCATGCAAACTCCACACAAAAGGTCCTTGACCAAGTTTTCAACCCTGATCCTTTTCACTGTGAGTTAACAGTGAGCCACTGGGACTCTCTTATGCAACTCACCGGAGAAATGCCATCACTGTTGAACAAACAATGTGCCTAGGTAGTTGGAGGTTTTTGGCCAGCGGACACTTCTTCTATTCTGTCAGTGATGCTAAACATCGGAGTAAACGTGCAGGTGTTGTGTAGTTTGTAAGGTGGTACTTGCTCTTTGTAAACTCCTGCGTTAATAACAAGCCTCCCTGCCTTTCTTGGCCACCATGGTGCTTGACTTTACTCTAAGAATTGCCTTAACTTCTTAAGACCCCTCTATCCTCATACAGGGACATCATATTTCTTCCCAAAAAAAAGATGCTCAAGTTTAGTAGTGATCTGGTGGTAACAAACAGAAGCAGTGTGGAGAAATGACAGGACATCTAACACAGGCTACATAACTCATCACTAAAAATGATGATTCCTCCTCAGACAAACACGAAGCTTGTGCTGCAATTCCAAACCAAGGTTTGCCTTCAAACAAGCCCTTTTATGTGAATGCGCACAGGCTCCAAATAGTTAATGCCAAAACAACATACAGGATTTTTAAACAGGGACATAGCATTTACAGTTTAGGCAGTTCGGATTTTATTAGCAGTATGTAGCAGTCAGTTGGCCTAGAGTGCATGTATTTGGACACAGTGGAAGAAAAAAATACTTTTTTTTGTTTTTTTTTTTTTTATATCAAGTTTCCACATCAAATTAATATACATTTTTTCTTTGCATTCATAATTATGAACGGAAATTAGTTTTAATTAGGATGAACACACATGTTACAAATTTATTTTATATTTAATTTATATTAATAACCAAGCATGAGCTTCATGAGGGAAAATTCCAGATCAAGTTTTTTCTGCAATTACTGAGCAATGCCAGGTCAATACATCAAGACTGACTTCCAGAAGTTAAAGTACAGACTACTCTTACAAGGTCAATAACGTTTTTACTTAGATGGCATTTTTTAACATTTTTCACTTCCTGGCTCAAGAATTTCATAATTTGTTGGCTAAATTCTCATACGATTTTTAAAAACAAAACGGAAATGAGTGTGAACCAGGCACGCTGACCAGCTTTCAGCAAAGCATCCAGAGATATCTCTCTGATGATTCATCCCTTTTTAATTTTCTGTAAGATCATGAGTTTGCCTTATTTCGTGAAGTCCTTGAGGCTGAATTAAAAACATCTCATGGCCCAAAAAAAGGCAATCACTCAAATGCCACTTACACCTTAATACAGAAAGAAGACAGAATCTTTCAGAATATGAAAATTGGCCAATAATTCAGTCAGAAATGCATTCATGTTACATGAGGACTTTTTTATGGGGTTTTTACTCCTTGTAGTTTTACAAACTTTCTTCCATGGTGGCATAGAGGTTACCATGTCCACCTCACAACAAGAAAGTCCAGGGTTTGAGTCCCAGGCCCAGTGAGATTGTGTCTCTGTGGAGTTTGAATGTTCACCTCAGGCCTGCATGAAGTTCCTCCAGGTATTACGGGTTTCCTCTGGGTTTCCTCCCACAGTTCAAAGACATGCACAGGGCAGCACAAAGACAGGGCGGCACAGGCTGATTGACTGATCCACATTGCTTGTATGTGTGGGTGTGAATGGTTGTGTGTGTGTGTGTGTGTGTGTGTGTGTGTGTGTGTGTGTGTGTGTGTGAGTTGCCCTGTGATGGATTGGCATGCTGTTCAGGGCATACCCCACCTTCGCCCAGACAGGCTGAGATAAGCTCTAGCCTCTCTGCAACTCTAGTAGAATTAAGCGTTACGACAAACTCATGAATGGATGAATGAAGTTTATTTTCTGGCTATTGCTTGTTTTGTCATTTGGAACACCAACAGAGTCAGCTTCTGCTTCTTTCTACTCTTTGGGGTAGTAAAATTCATTTTTTGAATGCTCCATTTCACTCATGTTATCAAGCAGTGAATCTAACGTGATGCCAGAAAGAAAAATGAGAAAAAATTACATTAACAATGCATTTATTTATTTATTTATTTTTAGATTTCAAGTTCATGTTTTGGTTCATTGCTAGTAACAGATTAAAAATGTAATTGACCAGTCTTTACTGGGAAGTTCTGGACCGCTCAAACAGCCAGTCAGATATGCATATCGTGGTTGGCATATAATAAATAGCTTTCATTATTATCTTGTTACAAAAACCTTCATAAATATGCTGGAAATTGGTGGGCAGCATAGTAAAGGAGTGGTTAGCACATCAGCCTCACAATTTAGTTTCTTGTTTAAAACTCCTCTATGTTTCGTTTCTCAAATCAGAAGCAGCCCTAGATCATCATACTCCCACTTTGTACTTCACTGAACTTTATTTTGTTCTCCAAATAAGGCACTCTGAATTTGTGTGACATACTGATACATTCCAGATTATTGTTCCAAAGAGTTCTGATTTTTCTAAATACTCGTGCTCAAACTTTAGATGAGATTAGCTGAGAGTTTTAAAAGAGGTGTAAGAATATGATTCCCTCACTCATTTGCCAAAACACATAAAGGAACCTCTCTCAGTCAACACTGAGCAAAGGGAGGGAGGGGGGGGGGTACACCATTAACAGCTCTCCAGACCATGGGGCAACACACACACAGAATCATTCACACTCACACCTATGAGAAATTTGCACCAGCCATTTAACCTAATGTGCAAGTCTTTGGATTGTGAGAGGAAACCGGAGTTCCCAGAGAAAACCCACGCATACACAGGGAAAACATGCAAACTCCATCGCCGGGCCTGGTACTCAAACCCAGGATCTTCTTGCTGTGAGGTGCATGTACTAACCACTGTGCCCCCCAAGAACAGAATTGAGTGGATAAATACAAAATGGATATATGCACTGAAAGTATATTAAATAACAAAAGCTGAATCATTTCAACACTTAGTTCACTTTACTGTAGGCTAAATGGCAGGAGCCTGATCAAATTAGACGGAGTCTGGTGTCCGTAAGTCTGACTAATATCAGACATAAACCTCCAGAAGGACACAGTGGATAGGGCAAGGATTGCAATTTACAGCTGTCAAATCCAGCAAAGATTACTCTTTCTACCCCTCACCAAATCTGTGACTACACTAGTTCAGTGTGACCTTTCAGCATGGTCTCAAAACAAGGAGCAAGGCGACTCAATGATGAATTGAGAGTTAGATGTTCAGAGAAAAAAAGAACAAGGTGGGGGGGGGGTGTAGGGGAAAGGCAGGGGCTGATGTCCTATATCACTTATGGCAGACTTATCACTGAATGCTGAGGGAAAGGTGAAGGAGGATGTCCGTTTCATCTAGCAGGCCCTGGTGGAGACAAGCCATTCATCAAAGTGTGTTGTTGGCTCAGAGGTTACCTTCCAAGTCCGATGAAATAGCTTGGAAGGGAGGAGGATGGAGGGGAGAGATTGTCATTTGGACTCTGTTTATAAATCATCTATCACAGATTTGACTTTCCATACCATCATCCCTGAGTAAACGTCACAGCATGATGTAGATCCAACAGAGCATTGGAACAACTCCTTGAAGTTCTCTTAAGAAAAAAAAGCTGGTTTCCATTGCACTGCACAAATAAATGGCACTTGAGCATATGATATAAAATATAAGCATAATGATATATAGTTATAAATAATAAAAAGCCTTCCAGAGTTACAAGAAAATGATACCTTGTATAAATCATTTCAATAATGTGGATGGATCACTCATATCATTATACTACGTGCCTGAGTATCACAATCTGTATATTTTTTACCATATAACTAAAAGCATGTTTTTTTATGTTTGTTTGTTTGTTTTTTTTGTTTATTTTTTAACCTAAATTAAAAACAGAAAGTTTTAGATTGGGGATTGAATCTCGTGGCTGACAAGGGCCTTTCTGGATGGGGTTTACATGTTTTTTCCATGCTTTTCTCCATGTACTCTGGTTTCCTCACACAGTCCAGAGACTTACACATTAAGTCAACACTCACTCACTTATTTGCTGAACTGCATTAGGGTCATGGAGAGGCTGAAGCCTATAGGCTTCATATATGTCAGTCTACACTGGGCTGAACATCTCGACAGACCATCGCAGGACCAGCACGCACACAACCACCTACGCTCACATCCACATGTAGGGCCAGCCAATTAGCCTAATGTGCATGTTCTTGGACTGAAGGAGGAAACCAGAGTAAATGGGGGAAACCCATGTAATCACAAGGACAACATGCAAACTTTAGTCAGAAACACCCAAGCCAGGGACTCAAACCCAGGACCTTCTTGCCATGTGGCAGACATGACGCCACCATGCCACCTATTAAGTCAACTGTCTACTCTTAATTGCCCATTGCTGTGAATGGTAGTTTTATTGGTCATATGTCTTTGTGTTAGCCCTGCAAAAGACTGGAAACCTGTTCAGGGTGTTCCCCACTTATTAGCCATAGTCAGTCCTCTAGTGTGCATGAAACCATGGATTTTTCCTTTAACACAGCTAACAGAAGCCCCTATGGTTCTTAGTTAAAATAAAACGAACCATTCCTTGTTGCTGTCTGAAGTTCAAGTTCAGATTCACAATTCAGGTGATACTACAATCTGGGTCCAGTCTGATTCCCTGCTCACCAGCATTCACCATGTACAACTTGCAAATGAATATTGTTCAAAAAGTGATTCAATATTTTCAATAAAATCTTTTTATAATCAGTTATTGTTTATAATCAATTACCAGTTATTCATCTCAGGCTCAGTGGATGTCTCTGAATGTCCCTGATGTCCCCTGAGATGGAACATTAAGTAACATCCACTGAGCCTGAGATGAATAATTGTTTTGATATATACTACATAGAAACATAAGAAAAACACAATAAAACAATTATTTTTTAAAATAATTTATTTATATGGGCGGCACGGTGGCATAGTGGTTTGTATGTCCACTTCACAGCAAGAAGGTCTTGGGTTTGGTTCCTGGCCTTGAGTGTTTCTGTGTGGAGCCTTCATGTTCTTCCCATGCTTGTGTGGGTTTTCTCTGCGTCCTCTGGTTTCCTCCTATCTTTCAAAGACATGCACATTAGGCTAATTAGCTGTTCCAAATTACTCCAAGGTCTGAGTGTGAGTGTAAATGGTTTAGTGTGTGTATGTTAGCCCTGCGATGATCTGGCAAGCTGTTCAGGGTGTACCCCACCTTCACCACATGTCCGCTGAGATAGGCTCCAGCCTCACCATGACCTAAATAGAATTAGGCGGTTTGAGTCAAATGAGTGAGTGAGTTTATTATGTATAATTTTAAAGCATGACAGTGGCAGGTGGACTCCGAGCACACATATGTGTGTATGTCAGACTTCCAGCAGTGCAAGCAGAGCAGAAAAGAGCAACTTCCTGCTGTTCTAGAGCTGACAAATAATTTGAAAGGTCTTCATGAAGACGTAAAGTTTTATTTAAATAAGATAAATGTATTAAAACTGATTCAGGGTTTAGTCCTACACTGAAACAAGACAAGCACACCCTGTAATATTGTCTTTTTAAACTAATTTAGAGTTTTAGTATATACTGAAATGTGAAAACAGTGGTGTACTGGATAGGGAGTAGTGTTTATGGTAATGGGCTCATGATCAAGAGGTCATGGGTTCGAATCCCTGTTAGACTCCCACCAGGTCTTAACCACAGGTGTGCCTCTGGCTACCCAGCAATATATGGGTACCAGTAAAAACACTGGGATGGTAACCTGTGATGCACTAGCGTCCCATCCAGGAGGAGTTGAACTCCTAGTTGGTTCACACTACAGAAACCGGGGATAAGCTCCGGCCTGATGAGCCAGAAGGACACAGAATAGGTGATATGTGGACAGGAATTTCTGCTGTTTAGTCTGTCAAATATCATAAAGAGTATGAAAGGGTCACAACCTCTCAGCCCTGACTGCGGTCCAGGTTTCTGATCCTGAGTTTCCAATTACCCCCAAGCTCACAGCCCTGTAAGATAGAGGTTCATGTGGAAATGTGTGCATGCTCTTTGGTTTGGTAAATTTAAACATGCCAGTACAAGGAAGAGGATATCCAAGACTTTGACTCATGTTTAAGTGCGATTTATTAAAAAAAAAAAAAAAACAGTGAGACGAAGGACACGCAGCCACAGACTTGAGGATTCCTTTACCATCCGCGGCAGCTCTGGGTTACAGAAACGCCCGACTGGCTGTGTCCTCCCCGCGCTGTGCTGTGCAAACGGTGGCATAAATGACCGTCTGCTTACAGGCATCCACGCAAATATCAGTGACTCAATATGCATTGGCAAAATGCATTGGTGAATGGTTGAAATCACCTATCGTGCACAGTGCCAGCGTGTAGTTCCCAACCATGCTGTTATGAATCGTGCACTGAACCAGGAAACCTCACCACAATGTTAATTTAATAAAATAAATAAATAAAATAAATTCATCCTGTGATGGCGCTATTATAGCAATGTGTGTGCAGTCGACAGCCCCGATTACATTATGAAAAACGGCTCTCGCTGCAAAATGCGCTTTATTCAACTCTGAGGACTAATGTTCACATTATAAGCAGTTTTCCAGCATCACCTCTAAGTGTCACCAAAGCACCAACCGCTGCAGAAACATGTGTACGCCAGCCATGAAGTTGGCGTGAGGCACCGCACATTTCCACGGACATTTTACTCTTGATACATATGAACTTTGCCGTGGGAAAGGACACACGCAACGTTTTGTGCATACGCACCCTTTGTACATGAGGCCCCTGGTCTTTATAGCCAGAATAAGTATTTTTGGGGTTTGAGGGGCAGCAGACATACCAGGTACAAGTTTGCCCTAATAAGTTATAATGCTTGGCAGGAGCAAAGTCTAAGAGGTAGGACTAGGCATCTCTGTAACATCTTATTTGTATTGGAGTTGATGCTATCACTACTGAATATGTGTATCTGAAATACTGGAACTCTTATTTGTTGATGTGACACTTGTCCTTACTCTTTAACTGTTTTCCAAATAGCCTGGATGCTATTACCTTGCTCTCTCTGAATTTTTCTCAAAAAAGAGGATGTCATCTATGACAACCACTGTGCCTCTGTGTCTATATGTCAGTCTGCTCATTTCCCACTGGACCATGTTGGGTGCTGAGGGAATTCGAAAAGGAAGCCTGTTAAAACTGATTCTGCCCACTTGAGATATAAAGTTAGCTTGGCACTGCTTATATCGTATTGGATTTGCCAAAAACCTGAAAAGGCATCTGATGTTGACACAGGCACCCAAGAGCCTAGGGCCTATATCTTTCAGAGGTGTGGCATTGGATTTCAATAAAATTTTGACAGGTTTCTAGTTCAAGAAGTCACTGTCTCCAAAGACATTCTTAGTGATTTCTTCCACTCTGTATTAGGGCCATCATGCATGCAGAGCTGTGGCTCAGTAGATTATTTCTGAATGGTCCTTTCATTACAAAAGTCCAAAATTCTGTCTTCCCCAGAAATATCCCCATATATTTTACTTTACCGGCTGGACTTCTAATGATAAGAATGATAAGAGTTTTTTCAATCGAGGACATCTTGGCATGCTGTCATAGTATGCCGAATGTTCATGTCATCATTTTCTGAACCGCTTAATCCTAATTAGGGTCGCTGGGAGGCTGGCGCCCATCCCGTATGCTGAATGTGATATAATAGAAATGTCTGCTCTTGTGTTAATAATGGGGCAGTCGTAGCCTAATGGTTAGAGAAGCGGCTTTGGGATCGAAAGGTCGCTGGTTCAATTCCCAAACCAGCAGGTAAAAATGTGTGGCAGTGGGGGAGTGAGCTGCACCTCCCCATCCTTCACAGTCAAGGCTCCTAACCTCCAACTACTCTCTGGGCGCCTCCAATGTGTGTAGCAGCCCACTGCAACGTGTGTGTGTGTGTGTGCTCACTTTAAATGAGTTAAATGCAGAGGCAATTGCCTCCCTTGAGGGATTAACACAGTATGCAAAAAAAGAATCTAAATTTTGACTGTAAATGACCTGGCTATTATCTGCAGTATTTGGTTTTAAATTTTCATTCTGTCTAATGCATCATTACTTTCATCTGCAAATGCCATTCATTTTCCATACCACAGCAATGTTTATCACATGTTTTGTGTAGGGCAATTGACTGTACATATACACCATGGTGGCATATGCATTTTGTATCTGATTTTCTTTCAACCCTGCATACCCTTAGCCCTTTTGACTGCCTTTTGTCTATGCTTTCATTTGACTTTATTTCACTTCTCTTCACTTCATGCATTAGCATTCAGCATGTTAGCATTTCATGTCTTGAAAATTAACCACCTCTGACTGCTCAGCTATGTGGACAGCTTTATCCAGCTTTGGCTTATATTTAAAATGTGAGACGTTAGACGTTAATATTGCAACATTTGGTTAGCTCAGAGAGATTTCTTTCAAAAGCCTCAACCACCTCTTCATCTCTCTGCTAACATTGTTGAAACTTTCATGAATCACGTTCTTAAAATTACTGACAACGGTATCATAATCATGTTCTACCAGACAGAGAATGTGAATGTCTATACAGTATACAGTCAATGTGGAAACAATAAGTGTACATCATAAACATTTAAAAATTTTCATTCATTTACTTTCTAAGCCACTTAATTCTAATTAGGGTTGCGGGGAGAGTGCCACCCATCTCAACCGACTCTGGGTGAGGGCAGTGTACTCCCTGAACAGCTAGCCAGGCCATTGCAGGGTCAACACTCAGACAACCAATCACTCTCACACCTAGGGGCAAAGTGGAACCTCCAATCACATGCAAATGCTGCCGGAAAGATATGAGAAAACTGGCGTGCTGAACTGTGAACACCGAACAATTCCTCACAGTTTGCACAGGTTTTTTACTAACTGTGGAAAAAACCTAGTGGTGATGAATCAAAAAATCAAAGCATAAATGCTTTCACAGTAACCATAATTGTGGGGTTTTAACCAAGCTCTTCGAATAAGAGCCGGGTCATGAAAACAATCCCAAATGAGGGAAGGAGAGCGGATACCTCGAAAGGTGATTGGTCCACTATTGCAGGTCTGGACACAGTGGGGTGGGGCAAACTTTT
>JAOUQZ010000004.1:22049983-22066600 GCA_028564935.1 Neosilurus hyrtlii
TCGGCTGAGATGGGCGCCAGCCTCCCCGCGACCCTAAGTAGGAATAAGTGGTTCAGAAGATGAATGAATGAATGAATATATTATTTTTTTTCTCTTTTTTTTCTTCTCTCTCTGTGACTCTGTATTTGTTACTTTGGTGGATGTTATGATACGTTTGTGATATGTCTCTTTGATTTTTGTTATTATTTAGCAAACTCTTGATTACTGTCAGCTCTGTTTTTCTGTAAAAGCCGCAGGAAATTTAATGGTGTATTTATGTACAAATGTGGCAGTTTAATGCTTGTGATAGTTTGGTTTGAAGGGTCCTTCTCTTTTCTTCTTTCTGCTTTCCCTTTGGCTTCTGTTTGCTGTCTTCTTTCTTTTTCTGTTCCCTTCAGTCAAGTCCAGCAATATTATATAGATTCCATAACACAAATCAACATTAAATAAATAAATGAATCAGATTATCAAGAAGAGCCTTATACCCATAAACCTCCCCTTGGAAAAGCAAATTTGTTCGGCACAACACAGCAACCAGACTGCCATTCGGCTTGCTATGATGCTGGACAGGTTTTTAAAAAAATAAAAATAAAAAAAAATAAATAAAGGTACCACTTTGTTAAAAGTAATGGAGTAAACTATAATGGGTTTGATTTCAGTCTATTTGCTGAAAAACAACAGCAATAAAACCGCTTGATTTCAAAGTGATCACTGCAATAAGGTTCGAGATTCGAGCCTCGCGGCTGACTTGGATCTTTGTGTGTGAAATTTGCATGGTCTTCCTTGCTTACATGGGTTTCTTTCAGGTAATGCATTTTTTAATACACTGAACCCTTTTTTTTAATGCATCACACTATATTAGGATAAACATAAACACAAATACAATTCAAATATAGGCTAAGCATGACATAGGGGTGACAATGGGTGAGTTGGATTGGGGTGCCGTGATGGGATGGGGTTGTCTGGGGGGCATCAACCACAGATAATTGAGCCTGCCTCCAATGGATAATAATAATAATAATAATAATATTTATTATTATTATATTGCCAACCTAAGGAATGCATGAGTGTAAATGCATCATTTACTTACCTACTCCGTTTTTGTTTTGCTGTATTATTTTTCTATTTCTCTTATGTTATTTCGGTAATACATTTTTTTTTTCTCCTACAGTCCCACCTCTCGCCCAAAGTCAGTTTGGACTGCTTCCAGGTTTTCCTGATGTAGATAATGGATGGACGTAATCAAATTGTCTGTGATGCTCCTGGGTGATCAAATCATCCTCGGAACAGAGAAGAGAGCTTACACGCTTTGCACAAATCACAACAGGAAATTGTTTAAATGACCAACTACAAGACAATGATAATGAAACAGAACTAATCAAATTAATCAGCAGTTATTTCACCACTGTTCTTAGTGTGAACAAAAAGCAAAAGATTACACACAGCACTATGGCTACTCCAGTGCTGTAAGGGATGGGTATGTTAGATGATGAGACTGAGACTGATGAGGATGGTGTTGATAACAAAGTAATGATCAGCATTTCCAGGTGTGTCTTTATGTTTCTTCAGAATGTTAAAGTAATGCTATTTTGTCAAATGCAGGTTAGGTTAGAAATGTGATAGAACATCTCACAATAGCTGGACATCTCATGATAAATTTGAACTAAAATTAAATTTGAAAAGGAAAAGGAATGCATGATTAACACACACAAGAGGAAACATCATTACTGTACCTTTCCAAACCAGAAAACACTTATAACAGTGTTTATGTGTATATGGCAGTTTTAACATTATGATGACTAGGTATCCATTAAAGGGTACCTGTGGTGAAATAGTGTTAGTAGATATTTAAAATGAACACATTTGATATCAATAGTTCCTTCCCGGCAACATCAGTCCTTGCCCCTTGTCGAAGTATGTGTAAGTGCTGTGGCACTGGGATGCTCAGAGACATGCCTTCTTCACTGGCTGTTCCAGCCTGGTAGTCATGCAAACTTGTTGAATTGGCTGGGCTACCTCACTGACCCTGTGTAGCATAACACATTTTTCATCAGTGCTGAGCTGCCAAAACAACAAGCACAGGAATTTCTTTTTCTGCCTAAACCAACTGATGACAGCAATGCCGAGTAAAACACCGGCAAAACGTTAGCTACATAAGCCATTTTGGATTTACTGTCACGCCCATCTCTGGCAGCATTCTCGTCCTCAGAGTGAAGTGACTACACATCTCATTGTCTCCACAAGATTCCTTTCTCCTTGAACACGTTTATTTTTGCTTGTTTGTTTGTTTTTGTTTTTTTAATCACCTAAAATGTCACTCACTGAATAGATTTGTATGTTTACTTGCTCTGGACAACCCTGCCCAACAAGTTCACGTCACTTCTGGAAAGAAACGACTGCTAACCATTAGTTCAGCCCCCGCTAGTAATCCACAGGATAAAATTACCCTGTTTTGTGCTCCCTGTAGGGTAATTTATGTTAAAGTAAGTGTCTATATCACTTTTATGTATTACATGTACACAAATTACGCTGTAAGAATGATCAATATCATTACTCTTTAAGCAACTTTGCTATACTTTTACTCAATCAAAACATTGGAATCAAAGCACAGTACATACCTGGCTGTGATGTTCACCATTATCAACTGATCCATTGGAAATATATGTGGAATTTGCCATTGGTGTCCTTTTTACATAATCAGTGCACAGGTGTTTAAACAGGATGAGCAATCCAGACCACTCACTCCTTCACTGGTGCCTACCTTAGCCGATCCTGGGCGAAGATGGGGTACACCCTGAACAGCTCGTCAGGCCATAGCAGAGCAACAGACAATCACACCTAAGGTCAATTTGGAACAGTCGGCTAGCCTAATGTGAATGTCTTTGGACTGTCGGAGGAAACTGGAGGAGACCCATCCAAGTGAACATGCAAACTCCAAACAAGAAACACACAAGCGAGGGAATCAAACCCAGGACCATTTTGCTGTGAGGCAGACATGCTAACCACTATGCCACCATGCCACCCTAATCCAGACCAACCGAAGGATGTTGGCTTTTATAGATTTTTGACCAATAGAGCATATCTAATCATTTATGGTGAGTGTGTACAAATTCAGAGAGTGATGTTTAGGTTCAGATGTAGGGTGCTAATGGAGTTATTGCAGGTTAGTTTACACGGAAAATTGTGTAGCACATGCTGATGATACCTTAATAGTGAATAAACATTTCCCTTTTAGGAGTTAACTGATATATTAGCTATAATCCCAAATAAATAAAATACTACTCTGCCAGATGACATGATATGGTTGGCTGAAAACAGAAAAAAATTATAATAAATAAATAAATAAATAGATAGATAATAATAATAATTAAAAAACAAACAAACAAACAAACAAAAAAACATGGTGGCCTTGAGAGGTGTCAACGATATCACTCTATTGGATTTTTAAAAATCATAAAGATTTGTAGCTTTGTGCTTCCACCAGTATGTGCTAAATCATGCATTTTGTTTTCCTTTAAATCAAATTTTCACACTTTTCATCTTTGTGGTTAATACGACTTTAAAATGCTACAACTTTTACACCCACATTTAAATTCACTAAAGCCTGAAGTTTCCAGAATGATCTTCAATGTCAAAACTTGACCATGAGAAGGATTTTACCAGCCGCCACACTGTGACAGGCTGCCACGTGTGCTCACCGAGATACCAAGAAATAAACATTTCCATATGTCTGCTGAACCAAAGTCACATTTTATTTGCTCTAAATTATAAAGCTGCCAAACGTACACATGATAAGGAATAATGCGACTTGTCAGGAAGTCAATTCCAGCATGTTAGTAGTGTACGTTTTTTACTGCCTGTCTGTTTTGTTTTATCTCAAAATGTGCCATGAGAACAATACCATCAGCATCAATAATCATAAATCAGATCTTTTTTTCAATTGACTTTGAATAAGATGGAAAAAGGGGACATGCTACCATAATTACTTTTTAAGGTATAAATTGATTATTTTAATTTCAGCATTGTAATGAAAATAAACACATCTCTCTCTCTCTCTCTCTCTCTCTCTCTCTCTCTCTCTCTCTCTCTCTCTCTCTCTCTCTCTCTAAGAGCTGCTTACTAAACAATATTCACACTCTGAGTACTGATTAGGTGAATTAATCATATGTTAAAGTGGTGTTGTCTTTGTAGTTTGATGCCAGCACCAATCTTACACACCCTTAAATACTGTAGCGAAGGCAAAGACCAGGACAGCCTGCATTACTACAGAACAGTAGCTTAAAAATTTGGCGGCACATTACGGGCCCACATTTCTTCAATGTGCACAAAGCAAGGTCCATAGAGATGTGGATTTCCAAGGTTGTTATAGAAGAACTTTAATGTACTGCATAGAACTTGAACTTCCACCCTTCTGAACAGCTTTAAAATGAATTAGAATGTGGACTGTGCACCAGGACTTACTTACCCAACATAATTGCCTGACCTCAGTGAAACTGTTAGATACAACTGAGTAACCTCTTATGTAGCAGTGATGATTTAAAAAATCAAAAGACCATTGTTCATACTTGCCACCATTTTTCTCAGATTTGTTTAGTTTTTTCAGTAAGACCACAAACACATTCTTGCAATGTTATTAGAATTTACTATAAGGATGATAGTGTAAATAGGGTCATAAATCATTTTAAAAGTCTTGTTTTTCTATTTGGTATTCAATTCATCTGGTGTATTATTCTTAACTCACAAGCTATAGAGAGGAAAGACTTGGTCTCTCTCTACATTTATGATTGCCAATATTTATAGAAAAACACATAGCAGGACATAATCAATGAATTATAGGTTTATAAAGGAGAAAAAGTCTACGATCATGATTATGTCCACAATGGTCTCACTCGTCTAATCAACTAAGAGTAATGGGCCTCATTCACCAACCATTCTTACAAACAAATTTGTTCTTAATTCTCACTTACGCACCTTTCTAGGAATCACCAATATGTTCTTATTTGGAATTTGTTCTTTAAAATCTACATGGAAGGACACTTTTACGCACACATCAGTGTCAAAGTGATTCGCAAAATTGCTACTGTTTCCCTTCTTTTTTACATTTTTCATACATTTTTTCAATTCATAATATGTCAGACCATATTAAAAATTTGTTATAATTATTTTCATTAGGTTACAAAGCATCATGCAAATAAATATCACATGACACATCAATTATGTTTATTGGAAATTATGGCTTATTTCATAATTAATAGCATTATTTATAGGACAATCATTACAGCTCTTGAACTTAGAACAGAACACATCTTTAAAGCTTATGCAAATTTATTTACAACAATGAATATCTCATAAGACAGTTTCTGCTACGAAGAGCTTTGCAACACCGGTACCATAAGTGACACTCAAACCACATTCAGGTATTTGGGCTTTTTTGGCCACAGGGACATTTCAAAGGGAGCTCGAAGTAATAAATAAATGATGAGGCTACTTTTCAAATGTCATTGGGTGGGCAGTATTCATGAATATCTTCTGTGGAATTTTCTTAAATTTGCTTAATTGGTCTACATCAGATTCTTGGCGTGTTTTTAAACCTTGGATTTGGTCGCAGCTGTGGTGAATCCCATTGTCTTTGTAAACTGAATGCATGTTCTAGTTGCTCTAACTAGTGTAGGTGAATGCTCCCTAAATCCACATAAAAGGACATTGGGGCGTATGTGCACTCAAATATTTACGAAGACAAAAGCACCGAAATCTAAGAAAATGTAAAACCTTACATTTTTCTAATTAAAATTAAAAATACTGCTGCAGGACTTCAATTCCAAATGAGATATTATACAGTAGTGCAAATAATGAATATAAGGCCACTGATCAGAATTAACCCTGTCACACAGTGAAGAATGATAAATAAAAAAGAAGGGTTTGACCTGAAATCAAAGGCCAAGAAAAAACATGCTAACACAGGTGTCAGGAGGGGCTTCTGGTCCTGAGTTTGATTGGATGTGTAACTGACTTGTGTCCAGTTCCTGCAGTGTCAAGGTCACATCCTGACAGAGAGTCATATTGCTTTGTTTAAATCAGGTTTTACTTCCATTCTTCCCCCACTCGTGAACAAGACCCCGGGATACTTGAACTCCTTCACGTTGGAAATTACCTTATTCCAGATCTAGACTCCAACCTTATTTCGGACCCCGTCTCCAACGAGAGCTGGAGGTCCCGACTTGATGAAGCTAAAAGGACAACATCATCTGCAAAAAGAAGAGACAAGTTTTCTATTGCCACCAAACCAGAACCCCTCAGAGCCTCAGCTGCACCTAGAACTTCTATCCATAAAACTGGTGACAAGGGACAGCCTTGGCAGAGTCAAACCATCACTGGAAATAAATTTGATCTATTGTTACCAATGCGGACCAAGCTGTGGCCCTAGCAATACAGAGACCAAATGGCCTATAGAAACGGGTCCAATACACCATATTCCTGGAGTACACAAAGCACATGTGGACAGATTGGGCAAACTTCCCTGCCCCCTTCAGGGTCCTGTAGAGTGTGTAGAGCTGGTTGAGACTGCTGCAGCCAGAACATAAACCACATTGTTCCTTCTGAATCCTAGGTTTAACCATTGGTTGTATCGTCCTCTCCAGTACTCCTGAATACACTTTCCTGAATAGGTTGAGGACAGTTATTCCACTATAATTAGAACACACCCTCTTGTTCCCTTTTTTTAAAAAGGGGAAACTACCACCCCGGTATGCAAATCCAGAGGTATGGCCAACAATGAACACACAATGTTGAAGAGATATATGATTTTATTTATTTGGCAAAAAAAAAAAGCGCAGCACCTATTTGATATCCTGACACAACATCACAGCAGTGTTTAGGACTAGGCCACTCCAGAACATTGCGACACCTGATTCCAGTGATGTCTCTTTAAATACACTCCCTAGCCACACACCCTCAATAAACTCTGACACTTTTGTGATGCTCCCTGGATCTCCTGAATAGTGAAAGCACCTGGACTGTTAATTGATCTGTGTATTTAAACCATGGCTTCTTGTTCCTCTTTGTGAGGTATTGACTTTGTGTTACTGATCCTTGGTTGCTGCAAGTTACTGTTTCTACTGTGATACCCATTGCTGGACATTGTTTGAACTGAGAACTGATAATATTGATTGTCATTTGGTACTTTTGCTGATTATTAATACACTCCTTATTCTGCATGTGGGTCTTTTGAGTTTCATCATTTGAAACATTGATTTTCCTCCTTTTAAGGCATTCAGAGAAATGGTTGTCCTTCTGCTTTAAACTTATGTCTTGCTGCAAAACCCAACTGCACTTGTGGACCAGATCACAGACAGATGACCCGACATTTTTTTCCCGGGAGTTTCTGAAAAAGAGCAGAATTCATATTTTCATCAGTTCTAGCAAGTTATCCAGACCCTGGTGCAGCAAAGCATCCCCGCATCATCACATGACCACCACCATACTTGACTGTTGGATTTAGGGTGTTTTTTTTTTTGCTTGTTTGTTTTTTTGGTTTTTGAATGCTGTGTTTACTTCAATAGCTATTTTTACACAATATACAATCATATTGTATCTAAAAATTTACAATTCTACAGAAAGCGTACAAAGTGTTTGCAATATTATATAGGAAGCATTCTGTGTATTTATATACCATTTTTAAGAAACATTATACATCTCATACTTGCACCATGAATCATCAGGGAAACGCTGATCTGTCATTCATGATCACAGTCACAAACTCAATATACAGTATTTATGAAGAATGTCAATGATGGCCTGTTATTATTAATTCATTTATTTGCCAAACCGCCTACTACTGGCGTCACAGGAAGGCTGGAGCCTGTTTCAGTCAATTCCGGGCAAAGGCAAGGTACACCCTGAACATCTCACCAGTCCTGGTGAGACTTTCAGACTTAGGGGCAATTTGGAACAGCTGGTTAGCTTTATGTGCATGTCTTTGCACTGTGGGCAGAAACTGGAATACCCAAAAAAAAAACAATGCAAGTTTGGGAAGAACATGTAAACTCCAATCATAAACATCTAAACCCATTCCAGGACTCAAAGCCAGGACCTTCTTACAATAAGGTGGACGTGATAATTACTACACCATTATGCCGCTCTTTATTCACTGAGTGAATAATAAAGGCAATCTATGGGAAAAAAGTGAGGATCAGGAGGGAAATACTTGCTTCATGTTAGTTCTTTCTGCCACTGCATTCAATATTCCATCATGGACATAAACTTATAAATCTCATTCAGCACTTGACGCAGTGGTGTCTTTTGCTATTGGGTAGCATCTCGAACTCCTGTCTCCCAATACACTGCCATTACTTATTCAGAATGTTTGTTGGGAGCCTCAGTGTCTGTGGCAGTGCTTGCAGGGCCAGGCCTATCGAACTGGGCCTTAATTGATGCAATACATCAATGCACTTGAGCTCAGCTGCTTTAATTAGGTGTTCCTGGTCATTTCATCAATGCCTTCTCCCTCCATTTTTCTTTCTCCCTTCTATCCTCACCTAGGATACCAGTACCTTGTGCTGCATGCAAAACACTTAGCAGATCTGAGTGTTGACCCACCCTGAGGAGGATGAGGGATTTTATATTATTTAGTGCACCAATATAAATTAAACTGCAAAATTCAATGTTATATGTATAATCTCATTGAGATCCTGGATGAATTATTCAAAACTGACACTATCCAAGTCCTTTAGGAAGTGTGAGTCTTCAGCATAAACTGTTTTTGTTTCAATCATTAGGGTATTCATGTAGCCCATGCACAGCAGCGGGAGGTAAGATACAAACCATAGAGGGCTCCAAGGAGAAGAAGAGAAATGGGGAAAACTTGAGGTTGTACAGATTTATCATGCAGTGTTTCAAAAGAATGTATATCAGGTGTACATGCAAGTACAAAGATAGACATGGGCACATCTCACTATAACAGAGTGACTAAATAGGAGAGCCAGTAGATAACTGTGGTGCGCAATCTGGAAAATTTGAGTGGTTTGTAGGTACAACTGTGAAGGATTTAAGTTGAAAGGATATTAAACCCAAGCTTGTTAAATATGGAAGTAATTTGCATATGAATAAACAGCGGCCTTTCATGTAAATGAGCCAATGTTTGTCTGATGTATGTACATGGAAGTTTGTATTATGTGTAGGTGTGCCTAGTCCTATTTTATTTAGGAGTCAAGATTATTTCGATATGTTATAGTTTGTAGCATTGCTTAGCAATTTATATAAAAAAAGACACACCACCAGTCACTTTCAGAAATGCCTTGCATTTTGAAACTGACAGAAATGTACCAGATATTTCAGAAATGCATTGTCTTGGTTACATGTGCAAGCAGAGTTGGAGTATCTCACAAGGACCGGAATGCTTTAAGAAGGGAGAGAGAGAGAGAGAGAGAGAGAGAGAGAGTTTATTAGCTTTTCATGTTTTTTTTTTTTTTACGAAACAGCTGGTATGTCCTTCAAAGATGAACTCATTTACTTTTATTTGAGTAAAGAAGATGAAACAGTACTTTTTGCTTTTACACTTACATTTATGTGAATTTGCAAACAGCCTTATTCAGTGTGGCTTACATCTTTTATAACTCATTTGTACAGCATGATCCAATAAAACCTCACACATTTCAAAGGTAAATGATCAAAAAAAATCATTAAACATAATGAAATTATAATTTGCACACATCACTCAATTCAATTGAACTTCATTCAATACGGTTTGTATTTATCATCTTTTAAAGATGATCATGATCCAAATGTTGTCCTTTATTGCCTGTACAGGCATGGAGGTGATTTCTGAAAGCTGCCATGGCTCAACGGGTCGTGTTGGGTAAAACAACAGCTATCTCTATTCAGCTATTTTAATTAGCCACCTTAAGTGCTTCAAGTGTTTGGGGTTAATGAGTATATCCTCATGATTTAAAAAAAATAAAGATCACAAGGGGTGGGGTCAAGATAATAGGCTGGCCACCCAACATGTGCAGGTGTGCAGTGAAATCACCTGATATTTCCATCAGCACTTCCAAGCTGTGTACACCGTAGCTCCACCTTTCTGTAACCACACATCAAGGTCTTCAAGCTGAAGACGTTCAAGTTGGGTTGGGTTACCAACAGCCCTTAGCACTGACTCTGCCTCACCCAGTTTCAAGAGTACAACTAATGATACATAAAAACTGTACTGAATAAAGTTTCATGTGTATAAATGATAATTCAATTATTTTTTGTATTTAAATTATCAGTCGGTCCATCCTCATCTGGGTCCGGGCTGTAACTTCTGAGTTGTTACCGGCACCGGCCTCAAAACTGGATATGTGTAGGGTAGTAAGGCAGAATGTCACGTACCAACATTAGGTCAGCGGGACCTTTCGGGCCATATTTCTTATATGCTTACCCTCACATATACCAAGCTAGGTATACTTAAAAATCTTGGAAAGGAGGAGTGTTGTGTACCAACATAAGATAACTGTGACGTTAACCTTTGACACCAGCTCAAAAAATAAAATAAAATAAAATAAAAAAAAATCCTATATGCTTAGCCTAATCTACACCAAACTAGGCATACTTATACATGTTGGGAAGGGGAAATGTCATGTACAAACATTAGGTCATTGTGTGCTTGACCTTTAACCTCAATTAAAAAAGAAGCTTGTCTGGGCCATATTTCTTATATGCTTACCCTTATAGCAACCAAAATAGATATACTAATAATTCTCGAAAATAAGGAGTGTTGCATCATACCACAAGGTCGCTGTCACCTTGACCTTTGACCCGACTTAAGGAAAAAAGCTTGTCCATGGCACTTTTTATATACTTAGCCACACATATACCAAACTACCCTTTTTGAGAAGGGTAAGTGTTCCATAACTAATCATAATAACAAAAATAATAAGATACTAGATCCCTGTGGCCTTGACCTCTGACTGCACTTTAAAAAAAAGATTGTATAGGTCATAGTTTTACACGGTTGGCCTTATACATACAACATTAGGTATGACTGGGTCACTCGCTTCAAATGTCAAGGTTATAGCTCACAAACAAATGTCAAATTACTATTGGTTAGCCAAAAGATATAGCCCGACAAAGGAAAAAAAAAAATTCACCTTTATTCCCCACCTTGACCTTGAGGCAAATGACCAGAATGTCTACTTCATGCAGTTTCTTTGAAATTATGTTTATATATTTAAGTGTCTGTATTCTTCAGGCTGAGTGAAGGTTGCCATTACAATGGTATCTAGTTTGATCAGTGTCTTTCTGTAACCTGAATTAAGCAAATGTCAATTGTGTAATTTTCCTTTCTTTCAACTGAGTACATAAACACACAAACAAATGAATTACTTGGTACAATGTCATTTTTTTTTTTTTACAAAGTGTTCATCTGTAAATATGTGCTTGCCCTGCCTACAAACACATTTAAAGCAAGTGAACTTATTTGTGCTCAAGGTGTATGCTGTTTGTTCAGTAAATAGCACTGTTGAGTCATTTTAACACTGCTACTGGATTGTATGACGCATAGTTATGTGAATCGTACTTGTTATTGATTTAAAGAAAACAAAAATGTGAACATGCACCTTATTTCCATTTCTTGTACAAGTCTGTGTATTATTGACAGATTTTGGATCTTCTGGGAAGGTGAATGTAGGTGGGAGGTTTCAAGGCATTTTTACTAAACCTTACACAAGATATGTGGGATGAACTTTCACACTGTGAGTTGTAATACTGCGGATTAAAAAAAAAAGTGCAAAAAAATAGCTGCTAATGCACCAGTGGTTCAGAAAGGACTAAACTTACAAAATCAACATTAACAGCTCTAATTTTCTAGATCAATTCTGTCAGTGGGCTGGCAAAGGGTGTACTAAGTTTAATTTTATTAAAAATAAAAGTCACCTTTAAATATGGAAATAAATAAAGAAACATGATTTAGTTGGCTGGATCACATGGTTCTCTATCATTTTCCAGCATTGATAGACTGTAAGCAGCCAGTTAAATCAACAGCTATTGATCCATTATGTCTTGGATAAATACCTTAAAGAATTAAAACATGGAAGCGAAGCTGTGTTATTAATTCTTACTCACTAGATACATGGATCATGATTTATAATAAAACAAACAGCAACATTCTTAGCATTAGTTGAGATGACACGTTTCATCAATCTACACATGGATATCAGTAGATTAAGAGCATGATGTTCATAAAAAAGTTAGAATGTGTAATGACAGTAGGTCTCATGGTTCTATGTACAGAAATTTTCCACTATACGTATAGTGCCTTCATAAAACATATGGTTCAGGTTCATTATCAACACATGGTTGTGTGTGGAAGTGGCTGCACATGCTTGTGTCAGATATCACTGGTTAAAGACATCTGGAATATTGCTGTAGATCTTCACTTGGAATTTAGGAAATCAGGAACTTGGGCAACATCCAACATGTCTGATGTTATTCCACTGATATAAACCCACTTAATATGAATTAAATATTACATGTATAGATCTAAAATAATATACATTTATAAATAACACTTTTTCAGTGTTCGTAAAACAAAACAAACAAACAAACAAACAAAACCGGAAATAATTTGGAATTTTTCGTGTTCCCTGATTTCAGGATGTGAGTTCTGGTACAATGACGACCCTTGTTCTTAAAAACACAAATACCAGTCAAAAGCTTAGGCACACAAGTAATTGTGTCCAAACTTGTACTGAATAGTACTGTATATAAGAGGGCTTTTCCAAAATCTGCAGCATGCCATAAAAATACAGAATGTCCATCTCCAGTCAAATAATCAATACTGATATATCATCTGTGGACCTTAAGTACCCCCCAACAACAGCCTCATGTTTATAAATACCCCCCCCCAAAAAAAAATAAACAAACAAACAAACAAACAAACAAATAAATAAATAAATAAATAAATAAATAAATAAATAAATAAATAAATAAATAAATAAAAGTTGAAGGAAAACTACTTTAATAAATTTCTTTAAAAATTAAAGCTCATAGTAAAAAGAAATCTGTAAAATTCCAGTAAGCCACTAAATATATTGTATTACTATATATTTTGCTAAATTCTGAAAATTACAGAATTCATTATTGGAGGAAAACACATCCAACACTTCACCCTTTCTCCTAAAGTCAATCTTTACTCTTGAACATTCACATTTTTACATGAACAAAGGTAAATCAGAGGGATTCACTGAGATGAGCCAGGCACAGAGATATGCTGCACCACTCTGGCTATGTGTTGTGGTAGACTATAAGATGTCTCTTGATCTTTGATCTGCATATCCTTAATCTCTCTGATTGAAGAAGCATATTGCCATGGCTCTAAATTATTTGGTTAGGTTACCACACTGTTATACTGTTCAATAAAATGTCTTACAAATAATGTTGGGTTTATAATTGTTCTACTGCTATGTCAGACTAAAAGAGGTACGTAAAACTTGATTCACAATGTAAAAGCATTTAATTAAGAGAGAAAATTAGGGAAACTTGAGGGATAAATTGGTAAAGCTTGTGTAACAAACAAGCTGTGATTTTTTTGGTCATATGGATTTAGCAGAGTTACAACAGAAGGGACTGATGTACAGTATTTTCAGTAATTTCTTCACTCACTAAACTATTCCATATGGTATGAAGTTCATTCATTCTGTGCAAAAGTCAAAAGAATAAAATTTGTGACACTTTCCGAAAATTGGTATTTTCAGTGTTTTCGTTTATTAGTCATACTTTTACCTCAATATACTTGTTGGAATGATTATTATAATTTTTTTCTCTTATTAATTGATTGATTAATTGATTGATTGGTTGATTGATTGATTGATTTATCTCATTGCTTACAAAAGCATTCTTCAATACATTTTCACCCAAAAATTTAAGAGAACTAATTTTTTATTTGTTTTTATTAGGAGCCCTTTTAGATCAAGCGGTGGTGTATAATCTTCACTGCACACTTCTGTATGTATGAGTGACATGTATTTGAAAACTGTGTAGTTGTGCTGACATATAACATATGTCTTCTGAGTCTGTTGTTGAGAAAAAGGTCAGGTCTGGCAGTCACATAAGATGATGTTTTATACAACATTACAGGCAATACAATTGTTGCAAGACAAATTAAATATAAAAACCATATTGTATGATATTTCTCTGATTCTCGGTTAATGTATGACCTATGTATGTACGTTAATTCAATTTTATTCAATTCAGTTGTATTTGTATAGTATCTTTTTACAATTGACATTGTCACAAAGCAGCTTTACATAGTGAAAAAAATTCTTCTACAAACACTACACATCCCCAGTGACAAAGCCAGCAGTGACAGTGTAAAGGAAAAATTGTCAACTCAGTTGATAGGAGGAAGGAACCTTGAGAGGAACCAGACTCAGAAGGGAAACCCATCCTCCTTTGGCTGAAACCAGATACAAATACATGTAACAGAAACTTTATTATAGTTTAAGATGAAGTCTAGTTGGTTATCTTATAACTGCAATGGTAAATGTAGTACTAAAGAGTTTATATAATCAGCAGCAAAAGTCATCTTCACAGCACAGCTTAGAAGCACAAGTTTCTGAGTGTATTCTGAGTGTATATTTAGGTCCACCTGGATCAACATCAGCAGGAGTAAGGGGCTTTTAAGATGAAAACTTCAACCGGTAGTCGTATATCAGGGATCACACAGAAAGCAGAAGAATCAGGATCACTGGTATCTCAGAAGTAGCATGTGTACCTCAACAAAAAAAGAGAGAGTGAGAGAGAGATAGTGAGCGAGAGAGAGATGGAGGTTTTTAGGTATGCTTATAACAGTGTAAGGGTTAAATAAGGGAGTTTATCAGCACTGAGTGCAAGCAGAGACCTCATGCATGACTGACCATGGCAGGAAAAATAAAAAGAGAGAACCAGAAGGAAGACAGACAGGACATCACATAAGGCAGTCAGCCACTCCACTGTCGACAGGCCTGGGTGAGCATGTGAGAGTGACGGAGTGACAGCATCCAAACATCACAGTTTACCAGCACTCTCTCTGCCTAAGATTTGCTCCTTTACATAATAATAGGCTATTAACAAAATGCTTGACTAAACAAGGACGTTTTCAGGATAGTTTTCAACACTGAGACTGTGTCTGAGTCCTTAACATTAACTGGAAGGCTGTTCCATAACTGTGAGGCTTTGAAAGAGAAGGCTGTGCCCCCTGCAGTAGTCTTCTTTATTCAAGGTATTGCTAAGCAGGATGCACCTTTTGAGTGAGAGTGGTGGATCATAAACAACAAGACGTTCACCAAGATAATGTGGTGCAAAACCATTAAGTACTTTAAAGGTTAAAAGCAGTATTCTATGGGAATTTAATTGGGAGCCAGTACAATATAGATAAGATAGGGGTGATGTGCTCATATCTTCAAGTTCTAGTAAGCACTCTTGCCACTGCATTCTGGACTAACTGGGGCTGATTTATGCACCTATTAGAACATCACAGTAACGGTGACATCCACCACTACTATGTCGGCTGCAGCCAAGCCAAGGTGAGCGTCTCCCATACCAAACAACGCTTCAATTCATCATATTTCTTGTTTGAGTAATATCCCTGAGATGAAAGAAGGCTATCCAGGTAATATTATATACAAATCAAATGAAAGACTGGGGTCAATAATCACATAAGGTCTTTTACTATTGCACATGATGAAACTGAAACACCATCCAAACTTATTCCTATACAAGTTAGTACAAGTACTTCTGTCTTATCAGAATTTAATAAGAGGAAGTTAGAAAGCATCCAGTGTCTAAAGTCTTTTACACAATTCTCAACTTTATTAAGCTGGTGTCTCTCACCTGGCTTTGCTGAAATATACAACTAAATGTCATCATAGTAACAGTGCAAGTTAATACCATGTTCAGAAAAAATATTACCCAAAGGGAGCATGTATAGAGAAAAACAAGGTGGGCCTAAAACAGAACCTTGTGGAACACCAAATGTAACATAAGAACATACAGAGAAATCAGCATTTACATCTGCGATCTGATAACGGTCATTTAAATAAGATCTAATCCATGAGTGGGCTGCACCATTAACTCCAAAAACATTTCTAAAATATCAAAGAGAATACTATGAGCAATAGTGTTAAAGGCTTCACACTATTAATCATACTATGACCTACAGTCAGAGGCCACCAATAGGTAATTTACCACCTTAACGAGTGCTCTCTCTGTGCTATGATGAGACCTAAATCCTGTCTGATACATTTCATAAACCTTATTCTTAAATAGATTTAACAATAACTGCTGCGCTACAGCTTTTTTAAAGATCTCGAAGAGAAAAAGGTTTGATATTGGTCTATGGTTGGACAGCTGACAAGGGTCAAGAGTTTAAAGGATTTAGGTACATAACCAGCACAAAGGGTAGAATTTAATAAAGAGTTGGTCACTTCTGGTAGTACCTGTTTAAAGAAACACTGCCCTAGCACACAGGTTGATGATTTTAATTAAGAAATTAATAAGATTAGCTGTCTCTTGAAGGGGCTTAAACACTCTAAAGGAATAAAGACAGAATTAAAGCTCAATTCCACTCTGTGTGTGTGTATGTGTGTGTGTGGGTGGGGGGGGGGGGGGGTTGTGTGTGTGTGTGTG
>JAOUQZ010000004.1:22066700-22084101 GCA_028564935.1 Neosilurus hyrtlii
TATCATCATTGAATATGTGGAGTACAGTTTCTCCTTTATGTGTGTGTGTGTGTGTGTGTGTGTGTGTGTGTGTGTGCTGGGGGGTGGCTTATGAGACCGTTGACCTGGCAAAATGTGTTCCTATGTTCTCCACTGGGATAAAGGGATAAATCCTGTAGCTTAATTCAATGACTCTAAAAGATCATGCTTGAATGGTTTGATGAAACTGGAATAAATTGCAACAACTAGATGATAATGTCATGCTTTTCTCACTAAATGTAGTGTCAACAAGCAGATGTCTTAAGCTGTTACACGGCAATATACTGGCCAGAGGCGCTTACTGGCAACATCTGTGAGAATAATATAAGACAATATTAGTAGAAAAAAGGCAACACTTTCAGGGTAATTTTTATATGAATGGTTTGTTCTCCCTGCCCAGAAGCAGTGTTCTCCTAATCAAACAGAACTGAGCAATTGTGTGAAATAGAATGAAGCAGGCCACCTGTGTGATTTTCTCGATGTGGATGCCAGCTCCTCATGCCATATAGAGAATGTGATCTGTTATCTCATATGGTGATTTGGGAAAAAAGCAAAGTGGGGGGAGGTGTAAGGTTTTACAAGATTAATTACATCTGACATGGAAATATTTTAATATTAGCAGAAAGTAATAACCTCCTTAATTTGCATACAAATTACAGAGGTAATAAATTACTAAGTTCTATTTTCAAGAATGCACTAACACTCATGTAAGTAGGCGTGCATGCGTGTCTGTCTATCTTTGCTTTTGAACCATTGGATATGTCTAAAATCTTTGAGTTAAAGCCCTGATTAGACGTCATTAATACAAATCAAAGATAAAATGATAGATGGACCGACACCTCTGTGTATTTATGCTGGCAGTTGGACAGCACAGTGGTCAGCACGTCTGCCTCACAGCAAGAAGGTCCTGGGTTTGAGTCCCGGCCTTGGCAAGGGCTTTTCTGTGTGAATTTTAAAACGTGCTTGTGTGAGCTTCCTGTCCTTCATGTACTCTGGTTTCCTTCTACAGTCCAAAGACATGGACATTAGGTTATTTGGCTTTTCCATACTTCCCCTAGATGTAGGTTTGAATGGTTGTGTGTGTGTGTGTGTTGGCCCTGCGATGGACTGGAAAGCGGTTCAGGCAGTACCCGGCATTCGCCCAGAGCCTGCTGAGATAGACCCCCATCCTTCACATGACGCTAGTGGAATTAAGTGATTCAGAAAATGGAAAAATGATTAAATGAATAATGGCTATACTGATTGAATTCTACAATATTGCTATGTATAATATTAGGGTGGGGTGGGGAGGTGCTGTCATTTATTGAAATGACAACAGGAAGTTTTATCCTTCAGTTATAATAACAACCTTGTTACTGTAAAACCCTGAAAGAGCTTTTTAAAAGGGAAAAAAATACATAACAGTGCTATAGAGACATTCTAGATATATTCTATTGTTGTGAATAAAGCATTTAGCAGCACTATCCAGTCCACTTTGAACTAAACATCCTTATCATAGCATTTTGTTGTAAGTAGAAGTTTTAGCATGAACATGTTCTCCAAACAATGAATTATATAATTATATTCGCACTGTGGAAAGATGAAGATGGACAAAATAATTAGATCTTCATTCATTCATTCATTTTCTGAAGCGCTTAATCCTAATTAGGGTTTCAGGGAGGCTGGTGCCCATCTCAGCTGACTTTGGGCAAGGGGAGAGTACACCCTGGACAGCTTGCCAGGCCATCGCAGGGCCAATCGGATCTTCCAAAAATAAAAAAATGTATTCAAGTCAATGGCTAGTATTTATTGCATGGAAAAATGCAAGCCTTAAAAATATAACTACACAACGTTCGTGTCAAGCTTGATATACACCTTTCAAGATTGACAGCAGAACTGTCTGTGTTGCTTTTTGGTACTTTCTTCGCCAGTGTTCTGCTGCTAACATCTTATTTCTCAAAAAGAGCAAGGGAGGCAGGTGTTAGGCTTGGGGATTTCTCCTGGAAAAAAAATACACTTTCAGAAAAATACAAGGAAGATAAGTAGACATAGACATCTTAAAAGATAACGGAGGCATGGCTGCAGTCTCTCTCATTTGGAACTCCCTCTGTTATTTGTGTTGCTGCCTAGGGCGCTATATTGGTGAAAAGCTTTATTATTTTCCTGTGCAAATGTGGCAGGGACTGACCGATTTTTTAATCCAGCTGAACCAGATGTTTCACATTTAAGACAGGGAATTATGTTGTTTGAGTTTGCATAACAGAAAGCTAATTTATTAATTTATAAGCAACAGTGATTCAGAGAATATGACACCTACTCAGAGAAAACCATGGCAAGAGCAGAAACCATTGGAAAGAGCTAAAACAGCTGAAGATATCCCAAAGTCACAAATACCCCTGCCCCTGACCAGCTCTGATATACCCAAGATGCAGTACCCAAAATGACACCCCGACCACCCGAGGCATATTTTGACAGAAATCATCAAGGGTTTCCCTAGTGCACATGTTTAAGACTCCAACTGAACTTGACATTCATTCATTCATTTTCTAAGCCGCTTAATCCTTATTAGGGTCGTGGGGAGGCTGGCGCACATCTCAGTCGACTCTGAGCAAGGGCAAGGTACACCCTGAACACCTAGCCAAGCCATTGCAGAGCCAACACACATACAATGATTCACAATCACTCTTACACCTAGGGGTAATTTGGAACCGCCAATCCGCCTACTGTGCATGTTTTTGGAGAAGAACATGCAAACTCAACGTAGACTTGCCCTTCTTGTGAACATGCTAGCCACTGCGCCACCATGCCGCCATTAAATGTGACAGGTAATTTTTTTATTTATTTAAAATGACACATTCAAATGTCATATACAGTTTTTAACATGACTGCACCTATACTTTCTCATGCACTTCCCGATATTGTTTACCTCTATTAGGGTCCCAGGGAGACTGGAGCCTTTCTCAGTCGACACTGGGTGGGAGGCAGAGTACACTCTAAGCAGCTTGCCAGACCATCACAGGGCAACATACACAACCATTCACATTCACACCTACAGGCAGTTTGGAATAGCCAGTAAGCATAATATGCATATTTTTGGACTGTGGAAGAAAACCGGGGTACCTGGAGAAAACCCATGCAAGCACAGGGAGAACATGCAAAATCCACGCAGAAATGTTGGCAAGGCATTGTGGCTGTAAGGCAGACATGCTAATTATAACATAACCATGCCGACTGGTAGACTATCTGACACAAATATGATTCTTTCCCAAATTGTACCATAAAGTTTGACGTACACAGCTGTAAAGGATATATTTGTCTACTGTAGCTTTACAGTCTCTCTCAACTAAAACTAGGAGGCCCCAACCTGTTTCAGTATGACAATGCCCCTTTGCCCAGAATGAATTCCATGCAGACATTTTGTGCCAAGTGTGGATTGTAAGAGCACAAGCATCCTGCATAGATCCCTGATCTTATCTTCACTGAAAACTGTACATGAAAAAATCTGCACATACTTCAAAAATTACTGGATAGTTTACTCAGAAGAGTGGAGTGAATTACAACAGAATAAGGGGACACATGGGGTGTTCAAATATGGGTGTGATTTTTAGGTGTCCAGAAACATATTTGTTAAATGTACACTGATGGTCATTAACAACTTTGAAGCCATAATTTTCGCCATCATTTTTTTTCTCGTACCAAAAACTGGATTTTTGTAATATGGATAATTTGTTTAGCATGTTGGCTTCAAAAAACAACAAACAAAAGTGTTACGAATATATTATGCACATCAAAAACAACAAAACAAAATGGCACCTACCAAAATAAAAGCCACAACAGTCAGTATCAGGTATGGCCTCCGTTTGCGTTGATACAGGCGGTGATACAGGCAGTGATTTGTGGTGATACAGGTAGTGATTTGTGGTGATACAGGTGGTGATGATACAGGCGGTGATACTATGGGGTGCCAAATGTAAAAATTTGACTGAAATTTTTTAACGCACACTTTTTCAAGATTTAGCTAATTTTCCCCATATTTAGCACGTTTTTCCTCACATTTAAGTTTGAATCACATCTAAAACAACGTCTTACATTTAACTGTTCAGAAAATGTTTGTTTGTCCAACCTAAATGTTAAATCTAAGTCTAAATGCAAATCTAAATGTAAATAATAAATCTGAATGTTAAATCTAAATTTAAAGGTTAAATCTAAATCTAAATAATAAATCTAAAGTTAAATCTAAATCTAAATAATAAATCTAAAGTTTAATCTAAATAATAAATCTAAAGGTAAATCTAAATCTAAAAGTTAACTTTAAATCTAAAAGTTAAATCTAAATCTTAAATCTAAATTTAAAGTTAAATCTAAATTTAGAGTTAAATCTAAATCTAAATCTAAAAGTTAAATCTAAATCTAAAAGTTAAATCTAAAGCTAAAGTTAAATATAAATCTAAATGTTAAAAGTAAATCTAAATGTTAAATCTAAGTCCAAATGCTAAATCTAAATGTTAAATCTAATTTAAAGTTAAATCTAAATCTAAATGTTAAATCTAATTTTAAAGTTAAATATGAATCTAAATGCTAAATCTAAATGTTAAATCTAGTTTTAAAGTTAAATCTAAATCTAAACGCTAAATCTAAATGTTAAATCTAATTTTAAAGTTACATCTAAATGCTAAATCTAAATCTTAATGTTAAATGTTAAATCTAAATGCTAAATCTAAATCTAAATGTTAATATGCTAATTGCCCATGCCCTCAGGTGGTACCTCAAGCATAACCACCCCCACAACTGTGCAGGACAGATGAACATGGCCGCCAACTCTCTCCAAGCAGGATTGATAGAACTGGTGCTAATGGCAGGTGTGTGAGCTGCACATCAAAGTGCACTTCCACAGGTACCATTCACGCCATCTGCAGTAAGTAAAGAAGTTTGAATTTGACCTTTTAATTTAAATTTTAATTAATTCGAGAGTGAGTAGTATTAAGATAACCAACATTTGCCGTTCTTTTCTTTGACTTCTGCAGATTCGTCAAGAACATAACACTTGTTCGAAGTGAAACCTGGTGCTCCACTTTGCTGTTCAATAAAGTAAAACGTGTGTCATGTCTCAAAAAATATGAATAAAATGAATAGAAAAGCAAAAATAAATTAATAAAATGAATAAAGTTCTTGATAATTAAAATGAGTGCAAGCGGGATTTGAACCCGGGTCAGCGTGTTAAAAGACATGTGCTTAACTTCTACTTACAGCCTAATTCTGCAAGTGTGTTTTTGGAATGTGGGAGGAAACTCCACATGGAAATGCCCTAAGTCTGGGGATTGAGCCCAGGACCTTTTTGCTGTGAGGCGTACGTGCTAACCACAGTGTCACCATGTGGCCGGTAGTCTATGTGTTTCAGAGGTTTTTTTTCTCCTTAAATTTGATTGCAGTAAGTTCCATTCTCACTTTATGTGAGTGAGTTGTAATTCAGGTCATGATCTCTGTGTGTGTGTGTGTGTGTGTGTGTGTGTGTGTGTGTGTGTGTGTGTGTGTGTGTGCATATGCAGTCAGACAGTATGGCAGTGTCTGTATGATGTTCCCTGTGACCCTTCTGCCCCTGCTGCCTGCTGTCACTTCCCAAAATCCCAAAGGGCATGCTATGTTATTGCAGCCCTCTCCTTATGGTGTTGCTCAGCGAGGACTAGGACGCAGTGCCATGCAAACACACTCAAGATGCCAGTGGCATCTTGCCCCTGCTAACCGTACAGCATCCTGACAAGACTTTGCACTGCTTACTGCTTCATTGTTTCAGCTTCTGGACAAGATGTTTAGTTTGTTGATGATCACCATAAGACCAAAAGATCTCCAACAATCTACTGATGTTATTGCATTTACAGTGAACTAATAATGAAAAAGATGATTTATTAAAGAAGCAAATACTGTTTACAAATACTGAAGCAAATTTAAATCTTTATATAAAATTGAAGTAGAATATCTTAAATCTTAAATATGTAGAAGAAATTGCCAAAATGACCAAAAGTGAAACCACTTGATATCATAGCAGTGTAAATTGTTAGGTGTTAATTACGTGTTAGGCCCAGCAGTGGCAACTTGTCAATAGCTGAAGTTCAAGACAGACCTAACAATTCACGCCCTTCAACATAAAAAAAAATATTATTTATACATTTTTTTTTTCCTAATGTGCAGCACAGTGGTGTACTAGTATCTTGCCTTACAGCAAGAAGGTCCCAGGTTCGATTCCTGGGCTCGGGGTGTTTCTGTGTGGTGTTTGTATGTTGTGCTTTTGTGGGATTTTTTATTTTAATTCTTATATAAATGTATCGTAATGTTTATTTTAATTATTATATAAATGTATGTGATGTGTTCTGTTTTCTATGAAACTACTTTGAAGTAAAAGTTATTAAAGCAAAAAGAGGACACCTTTTGACCCAATACAAAGAAACCGACTTGATTGTAACAGTGACATGGTGGCCTCACAGCAATAAGATCCTGGGTTGGAGTTCCAGCATGGCAAGGATGTTTCTCTGTGACCATTGCCTGTGCTTGTGTGGGTTTCCTTCGGATACTCTGGTTTTCTCTCACAGTTTAAAGACATGCTTACTTGATATTTGGCTGTTCTAAATTGCCCCTAGATGTGAGTGTGAATGGCTGTGTGTATGTGTTGCCATGCAGTGGTCTGGTGAGGGGCAGTGGTGGCCTGGTGGTAGGGTACTAGATTACTGATCCCGCGGTTGTGGGTTCAAGCCCCACTATCAACAGGATGTCACTCACCCCCCAGTGCAGCTTACTGAATTATGAATGCCATGTCTCTTACTGTGTGTGGTGAGAGGCATGAAAAAGAAACGTTACTGATTTTCGTCAAGTGTGAGGGCACTTCATCAGGTTGCAGCTATCCTGCATAGCAGTCAGTGTGTTTCTGCCCTGCAATGGCCTGGGAAGCTGTCCAGGGTGTACCCTGCTGAGGCTGAGATGGGTGCCAGCCTCCCCGCAACCCTAATTAGGATTAAGTGGTTCAGAAAATGAAAGAATGAATGGTCTAGCTAGATTGATGGATGTATTTTGAAAATATGAACAAAGTTAGAATTGCCCCCAATCCTTGGGGATTTATTTATTTTATATTTGATTTTTTATTTGGGCCTGTCTTATCATCCTTATGCGAGGACAAATCTTTCAGGCAAGGTTGTCTACCAATCCATCCAGGGACTGGCTTAAGAAGGTCAGTAAATCTCAACAAAATCGTTCTTACTGCATGTAACATTTAGACTAGGATATTGTTCGAATAACGAGAGTTTATTTTGATCTTTAGCAGTAGAACCTAATGGGTTAGAACACATTAATTCTGTGCAGTTGGTTAAATAATTAGTCTGACCATTATATGACCATTATCATGAAGTTAACATTAGAAACTGAATGGTCTTGATGGGTTTTTAATACTTTTGTTCCTTTTTTTATGTTTATCTTCTGCTTCTGGCTCTGAAGTGATAAATCTGATGCTACAAAGGTTATCTACAATTAGGAAACATCACAGCTGATCCTATTTCTGCGATTGTTTTTTGTAAGACTGTGGGTGTTATAATGAACACTGAATACTGTATATCTTGTTTACATAATCCATATGAATAACTGTAATTGTATACCTCATAGAATGCGAGTGAAACTGAAATTAGACTTATTCATTTAAAATACTAAGCGAGTCTCCATCATTTCCATCAGCCATGTTTTATTTTTTGAGATTTTCTTGCTAAAAAGTCAAATAATGCATTAGCTGGCAATATTCCTATATTTGTAACCTAATTCAATCTCTCTCTCTCTCTCTCTCCCTCTCTCTCTCTCTCTCTCTCTCTCTCTCTCTCTCTCTCTCATACACACACACACACACAAACACGCACACAAAAAATACTGTTTTGTTTATTCAGTGATAATGTTTTCCTACAAAAATCTGATGCAAGCACCCAGTAATGTGGACTAATCACAAGAATATCAAATCACACTGCCAAAATTTTGTTACTTTTTTGTGTATCAAGTGTTAATTTCAGGGTAGCTGACGAGGTCATAATTCTGTTTCAAGGACTAAGGCCAACATCAATCTCTTGCTTACAGAGTGGTGATTTTACTAGCTGGCAAAAAAAGGGAAAAAAACAAAACAACAAAAAAAAAAAACAAAAACATCATCCTCAAGTACAGTTAAAGGGTACAAACTCATCAATCCAGTGAGTTAGTGCAGCAATCATGATGAATGCTGCGGTTTTGTTTACAAATATAAATCAATTTGAAATATATCCGGCACTTAAAACATAAACTACATGCTAATGTGACATGTAACATGCACCTCATTCTCTATCCTCTTCTGTAGAGTGCTAAAATGTCTACGTATGTACCTAATAAATGCGTAGTGCATAAACACACACACACACACACACACACACACACACACACACACACACACACACACAGCTCTCTAGGGACATTGAACCTTTTCTGCTTTCAGCTTTACAATGACAGCTATCTAAATACTTCACAAAATGCCTTGCACTTATTTGGCACAGAATTCAGTATTCAAGGCATTCAATTACTGCAGCAGAACAACAGCTGGGCTATGGAGAGAGAGAGAGAGAGGGAGAGAGAGAGAGAGAGAGAGAGACCTGCATCAGCAGTCAGTAAGTGACATACTTGTAATCCTGGAAAAAAAAATGTCAGTCCTCCCATCACCCTAGATCACTGGCCCCCTGCTGGCAAGGCTTAAGTTTTGGTTTGCTGTGGCATTAATATTGCTATGACTGACCCCTGATGGTTGTTGAATGTGTTTGACCTACAGCTAATGTAAAGCCTATTTGATTTGCTATTGCAGGGATGTCCAATCTTATCCGCGAAGGGCCGGTGTAAGTGCAGTTTTCACTTCACCCAAGCAGTAGCCAAACCTTCCACCTCTTTCAAAAATCTAAAAACAAAAAGACTAGAATGCATGTTAGTGTTTTAATTCTGAAGCCAGGTGGCAACCATCTTGGTGAGATGTGGTGAACTTGCTTTAAGATCTCAAAAAGGAGCTGTTGAAAGCCAGCACAGCTACTGCTGACGATCAGGAAACCTTAAAATCATTTTGCTTTAGCAATAATATTACCGATAATTGTATTTAATTGAAAAAAAAAATAAATAAATAAATGAAGCTCTGCAGAGCTGAAATTTGGCAAAAGACAAAAAAAATGAAAAAAGAAAGGCTTTCATATGAAATATATTTTTGGGATGTAATTATTTATTTTCCCATGTTTTCATGCTATTTTAATATAACTTGCAACAGTAAATTGGTCTCACCAAAATGAAAAATTATGTGCGATCTAGTTGTTTTTTTTTGTTGTTGTTGCTTTTTTTTTTTTGGAGATCAGTTGGAAGGTGTTGTAAAACCTGCACCCATAATGGCCCTTTGCGGATAAGATGGGACATCCCTCAAAAAAAGAGAAAAACGAATGACAGGCCCATGGTCCCATATATTTTGCCAAATATGAGAGTTAGGTAGGGTACAGGAGACAACAATTGGTATAATACTGGCTTCAGTAAATGAAGGAGCCTTATAGCTTTATATTATGTACAGCACAATATTAATAAATAATGTGAAAGTGTGAGAGAAAACCTCTGCAACATTAATTTTTACACTGAAATGATGCAATCCTGCGAGCATTTGGGGACTTAATCCTGGCCACCCAAACACGGCCTGTGGATTGAAAGTCTGCATATATCAACCCACTTCCCAAGGCAGATACTCCAGTCGAACAAGCAGGCTTTTGAGGTATTAATGTGACCTTGGTTATGGGTCTATATGAGCTATTGGTCTAACACCACGTCCAATGGGAAAGAGTTCAGATGTTCCTAGTAATGTTCTGATTGTGGCCATCTGATGTTAATATAGATGTTCTAGAAGTTGAATAATGTTTTGAGGGAAGCCCATTTTCTCCATATCTGTCCATACATACTGCTTTACTATAATTGATGAAGAACAGAAAAATCTTCCTGATGTTTGTGATCTGTTCCCGTGTGCCTCTCTTCTTCACAAGTCATGCTTGTTCTTGGCCAATGTTTGCTTGATAGTTAGAGTAGAGCCTTGAAACAATGATCTTGAGAAGAACTTTGCTTGCATGTAGGATGAGGTTTATCGTTCTGTGGTTTGCGCACTCTTTCAGGTTTCCCTTCTTTGGAAGTGGGATGAACACTTCTTGGAACCAGTAATTGGACCAGTCTCTCATCTACCAGTTCTTTACACAAAGGGTCACTCCTTCCTCGCCAGTTGCTTTCCATATCTCTATTGGATGCCCATCTATTCCAGGTGCCTTGTTTTTGCTGATCTGTTTGAGTACCGTCTCCACTTCATGCCTTGTTGCTTCTTGCTCTGTGTTTAATTCTTCATGTGGTTCCCATGATTGGTCTTGGGTCTGGTGTTCTTTATACAGCTCCTCACAGTATTCTGTCCATCTTACTAGTATCACTTCTTTTTAAGTCAGTGTTGTGAACTGAACACATCATCCACACTGTGAAACATGGTGGTGGCAGTATCATGCTGTGGGGATGCTTTTCTTCAGCAAGGACTGGGACCTGATCAGTATTGATGGGAAGATGGATGGAGCCAGATACAGAGCAATCATGGATTAAAATTTGCCTGCAAAAGACTAGAGACTGGTGGAGGTTCAACTACCAGCAGAACAATGACCCTAAACTTACAGCAAGAGTTCCAATTGAATGGTTTATATAAAAGCATATTGATGTTTTAGAATGGCCCAGTCAAATCCAGAGAGAGGGAGCCTGGTGAGGGCAGAGTACACCCTGGACAGCAACAGGGCAGAAACATACTGACGGCTATGCAGACTACTGTTGACGAAAATCAGCAGAGGTTCTTTTACATGCCTCTCACTATAGATAGCAAGAGACATGGCCAGTGAGCTGCACTGGAGGAACAGCAGTGACATCCCATTGACAGTGGGGCTTGAACCCCAATCTTGGGAGCAGTAATCCCGCACCCTACCACCAGGCCACCACTGCCCCACGTTGGGAATAAGTATCCCCATGTTGATGGGAATAAGTAAACAAACAACAATATATAATACTAACAAAAATAACAGTCTCTTTTTCGAGGAAAAAAGGTCAATATTTAGTGTGGCCACCCTTTACTTTGATCGCAGCATTTAACCTTTCTGGCATAGTGTTCACATATTTTTAAATTTCTTTACTCACTAAACCATTCCATATGGTTTGAAGAAAAAAAATTGTGACACCTTTAAATTTTTTCAGAAAAATCGGTGTTGTCAGTGTTTTTGGTAATTAGCCATACTTTTACCTCAACATACTTGTCGGGAATAAAAAAAAAAAAATATATATATATATATATATTGGTTCTCATTGCCTACAGTAGCATTGTTTAATATATTTTTACAATTATAGTAAGGGTTTTTTTTTTTTACTTCTTTTTATCAGGAGCCCTTTTAGCCAAAAGTGATGATGTATATTCTTCACTGCACACTATTGTATTTTTTACCATTTGTGGTTATAATATGATCAAATGTGGAAAAGTTCAAAGGGTATGAATACTTTTGCAAACCACTTTAAAAAGACTGAAAATCTTGGGTCTTACTTTCCACAGTAATTTCAAATTTGTAAAGTATGTTATACGTAAATTAGTAGATGCTAATACGGGCTCATACATTATTCGATGCCTGGCCAGGAGCGCTATAGCCAGGGAGAAATTTAAATCTTTTTAATAGTGTAATTTTACGGAAGATTACATATGTATATGTACCAGAGCTTACAACTACTGAACATTTTAAGTAGATGGGTTTAAGTGTAACTATATATATTGCATATGGAGCCAGTAGTCTAGTTTTTAGGGTGCCATGCTAAGACCCATGGGCGAGGTCTTAACTTTAAGTGTGCCTCTGTTCACCCAGCAGGAACATTGGGTACATTCTATTCTGAGAAGGTGAGAACACAAGGAGTTTCATTGCATAGTCCTGAAGGAAGCATGGTAGCACAGTGGTTAGGATATCTGCTTCACATTAACAAGGTCCTGGATTCGAATCCTGCTTGCACAGGTTTCCTCTGAGTACTTAGGTCTCCTCCCAAAGACATGCACATTAAGCTAACTGGCTGTTCCATATTGTCCCAATGTGTGAATGTAAATAATTGTGTGCGTTGGCTCTGCAATGGAGTAGCAAGCTGCTCAGGGTGTAACCAGCCTTCGCCCAAGTTGGCTGAGATAGACTCCAGCCTCCCTGTGACCTTAGTGGGAATAAGCAGGTTGGCAATTGAATGAATGAATCCAGGAGTCTTAATATTCTGGCTACTTTCAGACCTATTTTAGTATGTCTGTGTGTCAGTTTTTATAATATTTGTTGCTCTTGTTAAATAGTACTGGATACTGAGGTAAGATAAGGTAAGTCTGTTGGGCTTTTACAGCCAAGCCTATTGGCTTATCCCTGGTTCCCATAGGGTGAAATGATTAGGAGTTCAACTCCTCCTGGATGAGACCCTAGTGCTAGTTACCTTCCTAGTATTTTTACTGGTACCCATTAATACTGCTGAATGGACAGAGGCACACTTGTGGTTAAGACCTTGCCCACGGGTTTTAGCAGTGAGGGGTTGGGGAGTTAGTGTCCAACGGGCATTCGAACCCACAACCTCCTTATCATGAGCCCAGCACCCTAATCACTACGTCACCGACCCCACTAAATAAATCAGAGCCTCCGCCATCTTCCATCAGCTGCCAAGTGTCAGACATAAGTGTGATGTTTTAAGCAAAAACATCCTGATTGGATGAATGCCTTTCTTTCGTAGATAAAATGTCTGAAAAAAATCGAAAAACACAAATGTCGCTTTTTCACACAGTATATCATCAGTGACGTGAAAATGCTTGTTTACAGGATAGCGGTTCAAATAGATAGATAGATTAATCTCAAGCCCTCAGAGTAAAAAGCCCTTTGGAAGTATTTTTTTCTGTTCCACCAGCTTTTCTGGAGGATGAAAAAAAAAAGAAAAACCCTTTGGGCATCTGGAAGAATTACAAAGCATGAAACAGCTCTTATAAAAATGCAAAATATGGAGAAGAGTATAAATGGAGCATGGATACAGCATGCCTGTGAAATTCTCACAAGCTGAACTGGATATTTTTCTTATCTTTTAACTTAAAAAAAAGTGGATGTCATGCATGTATATATCCCAACTCACAAAAGAGGTCATGACTACAGATACACAGAATATGTCATAAGAATGTCCATAAATATTACATTCAACATTAGTAAATATTTCCTAGAGAGCGAGCCCAGAAATGATACAGCGTCTGATTTCTTCACTGTAAACACAGCTTCAGTTTTTCACAGAGACATATAATTTCCCTGGTCTTCTTCAACAAGGTTTTAAAAGACACAAAGCTTTCAGGGGTCTTGGAAGGTGGTGGAAAGCAACACACACACACACACACACACCTCATCAAACAGAAGGCAAACAGTAGGGACACTACTTGAAGAAATATGAACACAAGCGCTCTTCAAGGGCACCTCTGGGCCCTAGCCGTGGATTGATAAAAGCTGTGTGAGGAACAGTGATAGGACTGAGGCAAGGCATGATTCATCCCCCAACAGCTCACACACTGAACAGTCCAACACTCAGCATCCAGCTCCTGTCATGCGGGGAAAAATACGCTTCAAGGAGAACATTGTGATTATTGTCTTTATTCTCATGGGCTTTAGTGATAATCAAACTATGAAACATACCCTGCATTGCTACAGCTTCAGCATCCATAAAACAATACGGGCTGACGCCTGACTCAAAATGATCTAGTGTGTCTCTATCTCTATTAATATCTTAAAAAAAAAAAAAGAAAAAAAAAGAACATAGAAAATAGAGCGAGTGATATAAAGAACTTGAGAGAATGTGTCATTAGTGATAGGAACATGATGTCCTACTTATCCAGCCCATCAGTGACAGCTCTAAAGAACAGCTGCCTGCAATATCGGTCCCTCACTTTTATAATCGGACCTTTGTTCTTGTCACATTTCTATGTGTGTATGTGTGTATATGTGTGCTGGTGGTGGTGGTGGTGGCGGTGTGTGTGTGTGTGTGTGTGTGTGTGTGGGGGGGGGGGGGGGGGGGGGGTTGTCCACGAAGGCAACAATAAAGAAAAAAATAAAACACTCCTTTATTATTATTTAGTGTTTCTTTCATTGGCCATGTAACCAGTCTGGATGCACCATGTTAATTCATAAGCTCCAATTTTTGAATAATATCTGAATAAGCTCTCTGCGGAAGACCTGTCTGGCATAGTAAATGGCTTATTTGACTTGCATTATTCAGGTCCCGTGGACTCTCCTCCCCCTGAAGACCATGAATTATGCTGTAGTTTTTTTTTACATTCTGTTTGTCCATACCCCTTCCTACAAATGTACTCTCTCCCTTATTGTGTTCTCTTGCCCCAATCCTCCTCCCTTTCAGTTCTATTCCGCATGCATACACCAACCTACTGATAAGCACAATATCATGTTCCCCTATCTCCCTTACTTTGTTACTGAACATTCACTGTTTTAACAACACTCCTGACACACACACACACACACACACACACACACACATACACACACACACACACGCACGCACGCACGCACACACACACACACACACACACACACACACACACACAAACAAACACACACACAAACACATACACACTGACAGTTAGGATGCCTTCTCAGGCAGACGTGTCCTGTATATTAAGTCTTTATTGATTTAAATTCTTTCTTTTCCAAACGGTTGTAAATGTCATTGCAGCAGTAATGAGCCTCAGTAGTGCTAAGCAGGCACAACCCTAACTGTTAAAATGTCATAATTTGCTGAATGTCTATTAAAGAGACTGACAAAAGTATCACAAATCTCTCTTTACTGCGTTCTGCAGACGATCTAAACAGAAAAAATCTGTTTAGAAACTACAGGCTTGATTCTCCCATGTGTTTAAGTTGTAAAATGAGCATAGCTGTATGATTTCCACCTAACGATGGTGGACCTAATGATTTTGGATTTAAGTCATGAATTTAAGTCATGAACTGGTCTACTTTTAACATTATTATAGTTGTGCAAATAATGTTCAGCTCTGCGATGGCCTGGCGAGCTGTTCAGGGTGTGCTCTGCCCTCGCCCAGAGTTGGCTGTGAGGGGGCGCCAGCCTTCCCACGACCCTAATTAGGATTAAGCGGTTCAGAAAATCAATGAATGAATAAAATAAGGTTCATTTTATTAGATTTTTCATACTGGAGCCTATCCCAACCAACTCTGGGCAAAGGTGGGATAGACCCTGAACAGCTTGCCAGATCATCACGTGATGAAAACTCACAACCATTCATACTCTCACACAGCCATTTAGTCTAATGTGCACGTCTTTGGACTGTGGAAGGAAACCAGAGTACCCAGAGGAAACCCATGCAAGCAGACAGAAACTCCTTCACCAAGCATGGTATTTGAGCCCAGGATCTCCTTGCAATGTTTTGCGAAGTGCCAACCGCTATGCCACCTTGCAGCCACAATAAAGTTGAACATTTGTGCTATTTGTTTCAGGCTACAATAACATTATTTTAACTTCATAAAGCATTGGTATTGTTTATATTTATTTATTTATTTATTTATTTATTTAGTGTATACTGTAGCAAGCTAATGCAACAACATTCGTTCTGTATATACTTGTATATCCGAATGACAGTAAAGCCTGTCTAAGTCTAAGTCTCTAAAATTATTTAAAAATATTAAAAATGTAATTAATTAAAAAAAAATAATAAGAATTGCATGGTGTTATGAGAAAGCCAGATAAATAATTAGCCTAATGAGAATAAAACAGAAAAAAATGTTTTGACCAAGCACATTTTCCCTTGATTATGCCTTAATCCTGCTCTGTGCTTGTGTACTGCTGTGAGATTGCAACAGGTGTATTCTCACCCTGATAAATCAGAACCAGATCACTTTATTGATCCCGGAGGAAATTGTGTATGTATGTATTATGTAAATCTCTCTGATGTGCAGTGCAATATGAATTAAACAATACCCAGTCAACCTGTGCAGACTCAGACAAAGAAATCACCAGATCATACAAAAGTGTTTTTATTAATTAATCTCTACAGATCAAACAGATCTTTATACATAGGAGCAGCAGATGTAGCTTTGTGGTCTGCGCATATTATAGATTTTTTTTGTTCATACTTTTTTACTGCATGTATTGTCTTATGTCTTCTTCGAATTGAACTGTGGTGTCTCAAGTGACTTCACATCCATACTGGCATGTGACTCTTTCTTTCTTTTTCAAAATCAGATGTTTATTCAGTCTTCTTCCAGTCTACTTCCATTTTAAAAATGTTTTATTCATTTAAGCTTTTATTCTAATTATGGTTCATATTTGAAGAGTCAAATTTTAATTCAGCCAACTGCAATTTTCCATAGAAACTTTAATTGGACCACTATGAAAAGGAAATATATGGTATACCAGTGAGCAACCAAAGAAAAGAAACTGTTCTGCTGCTAGGCAGACCCATATACCGCAAGCTACAATGCAATGCACTTAATGTTCTGAAGAGCCTTTCTATTATACTCAGAATAACAGTTTCAGCAGTTTGTTCTACGGTAGTTCTTCTGTGGAATTAAACCACATGTATTAACCTTCATCCCCACATGCATCCATTCACCATCGGCACTCGTGGCTTGCTTGCCAGTTCAGTTTTTGGACCACCTTTGGCAAGTACTGCTGCATACCAGGAACACTCCCAAGTCCTTGGATGAAGAGACCTAATTGTTTAGCCATCACAATGTAGTCCTTGTCAAAGTAACTTAGATCCTTATGTTTAATAATTGCCCATGCTTTCAACACAGCAGCTTCAAGAGCTGACTACCTTCTGGCTAATACATCCGACTCATTGGCATGTTCCACTGTAATAAGATAATAAATATTATTCAATACTTGGTCACTAGATATGAGCAAACAAACAATTTGATGAGCTAATTGTATAATTTATCACATCATATCATATCCTATTATCTGAAATGTCACTACAGGGGAAAAAAATAAATAAATAAATAAGGAAACGGTTGTGATGCGTTCTAAGCTAAAAGCTAACCCTAGCCAGTTTACCATTCATTTCACACTGATTACATGGAAAGGGACAGCATGTGGAATGCAATTATTATAGTAAAAATATACTGGGCTTTTTTTTTTCTTTTTTTTCTGCCTGCTGAGAGAAACAGGCTGCCAGTGTGGCCTAATGCCAGTGTCTGGAGAAGAATACATTGTACCTGGCATGAACAAAATTGAAGTGCTGCTAACAAGTCAGAATGCTCTCTGGCCAACACCTCTTTCTTCATGGAATTAAGGAAAATAGAATTTGGAATATGGAAACATA
>JAOUQZ010000004.1:22090006-22107180 GCA_028564935.1 Neosilurus hyrtlii
TAGCCCACACACACACACACACACACACACACACTCACACATACACACACACACACACACACACACACACACACACATGCCAGCATAGTGTATTTCTTACTTTGGCAATTCCTAAATATTACTGTATGCTAGGCAGTAAAATGCCAACATGTTTAAGAAATATAGGTGCACATATTCTGCAGACTACAAACAACATAAGAACAAATAACATTTACTGATCTTTTATCTTCTGACCAGGAATTTCCACAGTAATAGGTAAACAAATCTCATCACAGTATTCTGGGATTCAGACGCTGTTTTCTGGTAGTACTGCAATAACAAATCAAACAGTAATGAAAATGCATGAACTTCTTTTTTATTAGTTGACCTGCTGCTATTTCTTTAGTCAAAGAGGTAGACACGTATTGCGTAGAATGTGTATTGACTGATTACGTGATGTAGCAAAGAGATTGCTTTAAGAGATTTTGCTTTAAGACATCTTTAAAAGATTGTAGCCACAAGCATGATAAAGTTGGGAGAGATTTAAGGCAAAGAAAGAGTTCAGGTGTAATGCTATCATGCTGCTGTGTGGCAGAAGTAAAGAGCGGATGCAGAGATGATAAACGTGTAATTAATAGGGGTTTATAGGAACAGAACATTAAAGACAAGGCAAACTCAAAGTCGTAGAACAGGCATGGTCACACACATGTAGACACAGGGTAGGCGGAAATCAGGAATACGTATGCAAAAAAAACCAAACCATGCATAGGAACCCAAAGCACAGAAATAAAGGCTTGGCAAGTGTTTGCTAGGACACAATTACAATGCTTTGCGTTTTTCTTACCTTGGGTCTGGTTATATAGGCCTCCCAAAAGCTGTGCGGATAGTTTACGCCTGGGTCCCTTCAACCAGAGAAGCCCGGAAGTGACTTCTGCACGGAGGGAAACCATGACAAATGTAATATAGTGTGAAAATTCAAAGATCATCATTACTAGAGCATTAATGCATATCCATTAACCTGCACTACAGTTCGTCTATATCTCGTGATCATATTACTTAATGCTTTAAGGATTAGCTTGTTTTGTGGGGACCATAGTAATTGAAAGCTTTCTCTTCCATTTTTTTTTCTTTTTTTAATCTACCCTGTCTTTACAGATATAAACAACTTGCAAATTTCACTGTGCAAGGAAAAAAATCTTCTCCATTTAGGTGATGAGGCGAGAATTACTATAAAATATTAACCCATATACCCAGTCTATTAGTTTTCATGTAGCTTATCTCACCCATTTATTTAAGTGCAGTGTACTAAGGGCTACATGATGACTACAAGTGTCCTTAATGATTATACATAGATATTTACATATCAGTGCCATGTGACTTATATATGTAAATACAATTCCCATGTATAATAGATATCTGTCCCATGTGTCATTCACAGGAAAATAGAATAAAGTACATGTTTTACAAGATGCTCTGCAGTATCTTGAGTGTGGCACTTGATGGTAATTACAACATAAAACCTCCTTTATGGCATATTGTAGTCTTAGTTACAGTGCAACATAATTTATGTTTTATTTCCCCTTAACCAAAGCATGATTCTTATTTCTGCTAATAAGCTTTATGCGAACACTTATGGAAGTGCCATGAAAATGTAAATGACAAAGTCTTAATAAAGTGAGTTTGCTAAGTATGAGATGCACCTGTTAGACAGAAACAAGTTCCTTGTGTGTGAAAGCACACTTGGCAAATCAAGCAATTCTTGGTGTTTGGCATATTGCAATATCTTAATTTTGCAATGCTGACATCTGAGAAATACAGTGGAAATTATGAAGTTCTAGCATCAAGCAAGTCAGCCCAGAGATAAAGTCTTATGTAATGGAGGGTTTATACGAAGTGAGGTAGAATACATGTTATTTGTATAGGCCAGTGTTATAATAATTTATTTGTGATGTAGTGGTTACCATGTCCGCCTCACAGCAAGAAAGTCCCGGGGTCGAGTCCCGGGCTTTGGCGTTTCTGTGTGGAGTTTACATGTACTCCCTGTGCTTGCTTGGGTTTCCTCCGAGTACTCCGGTTCCTCCTACAGTCCAAAGACATGCAGATTAGGCTAACTGGCTGTTCCAAATTGCCCTTGATTATCGATGTGAATTCAGATGGTTGTGTGTGCAGTGGTTTGGCGAGCTGGTCAGGGTGTACCCCGTTTTTGCCCTGTAATAGCTGAGATAGGTGCCTACCTCCCTGAGACCCTGGTAAGATTATACAGCTCGGCAAGTGAGTGAGAGAGTAAACATATATATACACACATAGTTCATTCATTCATTCATTTTCTGAACCTCTTAATCCGAGTTAGGGTGGCAGGGAGGCTGGTGCCCATCACAGGCAGCTCTGGGTGAGGGCAGAGTACACCCTGGACAGCTTGCCAGGCCATAGCAGTGCACACATAGTACCAGTCAAAAAATAAATAAAATGCACACACCATCTAATTTAAAATAAAAAGTTTGTTTAAATTATGTCTCCCACTGTATAGTAATGTACTATAGATATTATGTATACTCTGGTGAGACTTTAGCCACAATGTATAGTTTATTCTGACTGGAAAAAAATGAGGGGGTGAGAATTAACTGGACTTGTCTTTACTTTGGTTCGAATGGAGAGAGGTCCAGTTAAATCTCATCCTATGACTTATTTGCCTTAATAATTGATTACATGGGAATATAGTAAATTTCTGCCTGAGTCTTGACAAATAAGAATTAAGGCCCTTTAGCTTTCACATGCAGAGAATGCTGTGTACCAGTCTCTGAAGCATTTTTATTATTCCTGTTGAATAAATTAAAATAACAATAAGTGATCCCACTTAATTCATTATTAGCACAGTGCATGGGGGATGTTTCGATTTTGCTTGGCAAAGAGACAGATAAGAGGAATCTCTTCCTGTTTTAAATTTCAATGTGTCTAAGTCAAGAGGATTATATTACAAGACATTGAATGGGTATTAGTGGTACGAAGCATTCACAAGAAAATCAATCTATAGTGTTTGAATCCTTATTATCAAATTTGCAGAAACCTGAACTATCATTTTATGTTAGGACTGATGGAATAAAAAAATATAAATATATAAATACTAAGCAAGAAGTTGGCCATATTTTTGCTGAATATAAATAAAGGGATTTCCAAATAATACTGAGAGTGAATAAGAAAGAATATATTAGTAAAGGATTGTTTAAGATAAAGAGTATAAAAGAGAATAAAAGCTAATTACGCTATAATTTTGTTGTGGCAGACCTGAATTAGCTCTAGAATTAATTACCAATAGCCAAGAAGACAATGCCCTGTGATGGTTTGGCGGGCTGTCTAGGGTGTACCCCGCCCTCCCTGTGACCCTAATTACGATTAAGTGTTTCAGAAAATGAATGATGAATGAACAGGACATGAGTGGCACAGTAACATAGTGGTCGCCTCACAACAGAAAGGTCATGGGTTTGCAGCTCAGGCTCGTCGAAGGTGTTTCTATGTGGAATTTGCACACTTTCCCCATGCTTCCATGGGCTTCCTCCAGGTTTCCTTTCACAGTCCAAAGACATGGACATTAGGCTAACTGACAAAAAATTATTTTATGTGTTTGCCCTGTAATGCTCTGGAAAGCTGTTCAGGATGCACCCTGCCTTTACCCAGAGTTGGCTGAGATAGGGTCCAACCTCCTCGCAACCCTATTTGGATTAAACAGTTTGGAAAATGAATGTATGTATTAATAAATAAATGAAAAAGACTCAGAAGGCGGGCGGCAAGGTGGCGCAGTGGTAGGACGTCTGAAGGCATCCATCCTAAGATATAAATATATATTTGATTATGCAGTGATTATTAGCATTTAATTATGTTTCAACTCTGATTCTCACAATTTCATGTAACTCAAAATCAGCAACTTTATTTCATTTGCAATCCTGCTTGTCTCGTGTAGACCTGTGTTTATGTTGCTGTATTTATCATGCAACTCTAATGCATATTGAAAGAGAAATGTGTTCCTCATATGCACAGCACTTACAATAAGTCACTTATGCAATATAGCCTGTATGCTACCTCTGCTGGAACTGGTGGACAGATAATGCAGGGAAAGATATTAATTCCCTTCCCTTTCAGTCATCCCTTACTACTTTCGCTGACAAATACCATCCTTGAAAGTTGGGACAGCAAGGCCGATCTCTGGCTTAAGCAGACGTAAGTCAAACTGCCAATGTGGGAGGTACCTTAATTGTGGTCCAACAAATCAACACAAATGGTCCTCCAGTGCAATAGAGGTGAGAGAGGTGTCTTTTGCTGTGTGTTGTTTAAGCACCAGACCAACATCAGTGATATGGGTTTGCTTTCATCCCTGAAGGGAATGGTAGGAGTTAGACTTACTTAATTAGAAATGCTAAGGCCTGCAGGTAAGCCTTTGGACTTATCATAGATAAATTGCAAATGAAAAGCTAGTTAAAACAAAGCTGCTGTCCAGGCAAGCTGCTCCCACTGACTCACATTTGCCTAACCGCTTTATCCTATTTGGGTCATGGGGCAGCCGGCACTGGGTAAAGGCAGGGTATAACATGAACAGCTCACCAGACCATCACAAGGCCACACCCAATCATTCATACTCACACTTACATCTATGCACAGATTGCAAAAGCAAATTTGCCTAATATACATCTTTTTGGATTGAGGGAGGAAACCGGCATACCTGGAGAAAACCGAGTCGAATTGCACGCAAAAAGGCTCAAGCCTGGGTTTCAAACCGAGGACCTTCTTGCTGTGAGGCGGACATGCTAATTGCTACGCCACCATCAAGATGTTCTCATGATTGTAATTTTTAAATTATCACAAGCCTACTTAATAAAGTTATCAAAGGTTACTCTGGGTTTACACTGGGGCATGATGTCCAGGATCACCACGATTTGAGAGAATCGTGATGAGCATGGGGGGTCATGGATCAAATCATGATGATCTTTAGGAAACAATTCGGTAGTCAAAGATTTTGTTGCAATTATTACCATCTTAATAGAACATGAGAATTGTGGTAGGGGACAGTTGAGCTTAACAGACCTTAACAGAGCCTAACAGACATTGATGTGCCATTGTAGGAGATCTTGATGAACTTGGAAACACGATTCTTTCAAGTTTCATTCCTTGGATGCACCCTCCTCCCTTTTTATACCCCAATCATGCTCCAAGTGTGCTCATAAATCATGCAGCTCCATGCTTTTTTGAATCATGGAGACCGTGGACATCATGCCCCAGTGTAAACCCAGGGTCAACATGAGGACAAATCACATTTATGTGAAAAAAAAAAAATGCTTCTTGTTAAAATTACATTACTTGCATGAGACAAGGCAGTAGAAAAAAATAAATAAATAAATAAATAAAAGAATAATAATGTGTAGCGTGATGCTTTGCCACACTAGTGTCTCTGCTTACTTCCCTGATTTTTTTCACTATCTTTTGGCAATTTTACGCAGAAAAGTAGCGGTTTTGCAGAGGTGGCATATTAACAGTGTAATATCTCCTAATGTGTTTTGTCCTTCTGTTACTCATTTTACTAAACATTTGTATTATTCCACCTTAATTGAAGGCAATCCATTTTAGCGATAGTGCCTGGTTAATATGACAAAATGAGACACAAATTGAGAATAATATTTTACCTCATGAAATTAAAGCCAAAATACATTCTGATTAGTCTCATGCTTGCCTTGGATGTGATAATGCCAGCTATTTATCTGGCCTTGTGAGAAGACACTAATAATGAAAAACATCAGTCACAGCAGGCTTTGACAGGAAAATTGCATTAACTCGGTAGTTCACCTGAAACAAACAGTGGGCTAGATATGGAATTTGGCCTTTATGGCCTTTATTTTCACAGAAACCTGTAATTCATGTAATGACTAATGACATTTTATCAAGAGCAAGTAAATTAATTAGACAAATTTAGCAAGGAAAAACTTTTGTGAGGTGTTTGTGTGTATAAGAAAGTATACAAATAGGTTTTATATGCTACATTAGTCCAATTATTTCAACTAATCTTGATAAATGTCAATAGTCAATAAAGGAATTAAAATTACAAATACAGAAGTAAAACATCTGAATGTTATTTACAGTATGTGATACATTATACAGACCGTTTTATATTTCTCTTGTACAGCTAAAGGAATATGGAAAATATATTTTGCAGTGGTTGAATGGTTTTTACTCTGTTCTACCCCTAAAATGGCAATATAAGATTGAGATGTGAGATTGAGTGTTTTGAGTAGACAGGGTCTGATAATGTCAGGAAGCAAAATAAAATTTATCATCAGAAGTTACTGTGAAAAGACACTCAGTCACTACACAGTTTAGCTTGAACTGAGGTGAGAATTTACAGTCATGCTTTAAAAATTGCGGTTACATATAAGACCCCTCACCTATTAAAAATGAATTTATCAAAACTGATGTCACCAGACACCTTACACTAATGTTGATTGCTACCAATTTCGGATACCCATCCATCTGTCCAGTTCAGCTTTTGTTTAGAAAATTCCACTGTCCTTGATAAAGGAACTGCCCCGGGAGCTGCGTTTCAGTACAATTTGAGGCTGGAAAGGATCAGCATGGCTACATACATACATTTTGCCACATAAGATTTGAGCAAGGAGTGATCAGTGAACCCAGTCAGATAGCGAATAATGATGCATACGAACCTGAACATTTTCAGAGACCTCTATTAATGAAAAGGTTCAGTGAGCAACACATTTGCACAAAAGCCATTGACACCTGCATAATTTGAACAGTGTATGCAGGATCAGTAGGGAAATAAATAGCTGATGCAGTGGAAAATATATCAGTTGTGCATCAGTTTGCCCAATTTGATAAAGCTCCCTTCACCAGCAATTCACTGTCCAACAGTGCTGCTAGTGGTGAAAGAAGCATATGCAGTACTCAGATGATCACAGTAAATATACCCGGTAGTGAAATAGGAGAACCTGTTATACAGTTGACATGCATATCGCTGAATACTCATTAAAGCACACACATACACACACACACACACACACACACACACACACACACACACACACACACACACACACACACACACCATAAACCAATGCTGATTGCTACCAATTTCAGATACCCATCCATCTGGCCAGTTCAGTTTTCGTTCAGAAAATTCTACTGTCCGTGCTAACACACACACACACACACACACACACACACACACACACACACACACACACACACCTAGGGGTGACTTGGAACAGCCAATTAGCCTACTGTGCATATTTTTGGACTGTGGGAGGAAACCGAAGTATACAGAGGAAACCCAGGCAAGCACTGGGAGAACATACATTACTCCACACAGAGCCCAGGAATCGAACACAGGCCTTTTTTTGTTGTGAGGCAAACGTGCTAACGACTGTGCCACTGTGTAAATTAATTAATCACTTTTATTTATATAATCAGTAATTTAATAGGATGCATTGATGAAATTGTGATTTTAAGTGAATTAACCTAGTCCTGTACCTATGTGTATATCTTTGTGGTGTACAAATCAACTGTTAAAACTGCTTCTAACAGCAATTAGAATATGACTGTCTTTCAACCTGCTTAAATCCACCCTGGCATTCTGAAACAAACTCTTTAATTATCAAACTATTTTGGTCTCTGATTCTGGGTATGATACCACTGTAAGGGTAGTACGTGATGGAGGCTGGATCTGATTAAATGTACTCTAATGAGTACAGCAGTTGCAAAAAGACACCAGCATCAATGTGGTACAAACTGGGATATCAAATTTGGTTAACACATCAGCACTCACCAAGTCACAGATTTTCACAAGAATTTCCAGATGACACAGGGACTCGAAGAAATGTGATACAATGCAACGCTGTGGCTCCTTTGTATGCATATATTTTAATTTTTTATGTGTTCGGTAATTAAGTGGATAGGCATGTGCATACGCTTGGTGATGGGGGTTGTTTTAAAAGTAGCACTGCTTAATAAAGCAAGAATGAACATATCGATGTACAGAAATTGTGCTTTGTAGCTTACAACAATTGATTTAAAATGAAGCACTTAAGATGTTATTCTGGTGTAGAATTTCATCCTTAATTTAATAGAGAAAAAAATGGATTTACAGTCATTTCTATGGCATATAAATAGTTCCCAATTTTCAAACGTTCAACAATTAAGGTGAGGGGGATTAATTTAGTATATGTTGCACAAACAGCTTGGCAAAAAAAAAAGGACAGCATTAAATTCAATAATTTAATTTATTATTACATTTTTTATGCATTATAGCAAAAGATGAGATGAGTTCATGAGCTTTAACAATGGCGAGGCTGTGAACTGTTCTAAGGCATAACAAATAACATAGAATAATTATTTATGATTTTGAGATCATGGGCCAATCAGATTGCACCATTCCCATGTTTTATCTACTTATTATAAATATTAAAATATTCTCTCTTTCTCTCTTTTTTTTTTTTGGTGTAGGTCTGTCTCACAGCCAGAAGGTCATGAGTTTAAATCCCAGGTCTCAGGTATTTCTGTGTGGAGTTTGCATGTCCTTTCTGTGCTTGCGTGGGTTTCCTCTGGGTATGCTGGTTTCCTCCTACAATCCAAAGACATGGACATTTGGCTAATTGGCTGTTTCAAATTGCCCCTGGGTGTGAATGTAAGTGTGTGTGTGTGTGTGTGTGTTGGCATGCCGTGGTCTGGAGAGCTGTTCAGGGTGTACCCCACCTCCTCCCAGTGTCGGTTGTGACAGGCTTCAGCCCTCCTGTGCCCTCCTAATCATATGATTAAGTGGTGCATCAAATGGGTGAGTGATTGGATGTGACACTGCAAGATTGTCCTAGGGAAAACTGGGGTTCGTTCCGTTGGTCAGTTCATGCCACTCGAATCACAGCATGGATAGCAGAAAGCAAAATTAGTCTGCATGGTAAATTACGATTGAAGATAATTTGCTGACCATCCACTCACTAAACAATCTCATGTGAATTCCTAAATTATAGTCTCAGCTATGCACTGTTACCAAGGGTTAACATGAAAATGATTACAGTTGTTGAACTCTAATGAATTAAGAACAATTACTTATTTAATGTTTTATTTAAGTCAACCATAAAAAAGGAATAATTTAGAAATAATTAAAAATATATATATTTTAAGTTTTACCAGAGCTTTTATTCTTTGGCCACAATCCTCTGTTCATGATTGCTGCCTCAGTAATCATGTTTGGGCAATAAATTCTTTAAAGGTAATATGTACAATCCTTTCTAAGAGAGATATAGTATATGAAGAAAGCTTTGGATCAGGAACATTGGTTATTTGCATTTTGGGAGGGTGAGAAAGTGATTTTCTGGAGGAAAGGAAAGATGAAGAGATGGAATGGAATAAAAAATGAGTTGAAGCCACTTTCCATCTACTTGACTATACAGATACAAACTTTTAATCTACTTTCCGTGCCCATCTCAGAAAGTATGCAGTAAGTCGCTCTGCTCATATTCCATAGTGCCTTCAATGCCTTTGATGAATCTTTATCAGCAGCTGCTGACCAAAGAAAAGAGAGAGACAGAGAGAAAGAGGGAGAGAGAAAGAGGGAGGGAGGGAGAGAGAGAGAGAGAGAGAGATGTACTCTGGCCAAAATAGCTTGATGTGTATTCTCCTCACAAGGAGTTGACCTTGAGGTGAGGCTGAGCCTGCCATAGTCTGCGCAATACATTACAATGGCTGCTTGTGCTGGACCAAATCAACACCACCTTGCAAAACAACACAAACAAGGACACACACAAAAGACCTGAACTGCATGCTCTGTAGTGACACACACAAGTTCATGTATGTTTAATTTTGATTTTTGTTCTTTCTTTGTGTTAATAGGTATGTATATGTATATGTATATGTATATATATATATATATACACACATCCGAAAGATGCTTAGTGGTTTCTCCAGTAAACATTTCAAAATATTCATCTATTTCTGCAATTCACAATAAGAAATTTAGGAAACAAAAAAAAAAAAAAAAAAATAAGACATTCCAAAAAAGTTGGAGTTAGTCAATTTTGGGCTCATAATGAGGTAAAGCAATTAAATAATGAATCAATTAAAGTGATGAAGTGAATTTCATTAGTTATAAAAGTAGTATCCTGCTAATTTTATTCAGACACACGCTTGTCAAGCACAATGCTTGAACCCAGGACTTTCTTCTTCTCGTGAGATGGATATGCTAACCACTAGCGTGCCACCAGAAAATTACCGAAATGTTTTAAAACAGTGTTCCTTAAAGATAGATTGACATACATTTGGATATTTAACCCTCTCCAGGTCAATAAAGATTCAATCAATATTTTCACAAGAATGATCCCTCATACAGCAGTGCATCAAGAGCCTTTATTCATCTATAACTGATAAAAAACCATGGCTGAGACAAAGAGGGTGTGGGTACTATACCTGGCCAGCAGTCCTGACCTGTTCCTAATAAAGCAGGGGTGTCCAAACTTATCCGCAAAGGGCCGGGGTGCAGGTTTTCACTTCAACCAACCAGTAGCCACACCTTCAACCTCTGTAAACCACAAATCTCAGAAAGTGACTGGATCGTATATTCTATTGTTTGCATGTGGCAAAACCTGAAGCCAGCCTGGTGCCATCTTGGTGAGACCACTTTAATGTTATAATGTGTAATAAGTTATACTCAAATAACATACAAAAAAGGTGAAGAAAATAGAAATACTTACTTCCAAGGTGTACATTTCATTTTAAAACATTTTAACAGCTCCATTTTGAGATTCTAAAGAAAGGTGGTCTCACCAAGATGTCTGCCATCTGGCTTCAAATTGAAACACTAATGTGCATTCTATTCTTTTTTTCTTTCTTTCTTTCTTTTTTTTTTTATTAAATCAGTGATTGGAACATGTGGAAGGTGCGGCTACTTCTTGGTTGAAAAGAAAACCTGCACCCACACCGGCCCTTTGCAGAAAAGATTGGACATCCCTGTAATAGAGAATGTGTAGTGAATGAAACAACCACAATGAGCCTGTACTTATTCATCAATCAAAATGCTTCATCACTTGGTGTCTTAAATTGTCAATATTACAGATATCCAAGGAGATGTCGGAAGAAGTTTGCAGTTGAAGCAGTTTATTATACAATATATAATATACACATCATCACACACACAAAATAATAATGATAATAACAATAATGCAAATCAGGTGAGCAAGTTTCATCGAATAGCAATCAGGTATATCGGAGGCTAATCAGCACCACTTAACAGGCTGTGGCACTGAATTCTTCACAAACGAGTACCTTCTCAGTTACTTTATAAGCAGAATCATTAGCATCAAAATTAGGAGCAGCTATGTGGGGTGCATGCTTGGTTTTAATGATTCATTCAGCAAAGCCTTATGAAACCCTGGGCATCCTGGGAGGAAGCAGGAAAAAGCCATCAGTAAGAATTGTAAAGGCAGCAAAAAAAGTGTCTAGATTCGTGTGGATGAAGAGAGGTCAGAGGAATACAATTTAAATAGAGGCTGAGGCTTAACTGTAAAATCTGAAACAATTACTGACACCAGGCTGTAATAATAATAATAATAATAATAATAATAATAACAATAATAATAATAATAACAATAATAATAATAATAACAATAATAATGGGGCGGCATGGTGACGCGGTGGCACAGTGGTTAATACATACGCATCACAGAAAGAAGGTCCCGCGTTCGATTCCTGGAATCAGTGGTTTCCGTGTGGAGTTTGCATGCTTCCATGGGTTTCCATGCTTCCATGGGTTTCCTCTGGGTACTCTGGTTGCCTCCCCATGACCCTTATCAGTGGCTTAGAAAATGAATGAATGAATGAATGAAGAATATTAATAATAATGATACAGTGTTTCTGTGTGGAGTTTGCATGTTCTTCCCATGCTTGTAAAGGTTTTCTCGGGTAAAGGAGTACTCCGGTTTGCTCCTACAGTCCAAAGACATGCACATTAGGCTAACTGACTGTTCTAAATTGCCCATAGGTGAGATATGGTTGTATGTCTTGGCCCTGCGAATGTCTGGGTAGCTGTGTCAGCTGGGAAAGGCTCCAAAAGGCAAATTTATTAGACCACTTGTCATGAAAATACAAAACGAAATACGAATATATATACGAAAGGTTTATTAAAATACTTTTGTTCCCATCATGATATTTGGAGCTCACGTTTGCTGCCACAACATTTTGTAAAAAGGTCAGTAGACTAGAAACTATCGCATCTGTTCCTTGGTGCTCTCACCATGCATTCCCATTCATGGTGCACCTTGTCTCGTGGCACAAGAAGCTACTTCCAAGTGATATCTTGTTTGCCGTTCAGTGTATGACCTGTTTTGCCTCCAGTTTGCTCCCTGGATCTGCCTCTGCTATTGTGTTCATGTGTATGATCTCTGCCTGCCTCCTTAACCTTGCTTTAAGAGTGTTTCTCTTTTGCTGTATGCTCGATCTCTTGACTTCTGTTTCCTGACTGTGCACTTGTTCTGTGTTTTTAGATTTTTACTACCTATTTATTTATTTATTTATTATATTTATTATTATGAAAACTTTATCTGAAATTGAACCCAGCATCTGCCAGTGTGTACCCTATACCCACTGAACCCTCTAAGATTCTCCAGGAGTACCCCCACATTAGGGATGTTTTGGGTTCAGACAGGCAAGTGAATATGGTAGTTGTTGTGGTAAAACTGTCAAATAATTGATGACTATTGAGCACTTACAGTAAGCATTGAGTGAAAAAGGGATCCCAGTATACCAAAGCTAAATACATGTACTTATTCAACATCCAACTGAAAAAAAAGGAAAATGGTAAGCCAGTTAGGTTGTAATTTTCTTAACACTATATGCAAAACTTTTAAAAAACATGCTTTGACTAATTTCTTAAATTTCATTTAAATGAATGAATTTAGTGGCGAAACGGTGGCATTGTGGTTAGCACATCCACCCAACAGCAACAGGTTCTGGGTTCGAGGCTCAGGCGTTTATGTTTGGAGTTTGCATGTTCTCTCCATCCGTGGCTTCCTGTTCAGGATGTACCCCACCTTCGCCTGGTTTCAGCTGAGATAGGCTTTAGCCTCCCAGTTACTATAATAGGATCAAGCGGTTTGGATCACAGACTCGTTCCGAAGGAAGGGTGCACCCTGACTGGCTCATTAGACAATTTCTGGGCCAAATACATACCCACACAACCATTCATGCCTAGAAGAAATTAGAAAAAGCCAATTAACCTTTTTTTAATCTTTTTTTTTTTGATATACTGTATTAATCCTGCAAGGAAAATCATTGTCTCTGCATTGAACCCACCCAAAGTGACACACACACACACACACACACACACACACACACACACACACACACACACATACATGCAACCAGCGACCTTTAGGTCCCAAACGCTAACCATTAGGCCACGACTGCCCCTAATGTGCACGTCTTTGGACTGTGGGAGGAAACCTAAGAGCCTGGAGGAAACCCGATGTAAGCACAGGAAGAACATGCAAACAAACATGCAAAAATACACAGAAACACCCTCGGTGAGCGCAGAACTTGAAGCAAAGACCTTTTTGTTTCAAAGCAGACATGCTAATCATTTTACCACCATGCTTTCAATAAATAATTGTTTAAGTATATTATTTTTGCCTCATTTGTTTAACTGCATTTTCTTTATCTAATTTTATGAATATCCATTAAGGTTCAAGGTAATATTTTATTTACATATGTTAATTGGCATATATGTGGTAAAGTATTTCAACAACAAAAAAAAAAAAGAAATTGCTGAAAATAGTTTTACTGAACTACCGAACCAGATGCTCTGTGGTGTGATGACTTTTCTGTAAACTTTTTATCTCCTTTCTAATGTGACTGAGTGCACAAGCTAACTATGTTGTGAAATAACATCTTTTTTCATAACAAAACTTGTAAATTATAAGCTTATCAATTATAATTGACAGCAATAGCCATCAAAATATTATTTGCTAAATTTAGCTTTGTTTGGGCCTGTAAAAGTCCAAAGAGATCAGAATGCATTGTTATAAAACAAGGGCACATGTACTGTGCTACTGCAAGTTCATGTGAGTTTTTATAATAATCCCCAAATTATGTTTATAATGCTTGGAAATAGTTAAATAAGAATGTAAAAAAATCATGAAATAAATATATCCATCCTTCCACTGTCTGAACCTCTTAATATTAATTAGGGTTGTGGAGAAGCTGCTGCCCATCTTAGCCGACTCTGGGCGAGGGCAGGGCACAGCCTGGACAGGGCAGAAACACGCCGGCAGAAATGCAGCCTACTATTTACGAAAGTCAGCAATGGTTCTTTTTTTACATGCCTCTCACTACAGACAGGAAGAGACATGGGTGGATTTTGATGACCCAGTTAGCTGCCATGATGCGGGGCCAAGGTCACCTGATACTGGGCGAAGGCTGGTACACCTTAAACAGCTCGCCAGACCATCACAGGGCAACACACAAACAACCATTCACACTCACATTCGCACCAAGAAGCAATTTGGAACATTCCAGTTAATCTAATGTACATGTCTTTGGACTGTGGAAGGAAACTAGAGTACCCGGAGGAAACCCACACAAGCACTTGCAGACTGTGCAGACAAACAGAAATGCCGACACAGAGCTCAAGACTCAAACACAGGTCCTTCTTGCTGTAAGGCAGACCTGCTAATCGTACTCTGGGCAGTGGTGGCTAAGTGGTTAAGGTGATGGGTTATTGATCTGAAGGTCACCTGTTCAATTCCCACTACTACCACTGTTGGGCCCTTGAGCAATGCCCTTAACCCTCAGTTCTATAAAAATGACAATTGTAAGTTGCTTTGGATAAGAGCTTCTGCCAAATGCTGTAAATGTAAAAGCACTCCACTCCCCCCCTAGAGATATGTTTTCCAATGCAAAGCACAAAATGCTGCTCTGTTTTAAGCTCCATGAACAGGGAGTCTGGTTCTGCATAATATGTCAAAATACTACACACACACACACACACACACACACACACACACACACACACACACACACACACACACACACACACACAATATTAAACAGATAATTGCACAGTTGTCTGACTTCCTAATTTTTTTTAATATATATTTTAACATATTTATTTGTCTATTGTCCACTATATATATATATATATACAATTTCTTTTTTCTATTTTTAGCTCAGCATGGTATCAAGAAAGGTGCAGCTACATAAGCAGGATTCATACTGGGTGCTATAAAGGCGAAGAGTGCTGGTGGTTAAAAGTGCTAGTAAAGAGCACTCTAATAAAGTTTTAAAAGCAAAGCTTCCAAGGTGACTTTGACATGTGAGAAAAAAATCTGAGCTAAAAGTCAAACAACAGTGAATCAGAATTGTTATAAAAATGCAAGGAGAGAGTGATGGGTTGTAAGGGTGAACACTGATGAAATGGTAAAACATACCCAAGTTGACCACATGTATTAATTACACCTGTTATTATTCCATTCATTCCCTAAGTCAGGGATGCCCAGTCCTGCTCCTGGTGATCTACCTTCCTAAAGATTTTAACTACAACCTTAATGGGGCCCCATCTGACAAATGCAATCATCGCTTTTAGTCTTCATTTCAAAGGCTTAAGTCTTGATTAGATGATTGGATGGTCAGGTGGGCATAATTTGGGTTGGGGTCTTCAGAAAAGTTTTTTTTTTTTCCAAATTATAAATATTACAAAATATACACTTTTGGAGCAGATTCCCTCACTTCTTTATCGTCTGACTTTTATAAGCTGTAGATGACTTCGGCCCTTCTGTTTTTTTCTCTGGGGCTACTTTGAATCTCGAGTGTATACTCAACTTCCATGGCAGCCTTCAGAAATTGCCTTCTAGAGTGTATACACAATGACGACCAACACTTGCCAGAGAATCATCTTTAAATCATGATGAATAAAAACTGTATTGAATAGTAAAGTTTCATCTGTGCAAGTTATTTGCAATACATTTTATAATCTTTAATGATTTTTTTTTAATTAATTTAGCTAGCTAGATAGATAGATAGATAGATGACTTTATTATTTCCTTGAGGAAAATTTGGTAAATGGGGCAGTGGTGGCCTGGTGCTTGGGTGCTGGATTACTGAGCTGAAGGTCGGGGATTCAAGCCCCACTGTCGCCAGGTTGTCACTGTTGTCCCCCCAGTGCGGCTAACTGGATTATCAAAGGCCAGCCATATCTCTCACTGTCTGTGGTGAGAAGCATGTAAAGGAACCATTGCTGGCTTTTGAAAAAAAGTGCCCTGTGATGGCCTGGTGAGTTGTCCAGGGTGTACTCTACCCTGGCTGAGATGGGCTCCAGCCTCCCTGCGACCCTAATTAGGATTAAGCAGTTCAGAAAATGACATGAGATGACAGTTCAGAAAATGAATAAAATTTGGTAAGACTAGAAATTCCAAATTTGGAAATTATCTTTGATAAAAGTTTTATTGGGTCACGCTGTATTTAGGGGCTTGTTATCAGGTTAGTGATGGGATGCATCAGCTATGAAAGATTGCCAAATAATGGCAAATTTTTAAGGCAGAAAAAAATAAACAAGACTTTTTTCTGACCTGCTTGATCCTAGTAGGCTGGAATTTATTTCAGATCCTGGACAAATGCTGGATACACCTTGGACAGCTAGGGGATAAATTGGAACAGCCAATTCACCTAATGTGCATGTCGTCGGGCTGTTGGAGGAATCTGTAGTACGCGGAGGAAACCCAGCATGCACAGTAATAACATGCAACCTCTACACACAAACACTCTCACCTTCCTGCTGTGAGGTGGATGTACTAACCACTATGCCACACACACCAAGACTGGTGCCGCCCACACCAAGACTTGTTCGTTTAAATTTCTGATCAAACATTGAAATGTTTTCATCTCTTTATGTTTGCATACAAGAGGACTGTGTACTGTAAGTGAATTTCCCTGTTTCCATTTTTTGCCCTGCAGCAACGAGCTGTAGAGAGCATATAGTGGTACAGGCCTCATGAGTGATACTTTTCATTCTTTTTGATTTTCTTACCAGTGATTTGATCTTAGCACCAATGAAAGCTTATTCTTTTTACAGTTTGGGTTTTGGCCTATTTTTACACACACACACACACACACACACACACACACACACACACACACACACACACACACACACACACACACAC
>JAOUQZ010000004.1:22119713-22142006 GCA_028564935.1 Neosilurus hyrtlii
TGTACCCCACCCTCGCCCAGAGTCGGCTGAGATGGGCGCCAGCCTCCCCGCGACCCTAAGTAGGAATAAGCGGTTCACAAGATGAATGAATGAATGAACTATAAGCTTTTCAGCAAACGAATAGAACGAACACCACTGTCAATGTCAAAAACCACAAGCAGTTATGTCCCAGTGCAGTCCTAAACCTGTTTACTTGAGTGATAATGACTCGGACTGAATTGTCACAGGCTTTATGTTAAACATCACATGACTAAATAAGTAGACAGACTTCTGCTATGCACCTCCTAATCATGAATTTACAGTGATATTAAGTTTTCTTCACTATTTTTTCATTGTTAGCTAAAACGTGCTAGACTCTTTCATTATAAATGTTTTTTCTTAATAAAAAATTACGTTTTTATCAAGACCAGCAAAAAAATACCAGAAGAGGGATAATCCGAATAGTCATTTGAGTAGAGGAATTTACATTACTTTGTGAATCTAGATTACTCTCAGCCTGTGACAGTCTGCCCTGATGGTGACAGCACCACTCAGCCTGTCACTGTTTGATACTAGTGAAACACATATGACAACATGATGATATGTAATTTACTGTTGTAAATTAAGCGGTCAGAAAGACAACATTATTAGTCAGTAATGATAACATTAGTGTTAGTGTGCTAATGATATACTCCTCTATAGTCTACTTCCAATTATGAATCACCAACATACCACAGAGCATTTTCTATCCATACATCAGCCTGCATTAGCTATCTAGAGACAAGATACACCACCGTTTGGCCTATTTACTAATTTAATGATGCAGTTGTCTTGTGCTTCATTATAAAATGTAAGTTACTAGGCTAATGATAGATAAATGCCTCGTAGTTGCATATGAGAAATGAAGCATAGAGCTTAAAACTTGTTCGTTTTGGTGGCAGGGGTTTTAGATGTGGGTTTGGTGCACTGTCTTAAACAGCACTATTTACTAGGTGTAATGTTTGTGCAGGTGCTTTCTCCTTGCCACAAGTCAGAGGGCTCCTACAATGACCGGAACTGGGAACATTGTGCACCAAACTGCTGTAGCACACTTACTAGAGATGGCTCGCAGACATTCTGCTGAGTTCACACACAGCGCAATAGCACACAGCGCAGCTAACTAAGTTGATCGTTGGATGGGACAAAGTCTTTATACATGATTTCATGATCAAGCATCAACCAATCATATTTTGTGTATGGTTGTTGCCATATAATGAAGGTTATTATTTAATATTTCTGTTTCTTTGTTTACCAAGAGGTCAGTTTCAACCAGGTTGTATATTTTGAAGTTGGACACAAATGTAAGGCTCCATTATAAGGGAATGGATTTAACCTACACTGTTTTTTTTTTATTTGATGGCACACTTTCTCCCACATTTCCTTGCTTAAAGTCGAGCCTGGAGCTGCGTAAAACCTGCTATAAATAACTAAATTGCTTTTTATAGTGGATGTCGAAATGCAGTTCATGAATTATATGGTCAGAGGAATTCAATTTTGTACAGGGTCTGATTACATTCCATTTGCTGTCTCCCGCCTGGTGTCAAGGTGGAGAGCTGGGAGCAGAAATAATGAAGGCATTTTTCCTTGGTATTTGTAATTCCTCCCTTTTTGGCAGGGTTGTCTATAGATTTTCAGCTGAACTAACAGAGCAGACAAACAAAGTTAAACCAATGGAGTGATCACTTCCACCAGCTGCCACAGCTAAGTGGGAACTGAGGAATGTTCAGTAGTGACTGAGTCATAGCTTTGGTTTCAATAAGCCACGCCTTACTATAGTTACAGCTTGTCCAGAAGAAGAAAATTACCCAATTTTATATATAATGCTAACACCGTATAGATTTATGAACTTATCAGTGCTCATGCAGGAAAAATATGGGAATTAATTTTCTCTGTCAAGCAGAGTGCAATTACACACTCACAGCACACTCTCGGGTTAGTGTTTCCAGTTAGAATGCCTTTCATGGATGACCTAAACTTAATATTAAATTTAATTGGTACTTGTGGTGACTGTGTCCATTATTTGTCCCTGATTACATCCCTTCTTTCCTTCTTTAATTTTTTGGATTTTTTATTAAGAGGCTGAGTTAAATCTCCTATAAAAAGACTCAGGGAAAATAACATGTATCAAAATTTTACTGATGTAAGTATTCATTTTGTTTCAAAGTGGACATTTTTTGTTTTCATAGTGTGCATATACAGTGTCTTGCAATAGTATTATTCTATCTACCTATCTATCTATCTATCTATCTATCTATCTTTATTTATTTATTTAATAATTTTATTTATTATTTTTTATTTTTTCTTGGATTTTATACAATCAATGGACCAACACACACACACACACACACACACACACACACACACACACAAACACACACACACACACACACACATACACACACACACACACACACACACACAAAATAAAAAAAAAGAAAAGAAAAGAAACGATACTACTAAAAGAATTACCATGAACCATGAAGACCAAGAAACTCTCCAAACAGAGGTACAAGTCAGGTTTGGGTTATAAAAAAATACCAAAACCTTACAAATTACATGAACCACCATTAAATTCATCATCACAAAAACCTACCTCCCTAGAAAGGGCCATGCACCAAAATTCACAGACCAGGCGAGGAGAGCATTAATCAGAGGCAACAACAGAAACAAAGGTAACCCTGAATGATGCTGGTGAACTCCACAGTGGAGACTTTAATAAATTGGTGTATAATTATTTGATTAATTGTTGAATAAAGCACATTCAGAGTTCACCAACAGGCTTGTGGGAGACTCTCCAAAGATATGAAATAAGGTTCTCTGGTCAGATGAACCTAAATTTAAACCTAAAATCCTTACTGGCCATCAAGGAAAACATTATGTCTGATGCAAACCCAACACCTTTCATCACCTCAAGAACAGCAGCCCCACAGTGAAGCATGGTGGTGGCAGTTTCATGTGCTGGGAATGTTTTTTTCGTTTGTTTGTTTTAACAGCAGGGACTGGGAACCTTAATAATAAACATAAAAATAAAGGGAATGATGGTGAGGATACAGGGAAAGTCTTGAGAAAAACCTGTTTCAGTCTTCCAGAGATTTGAGCCTGGGATGGCGGTTCACCTTCCATCAGCATAAACATACTGGTTTAAGGGGAACTGTTTAATTGTGTTGGAATGCCCTAGTCAAAGTCCAGACGTCAGTCCAATTGAGAATCTGTGGCATGACTTAAAAATTACAGTAGAACCGATCCAACTTGAAGGAGCTGCAGCAGTTTAGCTTTAAAGAATGAACAAAAATCCCTGAGGATGGATGTGCCAAACTCATAGATATACACTAACAGGCTTGCAGCTGAAATTGCTGCAGAAGTTGTCTCTACAAAGTGTAAAGGTGTGGGCTGGGTGGTGGGGGAGGAGAGGGTGTAGTTATTCACAGTTTTCTGTTGTTGTTTTTTTTCGTACCATTTTTTATTTGCTTCACGATAATTGCACCTTCATGGTTGTTAGCATGTTATGTTAATTAAATGATAAACTCCCCAATTATTCATTTTAATTCCAAGTTGTAAGGTAACAAATTAAGGTGGGAATGCCAAATTAGTGAGCCATTTTGTAAGCCATTGTATTTTTCAATGCCTGTGCTTCTGATGGCCATAGTATTATATAAATGTCTTACATACCTTGATTAGCACTTAACAAGTTAAATATGGCTGAAGTGACTTTGGCTGTTGATTTTCTTTTTTATTATATTATATTTTTCCTTTATTATGACTATGTAATGACTCCATATTTCACGCAAGTAAAGTATATTATATTCTTTGTTTTGAAATCTCCAATTTAAGCTTGTTTTAACATACTTTTTTTCCATCAAGAAAATGAACTTAATTTGTAATACCTGCTTTTTGCTTGCAAAGGTCATGCTAAATGCAGAGCCTATCCTAAAAACACTGGGCACAGGTAAGGAATACTCCATGAATGGGCCATGGGTACATTTCAATGCCCCATGCTCACACACTTGCAAACACTCATTCACACAAGTACAATTTAGCACTGACCTTTACTCAAGCATAGCATAATACCAGAGCAAAATTCTGTAACTGTAGGGGTTGTGCATTGAGATTTATTATTATTATTTTTTTAAATACTGAAGAAACTACACACTTTTTTATGCAAATAGTGCCCACTGGGTCTGAAAAAAGCAAGTCAGGATATCTTTCGCATCGAGAAGCAGTCTTGAGGATTACATCAGCACAATAAGGTTAATACTATGAGGCAACCACTGCAAAGTTCATTCACCCAAGTGAAGCTCACAGCATTTTGTCCCTGTTGCTTTCGTTTTCGACCAACAAGTGGACAAACTTGTACTGGACTACATCATGGGAAATCTGCAGCCCTTGAGTAAGGTCGTAAAACCATCATCTATCTGACTGACTACTTTGCCGCCATTCAGACATGTGACTTCAGGAAAGCAGGTACAGAAAATGCTGAACAATGAATTTAACAGGAATATTACTGACTTCTAAGCTGATCTGTCTGAGGTAGATAATAAGTAAACAGCAGTAGATTGCTGGCTGTGAACAAGAAATTTATAGATATCACAGTTCACAGTTCAGTGATTTTGGGGGTGGAGATGCATGGTTAGGAGGTTTGATTAAAAAGTAATATGGGCTTATTGCAGCGCTCCATACTTATGCAAATGTCAGAAAGCCATGAGCTTGTATACAAATATACAAACAAAGAAACTATGAACTTTGAAGTAGATTATTCTAATCTATGAACGTGAGCTAGTTAATTTGGATCTCAGTGAACTGAATTTTGAACTAGATTATTTTAAGTGTGAACTGGCACAATACTGGTAATGATGTCTTTTGCTTGTTTTGCCCTGCACATCTAAACCTTATCACTGATGCATGGTATTGCACATGTAGCAAAAATGTTTTTAAACTCAATGAACTGAATTATCAGCTGATAATTTGGGATTCAATCCTGAATGTAAATATTAGTCTCGTTTCATCTTTTTATTTGTTAATATATTTATATATATATCCCATGTTGTAAATAATAACTTAGCCATGGAATAAAAATCCTTTTTTTTTTTCACTGTGGGCCTCATCACATCTTATGCGTGTGTGTGTGTGTGTGTGTATGTGTGTGTGTGTGTGTGTGTGAGAGAGAGAGAGAGAGAGAGAGAGACAGAGAGAGAGAGAGTCAATACAAAAGAAGACTGACAAATGTAAAACTAAACTGTTTGCTGCAATTCTCTTTCACATTTACTGTGTCAGTACAAGTATTTAAATTACACACCGTAAACAGATTAAATTAAAATTGTAATTTTATTTGTCACATACAAAATCATACACAGTACAACATGTAGTGAAATGCTTATTACGACTGTCCTATACTTGAAGAAGCATAAAAACTATCAATATCTTTTATCTATCAGTAATTATTATGAACAACACCAATAGTTAAAAGTAAAATATAAATGTAGTGACGATAAATAATACGGTGTGTAAAGTGTCGGTGAAGTAGCACACAAAGATGTCCAGTGAGTGAGGTTTTTATGTGTGCAGAGTAGTGCAGGGTGTACAGAGAGTGCAATTTTTGTGTGCAACAATCAGCTGATGTAGAATGTAATTATCATGTTTAGGGTAGGTCTACAAAGTCCAGGTACTAGGTGTTCTGGTTGAGTGCCCAAATTGGGGAAGAAGTTCCTCCTCATTTGCTCTGTGTTTGCCTTCAAGGGATGGAAACTTTCCCTGACCGCAACAGAGAAAAGTCCATTGTTGGGATGCCTGAGGTCCTTCGCTATCTTCCTGGCTTTGGTCCAGCACTGCTTACTGTATATAGTGTCCAGGTCAGGAAGCTTGATATGGATAGTACACGCTGCTGATCGCACCACCCTCTGAAGAGCTCGCCTGTCTTGTTTGGTGCTGTTTCCAAACCAAGCTGTGATACTTCCCATCAGGATGCTCTCAATGGTTCAGTTGTAGAAAGTCTTTAGCACCCTTGCCGTGCCTTCTTCTCCAGGGTGTTAACATGACAGGACCATGTCAGGTCCTGCGTGATGTAAACACCTAGCTACTGGAAACTGTCCACTCTCTCCACTGGGGTCCCATTGATAGTCAGTGGCTGATAATTCCTCTCCTGCTTTGTGCTGAAGTCCACTATCAGCTTCTTAGTCTTGTTGATATTCAGGAGAAGATTGTTGACCTGGCACCATAATTCCAGGTTTCTTACCTCCTCTAGGTAGGCCGTTTCATCGTTGTTAGAGATCAGGCCCACCACCACCACAAACTTAATGATTTTGGTGGAGCTGGAAATAAACACACAGTCATAGGTATACATAGTACAGCAGGGGGCTCAGAACACAGCCCGGGGGATCTCCAGTACGATGTTAAACGCTGAACTGTAGTCAACAAACAGAATTTTGATATAATTCCCCCTTCTGCTGTTCAGGTGACTCAGGGCTGCATGACGGAGATGTGCAATGGCGTCCTCAGTAGATCAGTTATGCAAACTGTAGCAGGTCCATGGTGACTGGTAGGGAAGAAGTGATGAAGTCTCTAATTAGTCCTTTGAAGCACTTCATCACTACTGAGTTGAGGGCCACTGGGCGGAAATCGTTCAGGCAGGCGGACTGGGGTTTCTTGGGAACCAGAACAATGATGGACTGTTTGAAGCACATCAGGATTATAGACTGATTAACACTGGAGCAAGCTGGTCGGCACAGGCCTTCAGGTCCCGAACCATGATGCCATCTGGTCCTGCTGTCCCCAATGTGTGTGGCAACCCACTGCTCCGAGTGTGTGCTCACTGTTTACGTGTGGGTGTGCTCACTTTGGATGGGTTAAATGCAGAGGCAACAATTTCCCTTGCAGGATTAATACAGTATAGCCAAACAAACAAACAAACAAACAAATAAATAAATAGATAAATAGATAGACAGATATATAGATAGATATATAAATAGATAGATAGATAGATAGATAGATAGATAGATAGATAGATAGATAGATAGATAGATAAATAAATAAATAATAATAATAATAATAAAAATAATAATAATAATAATAATAATAATCATTTTGAAAACTATGTTGCATTTTCCTTTCACTTCACAATTAACTGCCACTTTGTGTTGGTCTATCAAATAAAATCCAAAAAAACAGAAAATTACATTTACATTTGTGGTTATAATGTGACAAAATGTGGAAAAGTTCAAGGGGTATGAATACTTTTTGCAAGCCGCTGTATGCATGCAAGGAAATCAGTGTTTGCAAGTCCTTCGTAATTTATATGTTTAATTTGTTTTCGATATTTTTTCCTCAACTTTTAATTCTTAATTCACATTAAACCCAACTTTTCTAAGATATTGCAGAAAGGACCAGTTTTTGAACTCAGTACTGTTGATTAAGACATGTACTCTTGATTAAAGTCATGTCTCGCTTTGTGTGTTTTCTCTCTTTCACATTCTTAATAGTTGTTGTATGAGTTAAACCAATAATTGAATTAAGGAAATTACATTGTCCATACAAAAAATCAATAAGAAGAATACGTCACACACTCTAATATTTCACTGGATCTCCTTTCGCCTTGATTACAGCACGCCTGGGGCACATAAAAACTAAGGAAGCACATATCTTCATGTAATGACATGAATTCTCTGTAGATGAGGCTGCTACCGCCTCTTGGATTAATTAACCAATCACCACTAGGGGGCATACTATAAAAGGTGTGTGGTGAGTATGGCCCCTCTTGCTCTCTGGTCATGAGACCATTTGCTTCCTGGTTGTCTTGTTTGGAGCTTCCTGGTTTGCTGGCACAGGTAATGTGGTGGTGGCTGCTTGTTGTTATGGTCATGGTAATATTTTATGATATTGACCCAATGCTGTTATTTTATTTTAGCACCGTGATATGCTGTGATGTTTTGGGCTCAAGTTGTTCTCCCAATAGGTGACCAATGCAGTTGAACGGTACCGAGTGAGAAGCTCCCCTGTTGGAGAAGCACTGTTTTGCTTTGGTTTTTTTTGTTTGGTGCTGTGGCTTGGCTTTGCTCTGACTCCCCTGGTTTGCTGGAATTGGGTGTCTTTGGTTGCTCCTGCATTGCTGTTGCCGGCGCCACCTGCCTACTGTACTGACTACTTCCGCCTTGTTCCCCATCTACCTTCCTCTGTCACTGTGGAGAGGGGCTCGGTGTTCATTGGTCTGTATGGACATTGTTTTAATTGAAAGCCTTAATTTAAGGGCTGTATTTTTTAGCTCTTGTGAATGATTGAGGTTAATTTGTATTTGTTAATTTCTTTCATTTGTTGGACTTTTTAGTATTTTGGTTAATTTATTAAATATGCTTTGAATTCATCTTTTCAGTTGGATGGTTATTTCTAGGTGGTGGGGATTCCTTCCCTGTGTTGTCTTCCCTGGGCCTTTTTGCTCTCTTCTCAGTTTCTGAGAGCTGAAGTGGTAATCGTGGTGGAGAGTCCTTCCCTGTGTGTTGTCTTCCCTGGGCCTTAGTTTTCCTCACTGGAGTGTTTGTCACGTGTAACTGGGGTGACCACTTTTTGTGTTTTTGATTAGGATTTTTCCCCACTCAGTGTCCCACCGGTAAGCCTTAGTACTCTCAAGGGATTTTCTTTAACCCTATGTGTGTGGTACTGCTGTAAAGATTTATTAGAATTGTAATAAAGTAACTTTGTTTGATACGGGAATCATGACTCCTGCCCATGTGTCACGAATCTGAGTGCCTAGTGGTTGGTGCAACCCTTAAATTTCTCTGGGTGAAATTCCCAGGGTGGCGTAGTCAGTTAATTTCTCTTCAAATATAAGTTGAGGTTTACTCGCCTCCCCTTACGGCGTACTGCTACATTCAGATGCTGGAGGAGGTTTTGGCATTTGAGCACATGACATTGTTTGCCAGAGATGAACAGTGAGGTATGCTGCTTCAATTCCCTACTCTGTGTTCAATACCTGGAGTGCCATTCCTGACATTTATATTAACATTAAGTGTGCATTTGGAGTCCTGTTGATCTTTGGATTTACACACTTGTGTCAGCAGATTTTTCCATCATGAACGACATCAAAAGTATGCATGCATACATGCGTGCACACACACACACACACACACACACACACACACACACGACACTGAGTCATTTGTCTGGTGGCGATATAAGCCACGGGAACCACAGCAGAGGGATGAAACAGCTGCATGCGGCTCAAAAGCCTTGGTTTGCTGACCTGTCAAACGCTGCCAATACGCTAGCTATAAGTTAGAAAGACGTTCAGTAAAAGTTCTGTGGTCGTCCGGAACACATCAGGTATGTCCACATACGTCAGTATACACTTGAGAAGTTTAATATAAGTTAACTAAGTTTTCAATAGGTTCTGGTTAATTTACTTAAGTTAGGTATAGATTTAAAGTTGGAATACAATCGATAGTTCATTGTATGCCAGTGTTTTATAAAAATTTGTCATGTCGCATATGTTCTGCAAATCGTTAATGAGACAGGGTCTAGATGGCACAGGTATAAAACTGGGGCTGAGATACAGAAAGAGAGGCTTCTTATGCATGAGGAATCATTTTCACATATGAAACCTGATTGAAAGATGTGCTGGCATGGTTTGATTTACCTGTCATCAGTTCAAGATATTTGTAAAAAATGTACACAACTCTGGATGGAAGTAAATGTTGTGATGTTGCTAAAGTTTGAGGAATACTTGATTAGTCCTTTACTAATGGCATTTTGGGTACATATTTGTTAATGTAATGTGGCATGCTGTCTACTGCATAAGAATATTTTCTTCAGTTAGAATGACTTGAGGCAAAATAAGTTTTTCCATCTCTTATTGTGTGTTTTTTTTTTTTTTTTTTTTTTTTTTTTTTTTTTTTTTTTTTTTTTTTTTTTATATATATATAATTCTGAAAGTGGTCTTTTATTTTTTTTCCCATGGCTATATATACATATCTTTGATTACAGAATTACATTTACAATTCTAATTTTTAAACAGTTTTGTGTCATTATCAAATAGCATGTGCAACATTTCTAAAAGCCTTTTCCTGAAAATAACGGTTAATTGAAGTTCGTCAAGATGATAACTTGAACTAAGACAAACACCCACTACAAAAGTAAAATCACGGACACCTGAATACCCTACATATCGTGCTGAATATCATCAAATTGACAGCCGTTTTCTTACAACTTTGTCTATGAAATCCAATATCTTCAGCTTGTTAACATATTATGGATTTCTTTAAAACCCACTGTGCTGTATACTCAGACACTCATTTATTTTCCAAGCTGCTAAATCCTACTAAGGTTGTGAGACGGCTGGAGCCTATCTCAGTTGACACTAGGGGTACACCCTGAACAGCTCACCAGACCATTGCAGGGCCAACACGCGCAACTATTCACACTCATACTCGCACCTAGGGGCAATGTGGAACAGCCACAGCCTAATTTGCATGTATGTTGACAGTGGGAGAAAACTGGGGAACTCTGAAAAGTAACGGCGATAACATGAAACTACACACAGAAATGGTATGTGGCAGACATGTACATTAGGCTGTTTCAAATTGCCCTTTAGGTGTGAGTGTGACTAGTTCTGTGTGTGTTGCCATGTGATGGTCTGGCAAGTTGTTCAAGGTTTTCATCTTCGCCCAGTGTCGAATGAGAGGCACCAGTCTTCTTGCAATCCTAAAAGAGGATTAAGTGGTTCAGCAAAATGAGTGAGTGAAAATCTTATTCTGTGTAGCAGTGAGGGCATGGCCAAACAAAGTCAGGCAAAGCCAGTGGGAAAATGAATGAGTGCACCAGTGTCTAATTAGTGGCCTGATTTATGCATGTTCTACACCGACTGAGAGTGACCAGTGACGAAAAAAGAGAACTGGGAGCATCTAAAAATTTGAGGGGCATCTATAATGTGTCTGGGTTTATTTGTGGATGAGTGTGCAGATTTTCCTTATTCTTTACCCTGTGACTTGCACAACTGCACTTGTAGAGGCCTGTCACTTCTGGATGTATTTTGGAGCCTGTAATCAGGTTTGTGATGGGCTGCATCAGTTGGTGAAATTGCAAAATAACACTTAAGTGGGGAAAATATTTGGGGGAATTTTTCACAACTGTGTTCATACATCTACTGATGCCTCTGAACACATCAGTGATGTTCCTGGATTAATTTTTTGGGACTTTCAACATCTACTCTCTTCCAGCCGACCCAGCTGGGGCTGATCAGACCCCAGCTTGTGTCCAGCTCCTCCTTTGAGCCACAGCCATCTTGAGGCCCTTTCTGCAGCTTCAGTGGTGCTGCGGATGGCTGATCCCTTCCTTTCTCCCTCAATGCCTAAAACATTGAAGGCCCTGGCCAAAGAACGGGCAGCAAAGCCTCTACATCCAGCCTCCACCGGGAGGCATCTTGTCTCCATCCAGCCTGCTGGCAGTTGCTGACAAGCCCTGCATACTTGGAGGGCTTCCTTTTGAGGTAGTCCTCTCTTGGAACTGTCAGCTTCAGTAGCACAGCTTGTTTGGTGTACTCGGACATGAGGACTATCTGGTCAAAGGGTGGTAACTGCAATGTGGTTGGGAAGCTTTAGCTGCTACTCAGGCCATTCCACCATCAGCTTCCTTTTGCCAAGGTCAGGATACCTGCAGGTGTTTCAGCAGGGGTTGCCTGCTCCCCAGCTCTGACAAAGGCAACGGATTTCTTATATGGTCATAACCACTTTGCCCAAGCCAGTCCAGTGCTGATGGCTTCTGTGAAGGCCTTAAGGACTTGGTCATGCCTCTATTGGTACCTGACTGCAGCCACTGAGGATGAGGAACTTGATGCGATAGGGTTCAGCTTCAGGTAACTTTTCTCTCGATTGTTTGCCCATCTGGTCCAGGCTCTCTGTTTTATGCCCACTGGCTTGCAGGATCCTGTCTCCTCCACTGCTGCTCTCACCACCTCTTAAAAAAGGCACTGCCTCTTCCTCCCCTTGGTATTCAGTTTGGGAGATCCAAGCAACCACTCCCACCAGGCTCCTGTGATGCAGTCTTGCTTTTGCACCAGTAGAGTGCAATGCTGCTCAGGCTCTTGGGTAACCCAAGCCATCTTCGGAGGTGGTTACTGACCTTCCTCTCTAAGGTCTTGACTGTTGAGATTGGGACAGCATAAACCAGAATGGGGGGCAAAAAAGGAATATGAGAAGAATGCCATGTTGGTAGACACAGGATTTGTACTTTGCAGGAAGGCCAGACTTTTCCAGAGATTTCAACCAGCCATTCAACTTTGAGCAAGTTGAATTGATGGATATTTTGTCACCCAGAGAGCTGTCAAAAACCCTGCCCAAGCTCTTGACTGGCTACTCTGTGAAGGTTGGGATGGCTGAGCCTGCAATGTTGAACCAGAATTTACCCCCCCCCTTCCTTGGATCATGATTTGGCAGGTTTGAAACACATTTGGGCCTCGGACTGATTCTGTCATGACTGAGATCATCTATGAATGTCCTGATGGGTGGCTGGCATTGTCCAGTGATCATTCAGGGCCCTATGTACTATGGCTCTGCAGACTTGGTGAGCATGTTCATGGCTAGCGAGAACAGAGTCACAGAGATGCACCCTGTGATGCCGATCTCCACCTTGTGCCAGCTTGATGTCATTGCTCCTGAAGAGACTCTCAAGCTGAAATTGTTGTAGTAATCAGCAATGAGGTCTCTACCTGTTGGAGACATGATGTTTTGTCAGAGTTAGTTGGACAAGCTTGTGTGGAATGGAATCAAATACATTTACCAGGTCAAGCCATAACACTGTCAGGTTGCCTTTGTTCTCTCTGGCCTCCTGGATTAGCTGTCACCACACCTGTATGCTCAACAAATTGATGAAATGCCACCTTTCTGGACTGATGTACGATATAGGTGTTCTTAATCAAGTAGAAGCACAGCCGTTTGGAGATGGTGCTGAAGAAGACCTTTGCCTCAGCACACTACAGTGAGATATTGTGGAACTTTGCCTAAGTGGGTGGAGTTTTCCTCCTTCGGGATCCACACTCCTTCCACCACTCGCCATTGCTCTGGGATGTTCCCTCTTCTACAGAAAACTCACAGGATTTTTCATAAATGCGATAGTAGTTTTGGACGGTTCTTGTATATTGTATGAAATGCCACTTGGACCTTGAGCAGAGCTGGCCCTTGCTTTTTGGACGACCTCTACAACTACTTTTAGTTGTAGATCTGACATTTTATACTGCACTTTTGGTTCAGAGGGGGCTATGAGGATGTTGCACTCTCCTAATGCCTGTTCTCCTTTGGGGTGGCTGCACATCTGCATAAGGAGCAGAGGCAGGGCCACCTTATGCTGGGACTTCAGTGCTTCCATCTGCTGCCTGATAAGACAACAAGATGTGTTATTTTAAATTTCAGATCAGACAGTTAAATTCATTCAATTTCTATGCCACTTAATCCTAATTATTTTCAGGGAGGCTGGGACCCATCTCAGCCGACTCTGGGCGAGGGTTGCCAGGCCATTGCAGGGCTAAGACTAACACAACTATTCACACTCACTCTCACACCTAGGGATGATTTGAAACCGCCAATAACTGTGGAAGAAAACCAGAGTACCCACACAAGCAGGGGGAGGCTATGCAAACTGCACACAGAAATGCCTCGTGCCTGGGAATCGAACCTGGGACCTCCTTGCTGTGAGTACCTTCTTACTTCTCACCATGCTGCCCACAGTTACATTTCGGAGTTTATCTTTGCATACTATGCACAATGAGTGACATCCCCTCCCCAACACAAAAAATGTGTTAAGGGAAGACAAAGATTTTACCTTGTGTAACAAGATTAAAAATAAATACATCTTTAAGTAACAAGTCTGTATATCCACCTGTATGTTCAATTAACACAACTTACACCAAAACTAAAAAGGGAGCTTTTGGCATTTAGAGCTGCTTGTTTAAATCAAACCATGAGTGGTAGAAACACATTGTCACTGTGGGTGTAGCTGAAGTGTGAGAGCCTGTCACAGTATTCGTGTGATGTAAATAGTGAGGGAACAAATTAACAAATCCTTCAATTGAGTAAGAAAAAGGCCTCAAAATAAAAATGCAGCATTAAAAAAAATATATATATATATATATATATATAATTAATATCACACACACACGTGTATTCTTTGCATGTAATAACACAGAATATAGAAATACTGTGTTTTGGAATGTGAAAAAATAAAAGTAAATTACAGAACGGTGACATTCTATTTCAGTATCATGAATTGCATATGTGGCAGGCATCGAAGTGTAGTGTTTAGCACATCTGTCTCACAAGAAGGTCCTTGGTTTGAGCCCTGTTCCTGCTGAGAGATTTTTTGTATGGACTTTGCATGTACTCCTCGAGGACTCCAGTTTCCTCCCACTGTCCAAAGCCATGTTTTGACAACACTATCTGAATATTCTTACTTGCCCTCAGGTATAAGTGTGAATGGTTGTGGGTGTGTGTGTTGGTCATGCAATGGTCTCGGGAGCAGTTTAGGACATATATTACTTTCAGGGCGAGTCTCCAGCTTCCCCATGATGGTAGAATGGATAAAGCATGAATAATTGTATTTCTATGTCATATATCCTTGTTTTCTTATTTTAAAATCACTAAGCAACAGTTATTAATGCACTGTGGTAGACAAAGTCTTTCTTTTTATTGCACTTTGTTGTATATTTTCTTACAAAAAATGAAATCGCAAGGTCAAAGATTATAGATGCACTGTTTTGCCAAAAAGAAGGTCTTGGGTTCATGTCCCAGGCTTGGCTAGGGCATCTCATCATGTAGTTTGTATTTTCTCTGGTGCTTGCGTGGGTTTCCTTTGGGTAATCAAGTTTCCTCCCACAGTCCAAAAACATGCACATTAGGCTAACTGGTTGTTTCAAATTGACCCTAGGTGTGAGTGTGCATGCTAGGAGGTGATCACACTAGGGGTGCAATAAAAAAGTGACAAACAAATTGTAGTTTATTTATTTATATATTTTTGGGCGAGTTTTGAAATTTGCTTCAAGATGTTACCCATAAGCCACTGATGAAGGACTCTTTAAGCCTTATTGACTCTTAATTTGGTGCAGTCTGTTTCTGGTCCCACACACAAACATGGTCCCACACTAGATCACACTTCTCTCACATGGTTTGTCAGTGTTAAACCTGGAGATATGTGACAATCTGTTTTCTGACCACATGTCTGTAATATATTTGAGGTCTTTTTTTTTTTATTTTTTTATTTTATTTTTTTTATGTACTGCAGCTAAAACCCGTGCTCCTGCTCGACGCTGCTGGATTTTTAACCCCTACACTGCTGCTCAGTTCTTTGCTGCTTATGAACAGAGTTGGGCCCCTGCTGACTCACTATCTCCAGATACAGAAGAGCTCAGTTTATGGTTTCACTCCCCATACCAAACCATCATGGACTCTGTGGCTCCATTCACCTCATGTGTTCACCTCACGAACCAGGTGAACAAAATACAATGCCGCGACTGCTGTGACACAAATTTGAAAACATTTTCAAAATTAAAAGCGACAGCCACAAATTGCCATTTGTCAGTTGCTTTTCTATCGCAACTCAAGTGTAATCACCCCTTAGCTCTGCAATGGTTTGATGTTCTGGGTGTACTACCCCTTCACCCAGTGTTGGCTAAAATAGACTCCATCCTTCCTGCAACCCTAGTAGAATGATGTTTTGGCAAGTGAGTGACTCAATGAGTGTGTTAATATACAGCACATTTGTTTTTATGATAATCCCTATTAATTTGGCCCATGGTGTGAGTATGGATGGTTGTGTGTGTTGAGCCTGCAATATTCTGGCAAACTGTTCAGGGTGTACCCCACCTTCGACCAGTGTCAACTGAGAGCAACCTGCAACCCTAGTAGGATTCAACAGCTCGGCAACATTAGTGTTTTGCTTGTATTATGAGAGCGCAATGCAAATGCCTCCTGTTTCCTGCCTATATTTTCTCCTCATCATTTTCTGCACAGACACAAATACATTCATATATAGATTGTTTGTTAGTTTTTATTTCAGTGCCACCTGCAATTTACGTAGAGGCACTGCTAGTATCAATACTGTATGTGAGCTGTCATACTGTGTGCTGGTAATTATATTTTAGTACAACACTTCACCTAGACAACACCTGCTGTGCAAACACAAAACCATAAAATATAGCTGCATTCTACTGTACTGGGGATTAGCTAGTGTTATAAAATATTTGTACCCCAGTCAGGTATCTCTCCCTTAAAATAGGTCATAGGGAAGGTGAAATCTCAGTGCATATTTAAGCCACATAGAAATAGTAAAGGAAATTAAACATTTGTTCAGTGACACTATAGGAAATAATCCAGTGGGAGATTAATAATAAACAATACTGCTTAAGTACAGTACACTAGTGGAGTGCTCATAATCACTTAGTATCTGCAATCAATACACTCTTGTCAAGCATATGCAAAATGATACATTAACTGGTCTACAATGGTGCATCTAATTAGCATTAAATGTCTTATCCAGCTCATAAAACATCACCTATGTACAGTGTTCTTTTTTCTGTAATTATTATCCAAGTTAAATTCTAAAAGCCCTTACAACTTTTCATCTCTTTCCTAATTATCTGCATCATTTGTTTATTTATGTGGTTTTTATTTTAATTTATTTATTTATTTATTTATTATGATATGAAAAAAATAAAATTAATCCGTTATCAGATAGAGACGATGTACTCTACCCTTGCCCAGAGACGGATGAGATGGGTGTCAGCCTCCCCACAAACCTAATTAGGATTAAGCGTTTCAAAAAATGAATGAATGAAACAGATCAACATAATCTAAGACAGTGTCTCACATTATTTTAAGCAGCAAGTGGTCAGGGCATATAACACCACTAGCCATTAGTGCCGTTAGCTATTATCACCTCCTCTGCTTTTCTTAAGTGACAGTGCCCTCTGGTGCAGTGACACAATGGACTTCCAACTCCGTAGCTTTGTGAGGGCATCCCCTGGCCAACAAAATGATCACGGATTGATCCGATTCCAAGACGAGCAGCAGGCGTAGTTTGTGTGCAGACATTTGTGAATATTGCAGACAATTGAGCCTTCAGGGCAATTCAGCACAGATGCAGCCAGTAAATACTTTATTTTTCATAAGGTCAAAATTAGCCCGGGTAGAAAGTGCCAGAATATATTGTCCCATAAAAGCATGTAATTACATGCTAAAGCATGACCATACTGTATTAGTGCATCTAGTTAGCATAAAATGACAAGTAATGGCTAATTTTAATGGTCACAGTGATGACCAGAATTGGATCATTTCAGCATTGGGTGAGAAGGCAGCTGTTTAATTATTGCAGGAACAAATCTAATCTATAATGGGTGAAGAACTTACCCCTTTTCTTGTGTGTAGTATTCTTAGATTCCTAAAAACCCTGCATTCAATTTATTTTGTAGGTAATTAGGAGATATTTGCTTTAGCCGTTGAAGCAGAGGAAAGATTGAGTGAAAAGAACTAGAACTACCTACTCATGGTGGTTATACGTCCGCACACAGTATACAAAGTGGCCAGTGAAGGTACAGTATTGGGTAAAGAAGCAGTGCTGGGGTAGTGTTAGTGAAAGTATTACTGAAATATGTCTGTGGGTTTTTTAAGGCTTTATTTTCTGTTTTGTATTAAACCTTGGATTACAGACCCAGTCAAGTGTATGGGGACAAACTGTTGCATAAAATAAATATATCATCACAAGAACAGCCCTCAAGCATAGTTACCTTGACCTTTTACCTACAAAATCGAATCGTCTCATTCTTCATCAGTGGACTTTTATGCAAAGTTTGAATAAAATCCCTCAGAGTCCTTGAGATATTCACAAGAATGGCAAATTTTAGGATGCAGTGACCTTGACCATTGTCCTATTGCATCCAAAATGTAATCAGTTCATCCTTGAGTCAAGTTGGGCATTTTTACAAAGTTTAAAAAAAAAATAACATCCCTAAAAGGTTCCCTGAGATGTGGCTAGCATAGTAAACTGAAAAAAAAAATGCTTCTGGCCTTGGCAGTCACAGGCATAAACAGACTCATTTACTTTCTTTCCAGCTATTTAGGAACCCTAGTGCAGGATATGTTCACTGTTGCATTTTTTTTTTTATTTCATCTTATGTCATTCTTGTACTTTTCTATCTTTCCCCTGATTATCCCTTCCTACTAAACAATGATAATGTGTGACTCTTCTCTTTCAAGCACACTTCTGGAGAGAAAAAGCCTCCTGCTGAGATTGATGGGGTCCATGGGACGTGCTCTAATTGGCTGCTCTGAGTGACACGGGTGTCTTAATGAATGCTGATGACAGTGTGCTAGGAAGTAATAGAGCTTCATGGGCAAACTCCTAATTGACCATTTTAATCCTGTGTGTCTGGGCCAACAGGATTGCCAGTGTGAGTAAAATGATCATGGCTGGGTAGTCATTATAAGCATCAATGATCCTGCTAGTGCTGAGAAGTCAGCCAGCCTCTAACAGTGCCCATTATTGCCATAGAGACGGAAAGCATGCTTGTGGCAAAAGCTTGTTATGGCATCGATAGTAGTGCCCCTTTTCCCTGATGAATTCTCTTACATGGAAACATAACTAGCCATTACCTGTACATGATAGCAGGACTGTTGACACACCACATACATATAGGACACATTTTCCTCATTAGGGACTAATATAAATATATTCTCGGTGCCAAAATGCGGAGCTCCGGAAGTGTATTTATTTTCAGTAAAAAAACAGCCATAAGATGATAACTTTATCTTTATAATGGTGTAAAATAAAAAAGACACTGACTAAGCAAGATGATGTTTTTGTAAAGTGCAAGTGTTGCCTGTGCGGGGCATGTGAGAATAAACACAACCAAAAAAATCAAGCTCATGGCTTTACGACATTTGCATGGATGTATGACGATCCACTATAACTTTGTTAACTTGCTTCAATGAAAGCAGTTCACTTCCCCCCCCTTTGAATGTCAGTCTGTAAAATGAAGCAATGGATGTTATAACAATTCACAACGTGCCACATATGAAAGAAAATAAAACATGAAAAATCCAAGCAAGCACACAAAAAAAATAACACCTACCGTGTTGAGTGCCCTTTAAAACACACAATACCTTGATGTATCACAGTTTCTGAAGTGTGAAGTATTATCAAAAGACAGGTTAGTTCTATATCCAACCTTATTAAAGTGGAAACTTTCTTCTTTCTAGAAAAAAAAAAAAACACTTATGCTATTTCATACTATGTAAAAATGTACTGTATGCAAAAATTTATTGTAGCTAGAAGTAGTTAAGACAAGGAACCGAAAGGTAAGAAAGATCATGAGGGAAATTGCTATGTAGTATCTTTTCTCATAGGTTTCAAATAACTTTTTTTTTTTTACAGTCGCTGAGTCAAAGAGACAGGGAAGAAGCTGACCTGACAAGTATAAAGGAGAGTGTGTAAGAGATTGAAAGAGAGAGAGATGAGTGAAGGACCTGGATGGCTGCCAGAGTATAACGTGGCACATTTTGCCTACGGTGAGGATGATCTGTGAGTTGCTCTGCCACACACACACACACACACACACACAATATTTTTCCCCACACCTATTTCTACAATTCCCTTGAGCAAGTCAGCTATCCATAACAGTGTACCACAGAAAAAAGAATAAAGGAGACTGGACTGTACAAGCTTTGCATGTTTGGTTGACATAAACGCAGCTTTCCACCAGGCACAAGGTGTCAATTGATACCTTATTGAATCAGTAAGATGCTCATGAATATTCCATTACATAAAACTCAAAAGTGAGCTATGTCTAGGTAAAAAAAAAATAATAATAATAAAGTACACAAACCCGCCAGGCTGTTCATTGCAGGGCAACACATAACCATTCACACCCATACTCAAGACAACAGCCAATTAGCCAAATGTGCATATATTTGAACTGTGGGAGGAAACCGAAGCACCCGGAGGAAAGCCACACAAGCACAGGACGAATATACAAACTACACACAGAAAAGCCTGTATCTCAAACCCAGAGTCTTCTTGCTGTGAGGTGGACCATGCAGCCTTATATTGCACTCATTGCCATTACATTACATGTTAGTCATTGAGAGAATTGGAAATGAAAATACAATATATTCCGCTTAAAACTTTTTCCATGTTATCTCCATACTGGCAATCTGCACGCTAAGTTAAATAGAAACCGGAAGCTCAGGGAAAACATGCCGACTCCATACCGAAATGCCCAAGCCCAGAAATCGAACCCAGGGCCTTCTTGCTGTGAGGGAGACGTGCTATCCACTGCACCACCATGCTGCCCTGGTCACATTCTTTAAAGAAAAATATAGGAGAAGAACAAATGTCCCTGCATGCTTGATTTAAAAGGGACAAATGGTGTCTTAAACAGCTGTGTAGTGGGTGCAGTAGTGGTTAGCACATCCACCTCACAGCAAGAAGGTCCTGTGTTCGAGTTCCAGGCTTTGCAAGGGAGGCTTTGTTTGTCCTTCCCATCTTTGTGTGCATTGCTTCCATGTGTTCTGGTTTTCTCCCCCAGTTCAAAGACATGTACATTAGGCTAAATGGAAGGATACCAGACATAAAATGGGTTCATACTTTAAGTTTGTTAGGGGTTCTCAACACGATATTAATATCTGAAAACTGTTCAGGCCAGCAAGATTTCAAATTAAATACCCTGCATACATCCGAGCCCCAATCCATTTCCTTTTTGATTTGCAAGCTGAAAGTCTACTTAACAAACATAGACAAGTATTTTAGACATTCATGGCATATTTAGATGATTTCTTTTTTTTTTTTATGAACAACATACATCCCTGTTTTTGTTGATTTTAATAATATAAAGGTCACTGGGTTCAGATTTTATTTTGGAAACACTGAGCACAGTGCAGAAATAAACACTTAATGGGATACTAGTCCATTACATAGGCATTATACAAACTCTCACCCACACGCACACCCACATAAACACACAGGGAACGTAGCTGTGTGTGTGTGTGTGTGGGAGAGAGAGAACGAGAGAGAGAGAGTTTGTTTTACTAATGTGCAAGCATGGGAACATGGCATGGCATGCTATTATAATAAAATAATCAATGGCTTTGGGCAAATAAGATTTGAGAATTTGTCTGTGCTGTGAGGTGAATGTAAATAAATTGCTCCAGCCAGAAGCAATATGACATTTAGTTTCATTATCAATTAATGACACAGAATTTGGAAAATCCTCGTGCTAAACCAGGGAGCCAGAAATAATAAGCAAATTGTGAACTGTCTCTACCAAGTCCTGTTGCACTCTAAAAGCATTTTATATCAATTACAGAGATGAAGCGCCTCTAAATGTTATGGGCAGAAGCATGAAGTTCCAGTTCAACAGTCAGCCCTATTCTTTAATTGGGCTTTGTTGGTAATATGTAGTGTAGAAATACAGCAACTCTGTTTTTTGACGTGGGGTGCCATAAATATCACTAATATATAATTTTAAATTTTATACATTTAAGTCCATACTGTTTGGACAATGTCCCAATTTTTGTGATTTTGTTTTTGATCACCACCACAATAGATTTGAAATAAAGTGCAGTTTAGAAGAGCTAATATGCAGGTTTTCAGCTGTCGTTTGAAAATACCCAGTGACTCAGCTGTCCGAACATTCAGAGGAAGTTCATTCCACCACCTTGGAGCCAAAACAGAGAAGAATTTAGATGCATTTTTCCCTTGACCCTTGGTAGATGGAGGGACCAGCCTAGCAGTGCTAGAGGATCTGAGAGAACGTGGTGTTGTGCGGGGTGTGATAAGTGCTTTGAGGTAGGAGGGTGCAGGTCCGTTTTTGTCTTCGTAGGCAAGCACTGGTGTTTTAAACTTAATGCGAGCAGCTACAAGAAGCCAATGGAGAGACCGTGACAGTGGAGTGGTGTGGGAAAATTTTGGAAGGTTGAAAACAAACCGTGCAGCTGCATTCTGGATCAGTTGCAGAGGTCGAATTACGCTCAAAGGTAGACCTGCCAGGAGGGAGTTGCAGTAGTCTAGTCTTGAAATGACCGAACAAGTTCCTAAGTGGCCTCAGTGAAATGAAATAGGCAAATCCTTCGGATGTTATAGATGAGAAAGCGACCTGATCGAGTTAGATTAGTGATATGAGAAGAGAAAGACAGGCAGTTGTCCATGGTTACTCCAAGGCTTCGTGCGGTGACCAAAAGAGAGATCACAGAGCTGTCCAAGGAGATTGCAAGATCTTTATGTGGGGATGAGTCAGCTGGGATAAACAGCAATTCA
>JAOUQZ010000004.1:22153419-22169641 GCA_028564935.1 Neosilurus hyrtlii
CGCCCCGGGGAACAGGGGCGTAAGAGGTCCCCATTTCCCTCATCCTCCCCGCTCTTGATTGTGTGCTGATTGTGATTGCACAGATTTTAAAAAATTTGCAAAATGGTTGGCAGAGAGGATGTATAAATTGGAGTGACAATTTCCTCCGGGATCAATAAAGTATTCTGATTCTGATGATCGGAAGTGTTATGCAGAACCAAGGACAGATAGACCCAAAAGCAGGACAGACACGACGTGGTAGGAGAAACCAGGAATGTTTACTGAAAGATCCGCACTGAACAAGGAGCATGAGCCGCTAAGAGCGGTGGGCTAAGTCGTAGCGTGAACTGTGGATAGGGCTTGCTCTTACAATGACAGCACAAGACGATCTGGCACGGGATCAACACACCGCGGGCCTTTTATCCTAGGAAGGAAATGGGGATCAGGTGGGATCGTCAGGGTGGAGCCTGTAATCAAGCACACACACATACAAGAGAGAACAGATAGCAGACAGGCAAGAACTAAATCCTCTGACGGGACCTCACAGGAAGCATTTTTTTTTTTATTTGGCTGAACACTTCCTTAATCTGAACACTCATTGGAAAGTCACTTCTACTGTGGCTGGTTGAATATTTTTCATAACCCCCCCAGCAGACAGGAGTCATGATGTATTGTGGGTATATGATGGGTTCTGTAGGGTGTTGCATGCCTGAAGCTTTTTGAAGTCTGAAATGATATCAGCTGTCATATTTATGGATCCCAGTCTAAATTCTAATTACTATCAAACAACACCTTTTTTTAATTTACAACATTATAACTGCTCTCAGTTGGAGTCTTTTGTTTTTAAAGCAGTGCACATGAGTACAACAGAAGATATGAGCCAAAAAACAGAATGGTCAACACTAGTTTCTAAGGCATCTTCAACTACAATAAAACATACATAGGGTTGGGATGACAAACCACAGGGCTATTGGTAAAGAATATTTATAGTATTCAAGGGCATTAGAGGAAGCATAGGATAAAAAGAGCTTTTTGGGTTTGTTTTTCTGGAGGCAACTGAGGTGTGCTGTCACTAAACTAATTCAATAAAATGCACAACAATGTAAATAAATATAGTATAAATCAAATTCTATAAAGAACCCTACCACCAGGCCACCACTGCATGATTTGGGAATAGATGCATATTTGAGCATGCTCAATCAAATACATGGGAACCTCATAATGCCTCTAGATTACCTATCCTACTAATATCCTTAAAGGGTTGCTAATATAAACATAACACAAAAGGTGCCCATATAACATGACAAGATATCCATATCTGCCCGTAATTGTTTTAAACATAGCCTACCAATCATGACCCTCTACACTCCTGATCAAAAATATTTGCACTCTGCAAGACCATTTGAAATGTCTGGTGCCTCGGGCTCACACTGTGATAATATCCTAAGATTATAAGAAATTTCTACTGCAATGTTTTTACCCTGAGTAGGTTGCAAGCACTTTGCAGAACATATTCCCTAGGACAAATAGGTAACACACTCACTTTCACATTCAGAACTATGGACAGCTTAGAGTTTCGAGAAGCCAGTGGACTCTGTGCATATCTTTAGACTGTAGGGGACATGGGAAGCATGTGGAGAATGTGCAAACTCCCCACCGAAATGCCCTCGCTGACCACGGTGCTCAAACTACCTTTTTAGTTGAAAAGACGTGGAATAAATGTTATATATTTACTAACTATTACACAGTAAGTCATTTTTAATAGCTTCTGGTTTGATCTCCTCCTTAAAATATGACTTCTTTGATATAGACCTGGTTCATTTGTTATAAAATCATACTCCAGAGCACATTTGCCGAATTGCTTAATCCTATTAGGGTCAAAGGGAAGCTGTAGCCTATCTCAGCTAACACTGGGCGAAGGCAGGGTGCACCCTGAACAGCCCACCAGACCATTACAAGGGCAACAAACCATTCACAATAACATTCACTACTACTGACATCTACTGGCAATTAGTCTAGTGTGCATGTCTTTGGAGTGTCTTGGGACACGGAGGAAACCCACGCAAGCATAGGGAGAACATGTAGGCTCCACACAGAAATGCCCGAGCCTGGGACTCGAACCCAAGACCTTCTTTCTGTGTAGCACTATGCCTCTGTGTCATCCAATTTAGAGCTCTGAATCCATTCTCCCTTGGATTGACTGTTTATAGACTTACAGGGTCGACCTTTATTTAAAGCACTAAAGCTTCTTTGTGTCATAAATCTTTAAATAGTGTAAGTTAAAACTGAGCTGTATGTGTGAAAATGTCCCTTAACCCAGGAAATACAATGGGTATAGAAAAGTATCATTCATCAATTCATTCTTCCGCAGAAACTCTTAATCCGTACTGTGGTTGCAGGGAGGCTGGAGCCTATCTCAGCCAACACTGGGCGAAAGTGGGTAACACCCTATCACCAGTCCATCGCAGGTCAACACACATACATAACCATTCACAAATTATATTATATTCATATTTATTATATTAAATTCATAAATTTTCTATATATAAATATATATAATTAATAAAATATATATAATTTTTTCATGTCTTCATTTCCGGCTGTAAGGCAAGAAAATATGAATTATTTCGAAGGGGGTAATTCTTTCTATGCTCACTGTAGTATTTCTGTGTGACCACCTTGAAAAAGTTTTATATGTTTGAATAGAAACATAAATAGAGTACAGAATGAAAATAAATGTCTGGAGAAATGACTTTCTGTGTGAAAGGGTCCTAATTCAATCTTTAGTCAAAGCCAAAACATTTTTTCCAAGTGAGCATAACACTACTGCCACACAACTGATGGTTTGCTATAAAAATGGTTTAATACAGTGCAAGTCTTCTTTTATTCAGGTATGAATTTGAGGTTGACATGGTCTATTTGTTTTGATTCATTTATTCGTTCATTTTCTAAGCCGTTTAATCCTAATTAGGGGTGCAGTGAGGCTGGCGCCTATCTCAGCCGACTCTGGACGAAGGCAGGACACAACTTGAACAGCTCGTCAGACCATCGCAGGGCCAACACACATACAATTATTCACATTTACACTTACACCTAGGGGAAATTTGGAAGAGCCAATTAGCCTACTGTACATGTTTTTGGACTGTGGGAGGAAACCGGCGTACCCAGAGGAAACCCATTCAAGCATGAAGGAAACATGCAAACTGCACACAGAAACGCCCAAGCGTACCCATGACTTCTTGCTGTGAGGTGGACGTAATAACCACTGCGCCACTGTGCTGCCTAGTTATTAATTTATTTATTTTAAACGTTAAATTTGAGCTGTACCACTTTATCCCATAAAGTCCTCAGCATTGCATTGGAGTTAAAAATGGATCTTCGCCCAGAGTTAGCTAAGATGGGCACCAGCCTCCCCCCGACCCTAATTAGGATTAAGCAGCTTAGAAAATGAATGAATGAATAAATGAGTACAATTGTAATTAATGTATAAATAATTAAATTAGTATTTGGAAAGCTACACTTTTTTAAAATAAGATTCAAATTCTGGCCCTTTTGCACATCTTTGCAGCGATATGAGGTGGTCGCTCTATAAATAAGTTGTGAGCCTCAGACTTCTCTTTCTCTCCTGGTTCGATCAGACAAGCGCCTGGTGTTCGGGTTTCTACCCATGGGAATTGACCGAAGAGACATGGGTGCGCCTGCCCATGAACCCACCACCTGTGGAATTGACTATAGGGGACAGGTGCATTGTGATCTAGGTGGCGGCCTAAGGCCTGGGTTCTGTCTTCAACCCTCGACTGCAGACATTGGCACTGGGACATGGAACGTCACCTCTCTGGTGGGGAAGGAGCTTGTCACAAGAACTACAAACTAATAATAATTTTATAGCTTCTTTTTCCATTTTGAAGCATGATAACAATGACGTTGCTGCTTGGGTACCCGTGACAAACTGTGAGTATCTCTTATTTGGAGTTATGTATCATCTACTAAGAGTGGACCAATCAGAAATTGCCATTCCCATATAGTATATACTAACATTCATTATCTCCTAATTCTGCATAGTACTTTGGGGTTTTTTTCTTTCATCCCTACACGTATATACAGCCTATGATGCAGGCTGTCACGTCACAGACAGTCCTGTCGGAGGTTTTAACACCAAAGGACCAAAAGGTGCAGCTTTGAACACCAAAGGACCAAAAGGACCACAAGCTGTTTCGCCCTATGTTTTTTCTGGTCCTTATTTATGACCAGTCTCTGAGTGACTGGTGAGTGACACTCTTGCGCTGTCATTCACCCAGTTATATTTTGTTCACACCTCTGTTTGTGTGAGGCCCTGCAATAGTGCTGTGGAAATGCACGAACAGAAAAATCCGAAGGGCTGAAAATATCCCAGAGTGGAAAAGTAAAAAGCAGTTGGATGGCTCATTGTTCCCAGAATTTTGGCATTCAGCAGCTAAACTGAGAGAGAAAAAGCAAAATTGAAATGTTCTTTGATGTTTATTTTCATAGCTAAAGAATCCAGGAGTTAGATGAAAGGACATGACTAAATCATCTGTAAAAAGAAGAGAGAGAGAGAGAGAGAGAGAGAGAGAGAGAGAGAGAGAGAGAGAGAGAGAGAGAGAGAGAGAAAGAGAAAAGAACATCACTAAATCTGAAACCAAGGACTGGGTTTGGGGTGTAGTGTGGCTGGAATTTTTTTAGTGATATTGAGCACAGTTGAATGTGTGTCTAAACCCACTCTAAAGCTACAAGACTGCTCTGCTGAATGACTGCATGTTGATAACTGCATAGTATGAGATTTTTATATAAAAATATACCAAATAGTATCCCAAATATACAGAGACTGGACATAAGTAAATAGACGCCCAACATTTCAGAATGAATATTTGTTGGTCGAAGAAGAGGTTTGCGTCTTGCTGCTCGACCATAATAGCCCATTTGATGAAGCTATATTTTTGGTGCATAATAGTTTTTGAGCTGGTTTGGCTGTGTTCTGTAATCTGTGGCCTTAGAACGGAGATTTTTCTCCACAGCTCTCTCTTCACGGAGCAAAGGCATATTTAAATCGCCGGCTGTTTGTCACTGGCTGATGTCACCCTCTGACTGACCCACAATTCCACCTCTCTGAAAATCTAACAATTTAATGACTTAAATTTAATGAACACTAGTCAGACTACTGTATAAAGGTGTACAAAGCTGTGCTAAAGTTATGCAAGCATGCTCAAGAATTTTCAGATTTTCAGTCAGGGGTGGCGTCAGCCACAGGTGTTATCAGCAACAGTCTTATTATTAGTATAATTATTTTCAATTAAAACACATTTTTAGTAAATAGCTATTTTTAATGCTAAAAGGCTAATGTTAATAAATTCACCTCTGTCCTCAACAGCCTTATTTACATTTTTAGCGGTTTGGGGTGCTAAAATCAGCTCACAAAGAGGCTTGGATTGATATCAGTTATAAAACATTATTTTGTTGTAAATGTTTTTGCCTGTGACTGAATTCAACATTGTCACTGTTTCCAGTAGTGTGTTGGACCTGTCCAAAACTTAGTAATGGCCCTATGCTTGCTCCCGATACTAACGAATATGCTACTGGCATTTCACTCATAAAGGTCACTGGTGAAAACCTTTCAACTTTAATTAGTTTGAGGCTGTTTTTGCGGCCTGCCCCACTTAAATCTATGGTCATGAGCCACTGCTCCAAACATTTTTAGGTTTCTCAGCATGAAAATAAATATAAAAATTTTACGAAATTTTGGTTGGCATGTTCTCCCTGATTTCCTCCGGGTACTCCGGTTTCCTCCCACTTTCCAAAGACATGAACATTGGCCTAACTGTCTGTTCCAAACTGACCCTGGGTGTGAGTGTAAGTGTGAATAGTTAAGTATTATAGTGAATAGTCAGTTAAGGCGATGGGTTACTGATCCAAAGGTCAGCAGTTTAATCCCCACTATCACCACTGTTGGGCCCTTGAGCAAGGCCCTTAACCTTCAATTGGTCAGTTGTATAAAAATAATAATTGTAAGTCATTCTGGATAAATCTGTAAATAAAAAAGACAGATACGAGCCTCCCCCAACCCAGCTGAATTATGCAGTTTGGCATATGGGTGAGTAAGTGAGTGAACAGTAAGTACTGTACAGGGCCTTATAGCTTCTTGTGTAATCTCCACTGTGAACAGCACCGTGACCAGCAATGAGTCAGCTGTGAAATAAAATGAAAAGCAGAGATGCTACTAATTATCCAGCATTATTAAAAATTCATTCATTACTCTCCAAGTTTGTATCTCTCTACTACATGCTGATTACTCCTGGTGCCAGGGGGCTGAAGCTTTGCATATTTTGGAGCTCCAACTTAAAGTATACTTTAAAGTATTTAAATATTTATACACATTAGGAAAATACTTTATTAAAAGTGCACTTTATAGTTTTAGAGCCATATCCTGCCACAGGGCACATTATAGTTGAATTATCAAACGCTCTTTGTTTAAACCACATTAGCTGTTTTAGAAAACGCACCTTATTTCTGACCCGCAGAAAATACAAGCAGAAGCCTGGAATAATTGATGTATGCATATTCAATGAAAGTATTACCATTCACGCTTTATTATGTGGGTCCTAAAACACTTTACAGGTGACAACTTTAAAAGAAATGTCTGAAATGTGTTTGAGGAAATCATACTCAAATATTTGAAATGTATAACACTGATTCTCTTAATGGTGACATGGTGGCGTAGTGGTTAGAATGTTCAGGGTTGGATTCTGGGGTTTGGGCGTTTCTGCGTGAAGCTTGCATGTTCCCGCCAGGCTTACGTAGCTTTCTCCCAGGTACTTCGGTTTCCTCTCACAGTCCAAAGACATGCACGTTAGGCTAATTGGCCATTCCAAATTGCTCCTAGGTGTAACTGTGAATGCGACTGGCTATGTGTGTGCATGTGTGTGTGTGTGTGTGTGTGTGTGTGTGTGTTGACCAGGCGATGGTCTGGCAAGCTTGTTCAGAATGTACCCCGCTTTTGCCCGGTGTCGTCTGAGATGGGCACCAGCCTCCCTGCGACCCTAGTAGGATTAAGCGACTGGCAAACAAATGAGTGAGATGAGTGAGTGATTTTCCTTGCAGGTTTTGGTCAGAGACATCAGAATGACATCACTGTAACCAGCATCTCTCCCCCTCCCTCTCTCTCTCTCTCTCTCTCCCTCCCTCTCTCTCTCTCTCCCTCCCTCTCTCTCTCTCTCTCAATGTGTGTGTGTGTGTGTGTGTGTGTATGTGTGTCTGTATACTCCAAAAACAGTTTTAAAACACAGGAGTTTGGTATTTACAATAATAATAATAATAATAATAATAATAATAAAATGAATGATGATAATAATAAAGTTCAGAAAATAACAGCTGGAACTGAAGAACATTGCACGGCACTGACCACAGAGGGCGTTTCTGACATAATAAAAACAAATGGTTTTGTTTGTTTCACCCAAGAAGAATCAGAAAATCATTTCGCCAAGGTTTATATATATATAATTTTTTTCTTTTTTTCTCCCCAATCAAAGGACAGAACAAGGTGAAATCTGTTTTAAAGGCCAAATAGCTGTTAAACTATTTGTACCCCACCCTCGTGTGTGTGTGTGTGTGTGTGTGTGTGTGTGTGTGTGTGTGTGTGTGTGTGTGTGTGTGTGTGTGTGTTGTACGCATGAAATACCGCAGTAGCCTTTCCTCTGGAACAGTGTAACTGAAACCTTTACGAGAAAGAGGAGGTGTAAGGATGGCAGAATGCTAGAAGAACCCAGAACACCAATGAAGTGGGCAGGGCTGGGACATGGAATCCATAATTTAATGGGATTATGGAATTGTGGTTGATGTAAAGTAAAACCTGAACCTGCGTGTTTATTTTCATTTTCAATAATCGTCCAAGGACACAGCAAAACTGCAATTGATCTTGTGGTCTCTCTTTCTCTCTCTCTCTCTCTCTCTCTCTCTCTCTCTTTCTCTCGCAGGCTCTATCTATCCTCCACCTCTTACCATTCTCTTCACCTCTCTCACTCTTTCTCTCTCTTTACCTTTTTTGTAATCTCTCTTTCTCTCTTTTTATTTTTCTTATCACCTCAAACTGTTTTTCTTTTTTATCTCACTCTCTCTCTCACTCTGTCTACCTTTCTCATCGTCTCTCCCCCTCACTCTTTCTCTCTCGCTCCCTTTTTCATCACATCTCGCTCTTCTCACCCTCTTTGTCAATCTTTCTCTCTCTTAACCTTTCTTAACAGCTCTCTGTCTCTCTTTTTCACCATTTTTAGCTAACACCTCTTTCTGTTTACCTTTTTATCACCTCTCTATCAATCTTTATTTCTTTTTATCTCTCTCTCTCACTCTCTACCTATCTCATCACCTCCTCACTCTTTTTTCTTTCACATAATCCCCCTCTCTCTCTCTCTCTCTCTTTCTCTCTCTCTTTCTCTCTCTCTCTCTCACACACACACACACACACACACACACACCATCTTTCAAACATGTCTCGCTGATAAAGCAGAAAAAAGCCTACTCTTCAAACTGCCTATGATGTTTTGCACTTTTCCTTTAAAATTGTTCTTTTGTTCCACTGTACCCAGAGGTACTTCACAGTCAGTGCTATGCCAGTGCCAGGAGCTGACTCAGTTTCAGTTTAAAGGAATATGGAGATATTTTTTCAGGCAATTTTACCTACTTATTCTTAGGGGCATCCTCACAGTAGCTCGGATGTTCAGTGTATAACACTTGCTTCTAAAAAAAAACAGCATACAGGTATTCATAGGCGTTGCACAATATCTACTCACAAATTGCAGCTTGTTTCTTTTTTTTTCTAGTGACGATAATAAGTGAGTTATATTTTTATTTCTAAATCAAATGCATGCATTTAATTACAAATAGAAGACAACAAAATGAGGTTGGTTTGCATACTGTAGGTGTAATAAGGTTTGACAGATACAGACTCAAAGTGGGACAAAATTAACCTGTCACTATCTGAACTGGCTGAAAATCCTCTGTTTGAACTACCCAGTTATTCTTTTTTGCTTTTTTACTCTTTTTACCCCACTAATCATTGTACATGGTCAATTATCCATTCTATTTAATTACACAGATAAAAGTAGGTACCACTGTACCACAAGTGACACTGTGGATGAAATAAGTCACTATTTACACATTATGTGCTGAGGTTCATTTCTTTTTCTTTTTAGCTGATTGATGTACAAGAAGGTCTGTCTGTGGTGCTGTATTATCAAAATGGCTTACAGCAGAGTAACTGCATGATTATAATAGCACAGATAACCGGAAGCTTCAGCAACACACAAATGTACTGTATGGGCCATTTGCAAAACAGCTTGCAAAGATGGCCCTAAAGTTAGGCCTCATTAAAGTTTCATTCCTGCCCCATTACCAGTGCATTATGGCTAGCACTTGATGTTACGCAGGTGCCTCTGCTGCCAATTTATGTGTGATCTGAGTAGGTGAACAAGAATGGCAATCAGGGAACATGAGGTGACATTGCTCTTCATTAACTTCTGTTGTTGATGATTTCCTTTTTAGCATGCATATCTCTGATTAAAATGAATGGGGCTTACAAATTTAATAAAGTGTGTAGGACACCTTGTATGACGGTCTATTTATATTTAAACACTTACAGTTATATTTAATTAAATATTTAATTTGACTTCATTTGAATCTTGTGTGGTCGCGTGTTCAAGCCCCACTGTCACCAGGTAGTCACTGCAGCCCCCCCAGTGCAGCTAACTGGGTAATTAAAGGCCGGCCATGTCTCTCACTGTCTGTGCTGAGAGGCATGTAAAAGATCCACTGCTGTCATTCGTCAAGAGTAGGCTGCATTGCCGTCAGCGTGTTTCTGCCCTGCGATGGCCTGGCGAGCTGGGTGTACACTCGGTGACCAGGTGACTGGTGAACAGAGTTTACTCTGCCCTCGCGTAGAGTTGGCTGAGATGGGCGTGTACCCTTAACGCGACCCTAATTAGGATTAAACGGTTCAGAAAATGAATGACTGAATGAATCTTGTGTTCATGTCAGATAGTCATATCTTGCTAAATAGAAATAGGCAATGTAAAGTGCTGCTTCACCGTATCAGGGGACTTGAGCTAGTCTACACAGTACACTACCCAACAGACGTCTGACTTTCATGTCACATGATCTCAGCACAACTGTACAGCACTCACGGTGATTAATGTCAAGTGTGAAGTATTGTAACTGTGTTCCTGGCAGTGCATACCAAGCCTTAGACCTCCATATTTGCTATTCCGTGTCTGAGCTCTGTTTGCCTCCCGTGTATGACTCTGTCTCATCTCTGACATTTTACAATATATAAGATTCTGCCTTGTCTTCGTTGCGAGCTGTTTGTTTGATTTTCTGACCTCTGCTTGTCTACCATTTCTGAGTTTGGACTGTGTCAGTAATGTGCGACGCCTATAATAAGGAGCTGTTTATCTGCAAGTTGCATCCTCCTCCAAAACTGCCACAAGTCGGGGTGAGATGCTGCTACAAACTGTTGGTTATTTAAACATTAGTATTTGTGGATTCTTCTTCTTCTTCTTCTTCTTATTATTATTATTATTATTATTATTATTATTATTATTATTTATTAATTCATTCATTTTCTAAGCTGTCTAATCCTAATTAGGCTGGCACCCATTTTAACCGACTCTGGGCGAAGGCGGGGTACCTGAACAGATCACCAGACCTTTGCAGAGCAAGATTATTATTATATTATTTTCACAGATGATGCATTATTCATATTTAAAAGAAATTGGTCACGAAATTAAAAAAACTCTGTCAATTCAAATGATTAATCGAATGAAATGGATACTTGGACTGTTTTCTTAAGACTTTGGTACACTAACGCATCCACATTGACAATAACTGTATTTAACTAAAAAAATATTTTCCTATACAGGCAAATCAAACAGGGCCAGAGCCGTCTCTATTTTTTGAGATGGCTAAGGTCGTTTAACATCTTCCTGACATTGCTCAGGATGTTTTATGAGTCTGTTGTGGCCAGCGCAATCCTCTATGCTGTTGCATGCTTCGGCAGCAGGCTGAGGGTTGCGGACGCAAACAAACTGATCTGCAAAATAAAGACATTATTCAACAAAACCTCCCACCCTCTTCGCAGAAAATCATTCCTACCTGTGACCAAACTGCACAACTCCTCCATATAGCAACAACATCCACTTTTATACATTTGCATTTTGCACTACATTTACATTCTACTCACTGACGCGATTCATTCTCGATCTGTTTATATATATATATATATCATTTCCTCTGGGATCAATAAAGTACTCTGATTCTGATTTTTGTTTTGATTGTCCCCTTTGGCTTTCCACATCCTCATGATTCTGCTCACCTGTGTCTCATTGCCTGCAATACGAGTCTGTCTATTTAAGCCCAGCATTTCCCCACAGGCATTGCCAGGTTTTGCCAGAGTTTTCTCCTGTGCCTTTCCAGTATTTGTAATCTGTTGCCTAGTAGTCTTGGCCTTACCTGTTCCTTGACCACTCTCTCTAGTCTCTGATTTTTGGATACCTCTACCTTATACTCTGTTTTGACTTCTTGGATATCTCAGACCATTAACTTTTTTGCCACAAGTTTGCTTGCCGTTTTGGATTGTTTGCCCATCTATTAAATGTTGTGCTCTCCACCACTTACGTCTGCGTGTGGATCCTTTTCCCCTTCAGCAGTGAAAAACAAATCCAACAAACAAACCCAAATGCCCTCACCAAATGTCCTTTAAGAATGAGGAAAGAGTCCCGCAAAACAAAAGGCCTCACCAATAGTCATCTTCTCTTATTATTTCCTAGCCACAATGTGCAACAAACACAAAATAGCCCATTTAGGGCAAAACATCGAGATAGAGAAGCAAATACTTACAACACTGGAAACAGGCCCCCAAAAAACAGGACTCCTCCAGTTTCAAACATTCTTTGTTTCTCTAAAAAGAAGAAAAATGGCTCTTTTGTCCTTTGCTTGGTTCAGTCCAGGTATATCTTGATCATTTCCTGCCCCCACTTTCTCAGATGAGCTCCCCAAAATAAATATCCTTTGTTGAGCCATACATGAATTCAAAGAGTTTAAACAAAATGACAAAAATCAATTAAACAATATCATCCCAAACAATTGACTACTGTCACTGCATCAGTTTATACCTTTTTTTTCATTTGGATTCAATAGTAGGAATTACCAAGACGTCTCCTCATACTGTGCTGGGAGTGTGTACGTATGAGTGAGGTCTAAAATCATACAATATACATTTGTGCCTGTCACAACATTCACTTTGATGGTTAATCAGCTAATATGTTTATGAATAAAGTGAAAATCAAAAATATGTATAAAAACTAATTCATCCATAAAGGAATACTTAACTCTTCAAGTGATAAATAAGAAAACATTATACAACATTCACAGGCCTGTGAAGGTGGCCTGAGTTTACAGTAAATGGAGACCTGAGTCTATATCCCTGAAAGCATTAAAAGATAATGGAATTTGTGTGCTGTGAAGTACACTGGGTTTTTCTGCGGTAATTCTGCTCTTCATTAGGGGTTGAGGAGTCAGCACTTAGCCACACAGCCACACTGATCAGCATTCACTGAGCACTAGAAACACTAAGCACCAAAACACCCCCACACTCGCCCACACACCCCCACACACCCCCACACAACAAACCCTCCTGCTGGCATTCAGTATATAGTTCTATAAAAACACACACAAGGTTCTAATCTAGAAATATAGCAAGATTTGTGCTTGTGCACGCATGTGAATGAGTGAGTACATGTGGTTATCTCTGTTTGTTTAGGGTTGTTTATTATGGCACATAAATTGTGCAGTGGGATGCATGTCACCCCAGACAAGTAAGCTTCCATACTAGAGGAGAACAAAAAGCAAAATCTGTAAAAGCCAGCGTACCTAGAGATAACTATAACCATGGTCTAATCTGCTAAGCCAACGCGCTGTGGCCTAAATTGAATAAATAATGTACTGACATCGATAGAATGACACTAAATGGATAATACCTTACAAGTTCATCTCAGCATCATCAGCATCCTACAAAACCGTTTTAGTTGAAGATGTCTGCAATTTATTATAGGTTCTATGCAGTGGAATGATGAATTAACACACCGACCCACCACTTTATAAGGTCTGTCTGTATACATTACTGTCACTTGCCAAGTATATATCCTCCATGGAACCACCACCTTGAAAGTACAACTTCCCCTGAAGATCCAGTTGAGATCCTCCATGGTTCTAGTTTGAACCCCTCTCTGAAGCGAACGATGTGACAAAGGGCGCATTAGGTTTTACTCGTAACACACCATTTTCCAACCAGAATTAGATTTTTTTTAATTTTGATTTTGCTATACTGTATCAATCCTGTAAGGAAAGTTATTGCCTCTGCATTTAAATCATCCAAAGTCAGCACACACACACACACACACACACACACACACACACACACACACACACACACACACACACACACAGAGCTGCCACACATTAGGGGTTACATGCATTGCTTAAGGGCATGTGGAGGGGACTCACTCCCCCCACCGCCACCCATTTTTCCTGCTGGTTCTTGAATCGAACCAGCGACCTTTAGGTCCCAAACCCACTTCTCTAACCATTAGGCCATGGCTGCCCCCAAAGAAGCACTGCATCGGCCAGGAATCGAACCCAGGCCTCCCACATGACAAGGAAAATTTCTACCAGTGAACCACTAATGCTGATTTAAATTCTCTTAGAATTACTTAATTCCAGCAGCAGTAGCTACCACGCTGAAGCTTCCGTCAGATAGCCCCCTTCAAATTTGTGTCAGTGACCATAATAATAGTGGGTGGAGGACACACTGCAGTTTTTCATTTAAAAAAAAAAATACTATGTCCTTACATCATGCTTCCACCCTAAGTTGTTTTCTATGAATCTTGTGAATCAAACTTGTGGTGCATATCATGTACTTCTGCAGATCCTTCTGAAGTTTTGTCCAAATCCCCCACGGAGCATCAGGTGTTCCCCCACTGTGCCAGTACTGCACATTAATGCAAGGAACACATCAGCCAGTCTGTACACAATCATTCAAATACAGGTCAAGACATTCATTTAATGTTTACATGAAACATCTGAGTGGGGCAAAAGTGTTCTGAAAGAGACTAGGTAACCCCACCCCCACCCCCAAAATCTTCATCTGCCGAGTTATGGTGAACTAATATAGAGAATATAAAGTTTATTATACATTCATGGTTTAGTGAGCTAATTAAATGGAACAGTATTCATTCATAGCGTGTTTCTGCCCTGCGATGGCCTGGCGAGCTGTCCAGGGTGTACTCTGCCGACTCTGGGCGAGGGCAGGGTACACCCTGGACAGCTCGCCAGGCCATCACGGGGCAGAAACATGCTGACGGCTACGCAGCCTACTCTTGACCACAATCAGCAATGGTTCTTTTACATGCCTCTCACCACAGACAGTGAAAAACATGGCCGGTCTTTGATAACCCAGTTAGCTGCACTGGGGGGACAGCAGTGACAACCCGGCGATAGTGGGGCTTGAACCCCTGACCTTGGGATCACCAGTCCAGCACCCTACAACCAGGCCACCACTGCCCCATAAATGGAACAATAGTAAATCCAAATTACCCTTCATTCATCAGGGTGTGATATGTAATTTATTTATTTATTTATTTATCATTTTTGGTCAGGATGGCTAAATGAGAACACCAGTGCTTATATCAACAAAATACATCAATTAATTAATTAAATAAATTAAGTATGCAAATAATATCTCGCTTGTAATAATCAGTGACTCTGCAGTGATTGGCCACTAATAAAGTATTGCTATTAGATTTTATTTAGGAAGTAAAAAGGAATATGAATACACCAACTGATTCCCACTTAAAGAAGTTTGCCTTCAATTACCATTTTAGTCCTGACTGGTGACTTTAATGGATCATCATATTTTAGTAAAGCTGCTCAAACAATAACTGAAAATGTCAACTCTGGCTCTTAGGCAAACAATAAAGCCTTAAAGAAGATTGTAATTACTACATCCAAAGTTGGACTTGTGGGTTATAATGACAGTAAAATGAAGAGAAGCTTTAATATTTAAAATAATCACTGCACAATGATTTTTCACTGTAAATGTGTGTGTGTGTGTGTGTGTGTGTGTGTGTTCATTGTGACATTGTGGTTCACTTCTCTGTATTTCTGACAAGCTGTTAATGTAATGCTGGTAAAACCTGAATCCAGAGCTAGTCATTGATAGACAGAGTGGCTCGTTTAGCATGGGGTTTATGTGTGAGCTGAGTAATGAAGCCATAATTTCGCTAAAAAGCCGACTTGGCAAGATTGATAGTCAGATTATATTTTACGGTTTCTTTTTTTAATGCCATATACTACACAGTAATGAAAACATAGGATTTCTCTCGGATGGAGATGCTTTTAAATAATCCTGCAAATCTATATTGTATGAGTATAAGCAATGCTTCAATGAAATTATTGGCAAAATTATTGCCTTATTTAATATAAAACACAAAGCAAAAAGGTAATGCACATAAAGCCTTCTACAGACTGATTGATTTTAGCAGATGCTTAAGATCATTACACTGTGTGACATAGATGTAATAATCATTGGTACATCACTTGAGGGTTGAATCTCTGCTTTTTGGTCCTGTTGGCTTCTACAGAAGGTGACCTTTGACATGAACTGAAGCATTTGAGTGTGAAGCGGCTAGGATGAGAGTCAGCGCCTCCAAATCTGAAACCATGGTTCTCAGCTGGAAAAGCGTGGGTTACTCCATCCCTAAAATCAAGGATGAGACTTTGCATCAAGCTTAGAAGTTCAGCTACTTCTTGTTCATGAGTGATGGTAGAATGGAGAAGGAAATTTACGGATGACTTAATGCTGCATCAGAGCGCTATAATGGGCTGTTATGGTTAAAAGGCCAAGCTTTCGATTAACTGGTGTATCTCGATTCCAAAACTCCCCTATGTTCATGAGATTTGATTAGTGACCAAAAAATGAGTTCACAGATACAAGCAGCTGAAATGAGTTTCATTTGGAAGGTGTCTGGGCTCAACCTTAAAATTAAGGTGTGAAAGTCAAACATTAAGCTGCTGTCACTTTTTGCACATAGTAACTTTACTGACTTTACCTTTACTAGTAAAGTCGCACTGCAATAAAATAATCACATTCTATATTACATTTGCATTCTATATATTTATATATATA
>JAOUQZ010000004.1:22169741-22181029 GCA_028564935.1 Neosilurus hyrtlii
GTGCCTTCTTCACCAGGGTGTTAACATGACAGGACCATGTCAGGTCCTGCGTGATGTAAACACCTAGGTACTGGAAAATAATAATAAAAAGCTATATTGAGCTGACTATGAGCAGCAGTGAAATACAGTGATGCCACTGTCAGACAGAAAGAGGCTCCAGGCACTTTGACAGTTCCTTCAATCATCATGCAGCAGCCCAGCGCCCTGCCCTGCCCTGCCCACTTCCCATAGAGTCCTGGAGACACAGTTTCAGGCATTTACACTTTACAGTGTTAAGTGTGGTCATGTTCCTGAGAGTGGGATCGACCTGTAATTTCTTATGAACTGTGAAATGAGACCTTTGTTTCATCCTCCATAATGATATCTTTCACCTTAGTCATGATAATTTGCATATCTCCGGTTTCCTCCCACATTCCAAAGACCTGTACATTAGGATTACTGACTGTTCCAAAATCCCCCTAGGTGTGAGTATAAATGTGAATGGTTTTGTGTGTGTTGGCCCTGTGATGGTCTGTTCAGGGTGCACCCTGCCAGATAATCAGGTTAAGATAGGCTCCAGCCTCCCTGCAAATATAATAGAATTAAGCAACTCAGCAAATGAATGATTGAATGAATGAAGGTTAATTCAACCTGGAGCAAAGGATTTAGACACACTCTGCATTTTAGCAACAGAACCAAATCAAGACTTCACTGCCATGGAAAAAAAAAGCAAGAAGGCAACTGGAGAGCAAACGGGAGTTCATCTCAGGAGCCTATCACAGCGTGAAGACTCTGCACAAAGGCTGGGCGGTACCTGCACAGCTTGCCATTCCATCACAGGGCCAACACACACCACCATTCACACTCACACTTGGAGTAATTTGGCACGGCCAAAGTGCAGGTTATCTTGATGTACATGTTTGTTTGTGGGAGGAAACCAGAATACCCGGAGGAAACCATCGCAAGCACAGGGAGAGCATGCAAAGCCCACACCGAAATGCCCTCACCAAGCCCAGGACGTGAACTCAGTACCTCTTTGCAGTGAAGCAGATCCATGTTTGACACATTACTGCAAAATGGGTTTTAAAGCACCAAATTACCTTTTTGAAATATGTGCATATATAAATAGAGGCCACACATTTTATTTTCAAACCCACAAAAATCATGCTGTGAGACAGAAATTTAAAATATATTTTTATTACTGCCTCACAGCAAGAAGGTCACAGGTTCAATTCCCGAGCTCGGGGCGTTTCTGTGTGGAGTTTGCACGTTCTCCCTGGGATTGGGTATGTTACAGTTCAAAAACCAAAAGTTTTTCTTCAAATCGCCCCTAGGTGCGAGTGTGAATGGTTGTATGTGTGTTGGCCCTGCAATGGTCGCTACACTGGACAGCTCGCCAAGCCATCCCAGTGCTTGAATATAAAATAATGTAAATATATACTAAAGCAGGTATAAACTTTTAGGTCTATTACAGGTCTAGAGGTCATTGAATTTGTTTGGATACTGCAGTGTAATGGAACACTGCTCTGAGGGCTGTTCATCGTTCTCCAGAGCTGAATTAAAGATTGCCAATGAAGGAAAACCACAAACACGAGCTTAGTTTCAACTGTTTGATTTATCTCACTGCTATTAACTTCCTTTCCTCTCAGTTTCCTCTCCTTGGTCTCTCTGCAGGTCCTGGAGGGTGGTCCCCAGACAGTGAGGACCGTCGAGCCTGGCTGCAGTTGGACCTAAGAGATCGGTTGGAGGTGACAGCGGTGGCCACGCAGGGCCGATGGGGCAGCGCTGACTGGGTGAGCAGCTACCAGCTGCAGTACAGTGATTCAGGCAAAACATGGAGATCCTACAGACAAGACAACATGCCATGGGTACGTCTGAAAACATATGCACACTCTGCCTGCATTGTGCTATAATGAGCAGCGCTGCTAAGCCGTCACTCCAACAGCTTCATGACTAACTGTTTATTTATGCTCTATTTATTCAAAGGACATGGTTGTTCATGTCTGAAGGAATGCACAAAGAGGCATATGTTCCTACTAAGAGAAATACAGCAGCAACACTTTGAAGTGTTAAATTACCAAGTAATTGAATTGAATTGAATTGAAAACCAATTTGGTGCCACAAACATTCGTGGTATTATAGTTTGGCTGGTCATATGCTGTTCATTCCTGCAGAATTGTCAATTGCTATCTTCATTGACATTTGCAAAAAAATATGTCCACAGACTTGTGTAGAACAGTGATGCAGATTGTGGGTCATTAGAAATATTTCAATGTCATCGCTCTGGTGTATCCTCAGGGGCATCGAGGTTGAACGATATCCCTCTGGACGTTGCCGCACAAATGCACTCTATGAAGGCAGAACGGCCTTGAGCGAGTCGTCTAGCCTCTGTAACGCTCATTCGCAGCCAGTCTTCTATGTCGGTTTCCCAACACCTTCCCTGGTCTGCCTCTGCTTCTCTTGCCATTGATTTGAAATACAGGGTGTTTTTTTAAGTGTATAGTGTCTTTTGCTATGACTGAAGTCTGACGGCTTTTTTTTTTCCATATACATATATTTAGACAATATATACCGAATTGTAGATGTAAATGTAGACTCTGGTGTTTTGTACGTGGGTGTTTCTATGAATCTGCTTCTTAAAAGCATGACAGGCTAAAAATGTAAAAGAAATCCAGACAAGTGCTCACTCACTCATTCATTTGCCAAACCACTCATTCCTAGTTGGGTCATGGGGAGGCTGGAGCCTATCTCAGACAACACTGGACGAAGGCAGGGTGCACCCAGAACAGCTCTCCAGACCATTGCAGCACCAACACACACACAACCATTCATACTCACATTCACACCTAGGGGCAATCCCCACACAATCTTGGACCAGATTACTCCACCACAGGAATTTCACCCTTAACTCAGTACCAATAAACAGGTGGTACGGTGGCATAGTGCTTAGCATGTTCGCCTCACAGCAAGAAAGTCTAGGGCTCGGATGTTTCTATGTAGAGTTTGCATGTTCTTTCTGTGCTTGTGAAGGTTTCTTCCCACAGTCCAAAAACATGCACAGTAGGCAAACTGGCTGTTCAAAATTGCCCCTAGGTGTGAGTGTGAATGTAACTGCTGGCAAGCTGTTCAGGGTGTGCATTGCCTTTACCCAGTGTCGAGGAAGATAGGCTCCAGCCTCCCCACGACACGAGTAGGATTAAGAGGTTAGGGTGAGTGAGTGAGTGAGTGGGTACCAATGAACATAACAGCATTCAGGTTCATTGTACTAAAGAGCATGAAATGTGCTTTCATCCATTACTGATCCTTCATCAACACTCAATTAGTTATTAGTCACTTATTAGTAGAGACGGCTTATTAGGAGATGGGAGGTGTCCTAAAACGAGAAAACGCACCCTGATATCACATGTGCACACATCTCTACACACAGCATTGAAGGATCAAAACTGATGTACAGATGAACACTGCATATGGGAAAGATGTTAAAATACCACCAGAAGAAACCAGATTCTTCAATTTATTCTACCAGTGATATGACACAGAATACGCAAGACTTAAACCAAATAAGCTGATACATTGCAAGGGGCTAAATGCACAACCAATAAGACCGGTTATTAAAATAATAATAATAATAATAATGATAATAATAATAATAATAATAATAATAATAATAATAATAATAATAATAATAATAATAATAATAATGAAGGGCCTACTACCAGTAGCAAAACACAAAATAATTATAGATAACAAAAAAAAGGGGAAAAATAAAAAAGGGGGCGGGACCAAAACAAAGATGAGAAGCAAAGCCAGCTGTAGCCAAAGCAGAAGAATTCTTGCAGTGTTAACCAGAGTAGCAACTGTAATTCCCCAATCAAGCTGCTAATTGCCAACTCAGGCTGACAATTCCTGCCATGCATAATTAAAACATCAAGGGAAAACCAAGGATAAGAAGAATTAAACTGGTATCATAACAGGCTACATGTTGTTCACAGCCAGGACAACCAAAGGTACTTACTATGCTACCAGCAGCATTAAAACCAAAACAAAAAAACTTGAACCAAAAAAAACCCAAAACAAACAAACAAACAAACAAAACCCTCTATTTTACTACACCCAACATGATAAAAGTTGCAACAAGAAAATGGATGAACATATTGGGGGTGTTCCATGAGATGGGAAAAGATTTAGATAGAAAGACTTAAAATAAACGATCTATAAAACCATTAATGACTCAATCAACTCAACAATGTAGAAGTATAATCACAGAAGTGAAGAACCACTGAAAGAGATCCCATATACACAATATTGGTGGAGGTCGGGTAAAAATGGAAATTATAGGACTACATTGTGCATCAGATGCAACTTGTACCTGACTCACAAGCGATCTTGTCTGAAAGTACAAGCAAATTTTATTTGGAAGGAAATTAAGTAAATTCAAAGTGGAATTCTCATATTTTAGGAAATGGTCGGTTGTAATTGAGGTAAATGATCCGTATTAGCGGTGTTGGTGAAAAATTGTGTACCTTCGTAAAATGTGGTGCTTCAAAAGTAGTTTTATTTATTCGAGAATTACATTCGTATTCGAAATGGCAAAAAATAAATAAATACAAGCAAAAACGAGCCAAAATGTTTCAAAGGCAGCTTGGTTCTTTTTGCTTGTTTTTGAACGACTCAAGCAACTGTTTTTTTTTTTTGCACACATCACGTGAATCTAGAAACGCACAAAATTGCAGCCATTTGAGCCAAAAACTATGAGAGTAGAGGACAAGAAAACCAGTGACTAGTCGGGACCGACTTCCGGTTTTTCCCACCAATAGAAATTCGAAGGTTTTTCGAAGAGACTTCTAATTTCGAGCATAATGGCGGTATTTTCAGGCGAAACCAACTGAAAACGACGTTGCACTATTTCACGGCTATATCGCTTACATGTGAGTCAGCTGTTAGTCAACACTACGTGCCATTATTTTAAATACTTTTGCACACTGATTGGCTGAAGCAATCTATTACACTTATTAATTACTTAACAGGGTGGCACGGTGGCATAGTGGTTAACATTTCTGCCTCTAAGCACGGAGGTTCTGGGATTAGGCTCCAAGTTTCTGTGTGGAGTTTGCATGTTCTTCCCATATTTGAGTGGGTTCCCTTTGGGTGCACTGGTTTCCTACCACAGTCCAAAGGGATGGAGATTAGGCTAACTGACTGTTCCAAAATCGCCCATTGGTGTAAGTGGTTGTGTGTCTATGTTGGCAATGTGATCATCTGGCGAACTGTTCAGGGTGTACCCTGCCTTTGCCAGAGTTGGCTGGGAAGGGCTCCAGTCTCCACGCGACCCTATTGACTGATGGAGCAAGCACACGCATTCACTGACCTTTCGCGTGTTAATTATGTAAATGTAATGACAAGTAAGTCGTAATCTTACTTGACTTTAATACAATTTCTGTAAGCTCTCAAATGTCTAGTAATGATAACATGAACAATGTATAGCTCACGTGAAAGATATTAACATACTAGGACCGAGCGCGCACTCGTGGACTGTGGACAGACAAACACACAGTGGCATCCCTGGCAGTGGCAAAGCATTTTAATTATTTGTTCGTTCAAAACAGCAAATTGAAAGTGCAAAACAAGCATAAGTTGCATACATGCACACATTATGATTTCATGAGCTCTGTTTAGGCTAATATCCTGTAGCTTTAATAAAGTGAGTGCACAGTTAACTGAAACATGAAGCGTTTTTCATCCCTGCCTTAGCCTCAAACTTTCTGCCACGCAGCTGCAGTTCATCCTGCAGAAAAAAAATTATTATAATAGGGATAAAAGCCAGATTGGTAAATTAAATTTGTATGATTAAAGTGGTTTACAGCTAGAATTATTAATGCAGAAATATTTTGGCAGGTGTTTTTTATTTTATTTTATTTTTTATTTTATTTTATTTTTTATTTTATTTTATTTTATTTTATTTTATTTTTTATTTTATTTTATTTATTTGTTTGTTTGTTTGTTTTCATTTTAATGTTTCATTGTATTTCAGTTGCTAAAGAAAAAAAAATCAGCTTTTCCAGTATGCATTTCTATCCCCTGGAAAATAAATAAACAGACAAACAAACAAACAAATAAACAAATAAATAAACAAATAAATAAGTAAAATAACCAGGCTTAAAGGCTTAAAAATAGTCATAAACGCCTGTATAAGGTGGCTGTGAAAATAGATTTTTGCAAACCACATACATTCTATGAGCAGTAGTATCTGAACACCAGTTTGGAATGTCTTTGCATAGTGAAGCATTAACGTTTCTTTTCCCTGAAACTAAGAGGCCCAAACTTGCTCCAGCATGACAGTGTCCCTGTGCACAAAGTGGACCATGAAGACATGATTTGCCAAGGATGACATGGGAAAACTCATTAATGCCTGACCGCTTTCACCTCTTGCTCATGTAACGGAATTATCACAAATCCTAGATCGAGTAAAGCCTTCCCAGAGGAGTTGAGAATATTACAAGAGCAACTGGAAAGGATACATTTAGAAATGAATGTTTTTGGATGTGCATCTAAACTCATAAAGTTAAAACAGACAATAGAATATGGCCAAATTTTCTTAGTATATGCAAGCAATTAGCAACATAAATGTAAAGTATAGATTTGACGTTAGATAGTACGTACGTCCAAGATTACATAAAAATTATCTGCCAGCTGTTATTTCTGGCAGCAAAATATTATTGTCAGAGGTGCAAGAATGCATTTATTGTTGTTTGCCATAAAAATTATATTTAGCTTAGAAATTTTAACCCCTGCCATTTAGTACTGATGTAACTTTACTCTATTGCACATGTGTCAAACTCAAGACACATGGGCCAAATCTGGCCCGCCAGCTAATTTTATGTGAACCACAAGAGCTTTTGAAGAATATGTTTATCATACATTCTTTCATCAACCATTACCATGAAACCTAATTCATCATCCTTCCACCAGGTGGCAGCAGCCTATTTCAAGCAAATAGCTAGTAATTTATGACTAGCATGCTAGCATGATTGCATTTTAGCTTGCCGCTGTTAAGCGTTGTCAAAAATGCACAGAAAAAGGACAAATTGCCTAAATGAATCATTTTGCCATGCAGATTTCATGGTTACCCTTTTAGAATTTTAGAACTTATATGTTGAGTGATTATTCAGCCCTCGACCACCATTAAATTTAGTGTTGTGGACCTCAGTGAAAATGAGTTTGACACCCCTGCTCTATTGGGACCTGATAGACAGTAATATCAACTCTTTCAGAGTTCCTCTGTGTCTATGTGGGGTTATATTATTTCTGAAAGGGTTAGTTCAGCACTGGAGATTTTACTGTTGACTCTGCATGCTGTGGGATGTCGTGTGTAATGGGCAGCCCACTTCGCAATGCTCTACCAGGGGCTGGACTCTGTGTCCCTTTGTCTCTCTGTCACAATGACTCGTCAGTGTGTCACATGACCTACACACACACTGCGAAGATGTCACAGAGAGGGGCGCTACCGATGATGACATCTTGGGACATTCCACCCACAGAGCTTTATACACTGCTTCTAGTTTTTCTTTATTGTTCTTTAAAGGATAGAAAGCGATTTTGTTAGCCGTATATAAAATTTCTGGGGTATATTGAAGCTATTACCAAATGACTAGAAGAAGTAAGAAAAGCAAGAAATTAACAATAGACAGACAGACAAGCAGACAGACAGTTAGATAGATAGATTGATAGATTAGTAAATAAATAGAGGATAGATAGATAGATAGATAGATAAGTGGATGGACAGATAGATGGATGGATGGATGGATGGATGGATGGAAGACAAAAGTGTGTAACAGTTTCAGCAATGTGTTTAAACCCTGTTTTTAGTGGTCCAGTGTGTGCAGTCATGTCCTCAAGGCTATTATTTTGCTCTTAAGGAACACCAGAGGCCCTAATGAGTCCTACAGAATAATTCTGCAGACGGTAAATCTGCTTCATGAACTTAATTATTGTGGGATTTTTAAGAGTTCTTTCTTAGCTCTGAATGCTTTAGGAAAATGCTTTAACATAAAGCATAGCTTGCATATTAATTAGCCTGACAAGTAGCAGGTTAATTTGCTTAAACACATAAAATCATTTACTTAATCTGCCTGTCTATTGTTGTTCAGATTGACTGAAGGTAAATTGCATTGACTCAGTGTACAGGGAGCAGATGTATGGAGGTTAATGGAGACTCCAGAAGAGAAATGATAAACACGTTGCTGATGTGGAATACTCACTGAGACTTTTATGCTTATGCATAACGGTATGGAGAAAATAAAATGAAGAGACCACTTTAAATGGTGGTCACTATTAAAAGTGGTTTGTTAATTTTTTTTTGGCAAGCAGTTATGTAATGCGTCGAATGTGGGAAACTTCTCATGGAGATGTCACTCCATGCCAGCGCAATGCAAGTGTTCCAGCGATGCCAGCCGGTGACAGAATCAGACAGTCATCCATGGTCTGATGCCATCTGCTTCATGCCAGTGTATCACAACGTACTCACTAACGAAGCACACCAGTCGTTACCCGAGAGCTGACTTGTCACTATCACTCATCAGCTTGCAACCTTTGATAAAATTTAATAAAGTAATCCTTCCACTTTCATAAAGATAAACAGTCTCATTTTTGTTTTCTTTTTTTACTATGCTCACTCCCCCTCCGCCACACATTTTTCTACTGGTTCAGGAATCAAATCAGAAACCTTTAGGTCCCAAACCCGCTTCTCCAACCATTAGGCCATGGCTGCCCGCAAATCCATAAAAAATGCACAGAAAATACATAAAAATAAAAGGTAGCATTCTTTTGTGGAAATTATACATGCCATAGGGCTTTTCTTGTACATAATTCAAAACTAATTCTTTTTTTTTTTTTAATGAAGTTAACAAATGTGTGCAGGCAGTGGTGGCCTGGTGGTTTACTGATCCAAAGCTTGGGGGTTCAAGCCCCACTATCACCAAGTGGTTACTGCTGTACTGTCTTCTGCTATCTGGGTTATCAAAGGCCAGCCATGTATTTCACTGTCTGTGGTGAGAGGCATGTAAAAGAACCATTGCTGTTGTTCGTAAAGAGTAGGCCTCATCAGCATGTTTCTACCCTGCGATGGCCTGGTGAACTGTCCAGGGTGTATTCTGCCCTCAACCAGGGCACCAGCCTCCCCGTAACTCTAATTAGGATTAAGCGGTTCAGAAAATGAATGAATGAATGAACCAACAAATGTGTGTGTGTGTGTGTGTGTGTGTGTGTGTGTGTGTGTGTGTTTGGTTGGTGGTGGTGGTGGTGGTGGGAGGTGTTGGACGGGGTCGGGTCACACATAACTAAACAGTCTGAAAGGATGTCATTCCTTTTTCTATTCTCACCCAATGCTTTGCTATTAGTGCAATAACACAATGTAGTTCAGACACCAACCCCACCTTCCTCTCACCTTCCTCTCATTCAATTAATTTCGATTCAATTCAATTCATCTCTACACAGGAAAATTCATAGTATTAATTGTACTTGTTTAATTTTAAATTTATTTTATCTGGATCAGATGATTATCAGATCATTATCAGATGAACAATGAATAATAATAATAATAACAACAACAACAACAACAACAAAACAACAACAATAACAACAATAATAATAATACATTTTATTTATAAAGCACTTTTCAAGGTCTTTGAAGATGCTTTACAACAATGAAAAAAAATTGTTGACTCGTCTTATTTACCAAACTGCTTGATCCTACTATGGTCGTGGGGAGGTTGTTGCCTACCTTAGGGACACTATGCCATTAGAAACTACAGTATGTATCTATCGTAGTGCACATTCAGACGCAGTTACACATGAAAATTGCATAATGCAGAGTGATACCAAACTTCTCATAGAAATAATCAGGAAGATGCATGCTAATAATTCTAGGTGGGCCTAGCTTCAGTGGTGGGGCCTAAACAATACCAGGTGGATGACAGAATTTATTGTGTACAAAGCTCATGTTGGAGCCCAGAGCCAAGCTCAGTAAATGGCTCTGGAAAGGAGTACTGATGATACTAAAATCAAAGGTAAAGGCAATCAGTCACCTTAACCTTGAACGAGTGCTGAACCCATCAACCCATGCCTTACTCAACCACAGCACACACTCACCTGAGCGAGAGTACCTACACAAACTTCCATACATCGCACAGAAATCTCACACTATATTAAGTAAGGCTGTATTTTTTTCCTCCTTCTTTGTCCAGAGGAGTTCTTCATTTATATTGTCATTTTTTATACCATGAACTCTAATCATCATTGATGTTAAACATGCCAGTCACATGATCACAACTGTGGACAACATAAAACTAAAATAATGGTCTGCAGTGACCGCCTTCCCTTCTTTGGGGATGAAACTGAACTGATTTCAGTAGTTATAGAAGATGAAGCTTTGGAGGAGGTTGTTTTCCATGCATTTACGATTTCTCTTCACTGAATCTACAGTGTCCAAGCCTGTCCCAGCATACCAGTGCCCCAGTGTACAAAACAAGGTTTATAAAGACACAAATTTGGCAAATTTGGAGTGAAACAATCTTACTTGGACCTCATGAACACCTTTGGGGTAAACTGGAACACTGAATAAGTGCCGGGCCTCCTCGTCCGAAATCAGTGCTTGACCACACTAATTTCCATGTACCTGAATGAGCACCAATCCCATACCCATGCTCCAAAATCCAGAGGAAAGCCTTCCCACAAGTGGTAAGGGAACTAAATCTGAGCTCAGAGCCTCAACAAGCACATATGAATTCGATGGTCAGGTTTGCATCATTTGGGGGCAGTCATGGCTCAGTGATAAAGGCTCTGAATTATCGATCAGAAGGGCAGGTGTTCAATCCCCCAGAACCTCTAAGCTGCCAATGTTGGGCCCTTGGGCAAGACGCTTAACCCTCACCTGCTCAGCTGTATAAATGACACAAAAATGTAGGTTGCTCTGGATAAAGGCGTCTGCCAAATGCACATAAATGAACTGAAATGTATCTAGAAATATTTCTTTATTTCTTTATTTAAGGTATTTATTAAGTTATTTTGCAAGTTTTTAGGTTACCTCCACATATTACTTCCTAATGAGCATGCGGTCAGCACAGGGAAACTCCACACTGAGGTTTTGATGTGTTTACCAAGTGATAGTGAGTGAGTTAGTGCATGAAGACTGAGGTCTGGAATTTCACTGTACTGACCAATATAATGAGGTTAATAAGTTATTTATTATAAGGCACTTTTTTAACACCCATTGGGGGGGGGGGGGGGGGGGGGGGAGAAAAAAAAAAAAAAAA
>JAOUQZ010000004.1:22232557-22245316 GCA_028564935.1 Neosilurus hyrtlii
CGCCCGAGCTGGGAATCGAACCCAGGACCTTCTTGCTGTGAGGCGGACGTGCTAACCACTACGCCACCGTGCCGTCCCTCCACAATGTTATTTCTTTCCAAAATCTAAATATAAATCTTCACTTTTACTAAAGTTGCTTTCTGAGTCTTGACCAATTGCCATCCTTCCGTTAGAGCTCTTCTATCACATGACAGCTACTAACTAGGGAGGGCAAAGTCTATAACACTATAATGCACTTTCTTTGAAGCAGCTGACAACGTCTATTCAAACTGCTGCTCGTTTAACGTCATAGGGTGGTGTAACACAGTCAAAAGAAATCACTATCCACACACACTTCTGCCGGCATGAGCTGACAGAGAAGAGACAGTATGCCATCTCTGCCTCCCTTAGAGCATGGCCATGTTTGCTCTCTTGGACTACCTTCCACAGATGGCTCTGCCACGATCGGGATTTGAACTTGGAATTTGATAGAGTGAATCGTGTGTGTGTCACTTGGGAGTCCCTTAGTTGATTTTTAAGTTGTCACGCATCCATGCACATTTACAGCTATATGAGGATTATGAGAGGTATGCTTTCTATAAGGAAATCAATTTTTATCCCTCAGGAGGAGCACCAACCACTCAGAGGGGCTTCCTAGGATGCCTACGTGCACTCAGCATCAATGGGATGACCTTTGATCTGAATGAGCGAGCTAAGATGACGCCTGGCATGAATTCAGGTTGTCCAGGTCACTGCAGCAGTGAGAGCCTATGCCATAATGGAGGAAGGTGTTTGGAGAACAGAAATAGCTACATATGCGACTGCACACACACGGCATTCACAGGAGCCAACTGCAAAACTGGTGAGAAGTGTTGAATACTCTCCAGAACATGATAGGTGTTTTTTTTGGTGTTTTTTTGGCTGCACATAGCTTAGGCAGAGTGACGTGGTTCACAAGTAAAATTTCCTGTGTCTAAGGTGATAAACGAGGGTTGTACTAAGAATGAAGTATACAGGATTTTATACTGAAATTGCACACATCAGTATTCAGACTACAGTCATAATTATAGAGATAATAACTATTCCGATGTTATGCAACAATTGCTAGTTTTAGGAGTTTGCACAAAATAGCTATCTATCTATCTATCTATATATCTCAGTTCCAGGTAATTCTAAGTTCAGTTTTAAGCCCATATTAATTCTTTGATGTTGGATCATGTGAGCAGCAGTAATAGAGCCAAAGCCGGATGAGCCAGTGTGAGCCGAGGCCATCACCATTTCCAGAGTAACTTCCTGGGATTGATTGCATGTTATCAGGGCTACTACTAGGACAACTCTGTGGCCCCGATAACCCACAGAATCATAAAAATGAGAAAATTAAATCTGAATACAGTAATCTGTACATTTTTATCAGTCTTTTAGGATTATGATGGCTTTATACGTACGTCTCCGATGAACCAGAAATTATACTCAGGCAATTTTCAGCAGCTAAGAAAAAATACAGATTTATTTATTTGGGAGCTTGTGGGTTATCAGGTTCATGCATGGGACCACAGGCGGAAGGTGGAAGGTGGGGTTTAGTTTATTTTAGTTGGTGAGCTTCATAAAAAGGTAACTTAATGTTCTAGCTAAATACTGAAAATGATAGCTGAACATTAGTCATAAGCTGAACAGTTTTAGCCTGACAAAAATGTAGCTGGTATTAAAGCTTGTTCATGTAATAGATGAACAGGGGGAAGGGGGGGGTAAAAAAGTACAAAAGAAAATAAAAGTCTGCATCACTTATGCTCAAAATATAGCCATTTTGACCATAACTCATAATTCTGATGTTATCATTGGCTAGCTTTTGTGTTATATGTGGGCTCTGCACGCTGACGGCACTCAGCCTACTCCTGATGAAAGTCAGCAATGGTTCTTTGACATGCCGAGCAAGAGCCATGGCCGGTGTTATAACCCAGTTAGCTGCACTGGTGGGACAGCAGTGACATATCTGTGCTAGTGGGGCTTGAACTACCGACCTTCGGATAAGTATCCCAGCACCCCATCACTGCCCTGTTATATACTATTGGAGCATTATTAAATAGATAAATATGACATCATTTAATAAAAAAATATAATTCCCCAAAAGGATCTATCTGAATCACAGATGCTTATCTTATGTTCTGAATTAATTTAAAGTAAACTGTGCTTGCAGCTAATGAATGTTTAGTTAGTTTATACTTTAGATCAAGGACAGATCTTTACAGTACAGTGTATTTCGGCATTATTGTATTAATTTGGCATCTAAAACTTAGCTAGTTAAGGGCATCATAAACAAGATCTTATGTGAGCTCATATCCCTCAACAAATAAGTTTTCCAATAAAATTGGATCACATTATGGATATTACTTTGGATTTTAGTGCAGAAGACAAGGTAGGTAGGCGTGTTCTAAAATTGGACAATGCAGTGATGATGTCAGTTGATGATGTCAGATGTCAGAATTTAAAGGAAGTTCCTGGTAGCCATACATGTAAGCTTATTAGTTATCTTAGTTGACATGCTTTGCAAAGTGGGATTCTGAAAATGATATGAATGACAAACTCTGGTTTAAAATAAATAAATAAATAAATCATCCAATCACCATTATATAATGAGATGCGTATCTTTAGCATCTGCACAACATGTCTGCCAAGTTCAAAGTAATTCCATGGAAAAGTGATTTCAGAAGGTTTTAAGACGGATTCCTTGTCTACATTGTGACCTTGATTTAGTACCTTGTGACAATTACCTGTCTAAGGATAATATAAAAAATAAATAGATAAATAATATATAAAAAAGGTTGTTAGCCATAGCACAGTATTCAATACACTTAAGACTTTTCATGCATGCTAGACTCTTGTTAGATTGTTACTTTAATGCCTTATCTCATTCACATACTGCATCATTGAATCCGTCTTTATTTATGGTCAATATTATTTTTTGTACACTGCGATGGCCTGGAGAGCTGAGCAGGGTGTACCCCACCATCGCCCAGAGTCGGCTGAGATGAGCGCCAGCCTCTCCGCAACCCTAATTAGGGTTAAGCGGCTTAGAAAATATTGATGATGATGATTCTTTGCTTTTCTATGACATCACGTTAGCTTTGACAGTAGAGGAGAAAATGTGATTGTTTACTTTACTTTATGTGAATAGAAGTACCTTTCCCTGTAAAAATACTGACATGGCATTTAAACTTGAATCACAGATCTAAATATCAAACATGTGCAGAATAATCTGTGAAGTAATGGGGAAAAAACAGTCCCATATAAAATGATGGCCGAGGATCCGCTCTACTTTTCAAAGCCGGTGTGAAAAGGGAGGGGTTTGTTTGGCTGACAGCACGTCCTTGCTTGTCAACTCTCTTCAGTTTGACATGGAGCTAGTGGGGCATAGAGGAGAAGCTTCACCTGCCGAGTGGAACCTAATTACAGCTTTCCTATTTCTCCTTCAGATTCCCCCAATGGCCTGTCAATCAAATTAGTGATGTAATGACTCTGTCTTTTTTACAGTGTGATTGAAGAAAGGGTCAGATTACACCGTGACTGTTTACAGCGCACTGTGCTGGATGGATGACAAATGGAAAGAGACAACGCGAACAGAAAGAAATAAATAAATCATAACTTCATATCACAGCAATAAGTTTCCTAATTCTGATTGCCTTATTAGATGGAAATTCAGAAATGAGGAAGAAAAATGATGAGGGGAAAAAAAGGATTCTGTAATTTAGAAAGGAGTTTTGATTTTGTTTAATATAAATTGTCTCTTTATTCCTACCCACCTCTGTCTGACTTAGCTATCTCCGCATCCTTTGAGAGAGGGACTTCTGTAACGTACGCCGTTCAGGAACCTTTTACTGTAATGAGGAACCAGGATACAAAACTGCACAGCAGCAAACAATCGGACGCGGTTAGATCCCGGGACAATGTGGCATTTGGGTTCCTGACTAAACATGTACCAGCAGTGCTCTTGTCTGCTCAATCTCATGACCAGCACTACATGGCGATTATGCTGACCCAAAATGGTAAGAGTCCACCTGTTTTTCTTTTCATTCATTCGTTCATTCATTCATTCATTCATTCATTCATTTTCTAAGGCGCTTAATCGATCTCAGTCGACTCTGGGCTCATCAGGCTATAGCAGGGCAGAAAAATACACACAACAATTCACAATCACACTCACACCTAGGGGAGATTTGGAAAAGCCAATTAGCTTACTGTACATGTTTTTGGACTGTTGGAGGAAACCGGAGTACCCAGAGGAAACCCACACAAGCACAGGGAGAACATGCTCACAGAAATGCCCAAGCCCAAGAATTGAACCCAGGCCTTCTTGCTTTGGGGCAGACGTTCTGACCATTGCCACCCCACTGCCGTTTTATTTTATTTATTTTTTTTCTTTTTTCCTGAGAAGCTTGTTATTATATTCCCTGCATCGTAATTACCAAAAAAAAAAGTTTCTGGTGGACAGTGGTATTTGCCGGCACTGTGTCGTAGTGCTTAGCCCATCTGCTTCACACCAAGAAGGTCCTGGGTTGAAAACTTGTGCCCAGCGAGGGCCTTTTTGTGTGGAGTTTGCATGTTCTTCCTGTGTTTCCTTTGGGTACTCTGGTCCATTGACATGCACATTAGGCTAACTGGCTTTTCCAAAATGCCCCTTTGTGTAGATGTGACAGCGAATGGTTGTGTGCATGTGCTGCTCTGTGATGGTTTGGTGAGCTGTTCAGAATGTGTCCTGCCTTTGTCCAGTGTCGGCTGAAAGGTGCTTCAAGATAGTCATGAGCCTAATAGAAGAATTAAGCGGTTCTTCTGAAAAGCTTGTTGTAAAATACCTTATACTGAAGGTTTCTGGTGGTTAGCTTGTCTGCCTCACAGAGTGCTTCTACCAAATTACCCCTAGGTGTGAATGTAAGTGTGAATGGTTGTGTGTGTTGCCCTGCAATGATTTTCGCCTTCGCCCAGAGCTGAGATGGGCTCCAGTCCCCCTGTGACCCTAATAAAGGATAAAGCAGTTTAGAAAATGACATGGCACGGCCAATGTTTGCATACTACGTCTTCAAAATGTTTGTCTTCCTGTGCCTAGTACTCTCAACAACTCTCCACCAAGAATACTGATGTAAAAAAAGAGAGATTCCGTAAACATGCAAACATGCACAAGATAACAGCTCCTGGCATTGCTCTCTGCTCTTCATTTTCTACTTTCACTCCTTTCAGTTTTTTTATTATTGACTGGCAGAAAGGAGTGAAACACAATCTCTTCAAGTGGCCATGACTGGCTTTTATAAATCCTTTACAGCAGACATGGATCTGTGATTCAGGTAATGAAAGAGAGAGAGAGAAAGAGAGAGAGAGAGAGACAAGCATACAGACAGGTTAGCAGGAGAGTGCAAGTATTCGCTACGTGCTAACCGATAATAATTACTGTGACAGGCATATCAGATACTTCCTCACAAATGCAAATGATTCCAGAAAAAAAAAAACATATATATATATATATATATATATATATATATATTGGATGGTTAATGAAGTAGACTCCATACATAGGGCTTCATTACATTCTAAAACCTTGTTTATGTTCTCTCAGGAAGTTTGCAGATCTGGTACAGACTGAACCACGAGACAGGTCCAGACACATTCAGTCTACAATCTGCCAATCTAGCTGATGGACGGTTCCACTGGGTCAGAATAAATCGGGATGGAAATCAGCTTCATGTCCAGGTAACTCCTCCGTAGGGTGTCTAGGATCGGGAGGGTGTCATTGCTGGACTACAATAACTGATTTTCTGGGACAGGGCATCAAACACTTTCAATTCAATGCAGTTCTTTATGTTATAAAGGTACGTTTCTATGTATATAGTGTTAGACTGAAGTAAAATTGTAAGCTGTACCTATTATTGCATTAAAGCTTATATGAACAAGAGTTCCATATTAGGTAGTGACAAGAAAAATAATTCAAAGATTTACAATTTATATTTAACACGGAAACCTTATTTTAAATTAAATCTAGTACTTATACAACTTTTCTAGGTTTATATCACAGATATACTGTCTATGTTGCAATATATGGTAGATACTGGCTGGCTGTGGCACCTCTTCTATTGCTATGTCTTCTTACATGAACCAACACAATGTATTGAGATTTATTCTTTAAGGGCTTTTTTTCTTGGTAATGGAATAACTAATGACTAAACCCTCTGTACCTCATTGTACCTCTTCAATTTCTCACTCACTCACTCACTTAGTCATTTGCCAAACTGCTTAAACCTACTAGGGTTGGGGGGTTCACCCTGAACAGCTCACCAGGCTATCACAGGGCCAACACACACAACCATTCACACCCACACTCTCAGCAAGGGTCAATTTGGAACAGCCACTTTATCTAATGTACATGTCTTTGGATTGTGGGAGGAAGCCAGAGTACCCGGAGGGAACCCACGCAAGCAGGGGGAGAACATGCAAACTCCACACAGAAATACTAGAACCTTCTTGCTGTGGGGCAGCGTGCTAACCACTGCACCACCGTGCTGCCCTCTGTAAGATCTATGAATGGTAAATTATAATCATTCTCTTTTATCAATTTCCCTTTAAAATTAGGCTATATGCTGTCAGAAATAGGGGTGTAATAGGCGTCAATTTATGTCCCTGAAAGTACAGTTTAAACTAATGTTACACTCTAGGGCTAATGACTGGATCACAAGGTAATTATGTGTAACTTTTTAGGGTCAAAAAGGTGCATCTAATTATGCTCCCATCAGCATGCACCCAAGAGCATACTGCCCCAATGACAAACCCTTAGTACCCCTAAAGATATAGTTATATAGTTAATTTTCTATAAGTGTGGGAGGGACAGTTCTGTAGGAGTGTCCAGTTACACCAAGGAACACATCCAATTGTGATGCAGGTTCCACCCTGTCTGTAGGCTTTTCTGCCCTGGCAAGGCAATCTGCCTGTCTGTCAGACCAGCTAACTTTCGTGTTGCCATGGTGCTGTCTAAACTACCCAAGGTCTGACGGACTGAAAGACCACAAGACTACTTGGCCATCTCTGGTGTCCTTCTAACATTTAAGAAGCCCCTTTCCTTCTGATGTACTTCCCATTAAGCTCATTAAGCACATGAGCTCATGGTAGTTACCTCCTAGAGATTTAATCCGGATCAGCATGACTTTGAAAAGGGAAGCGGTGATGACGCTGCAGCTCCAGATGCACAGCCAGACCTCAAATGTGCTCAGCTATGCATATTTGATGTGATTTGATTAAAATCTGAATATATATATATATATATATATATATATATATATATATATATATATATATACTCAGCACTAACTCTTAGGCAGCAAAAAAGCAACAACAAGAAGGCAGATGAGTCATTTAAAATCCCATTGAGGCAACGTCAAACCTGCTGCCCTATGCACTATCTACACTATCCACCCTAACTACAGAGAACCTCGATGCTCTCTGACAGGCTCAAGCCCCATAAAACCCCACCAACACTCTTGGCCCTTGCCAAAGCCTAGGGGCGAAAGCTGTCTTTATCTGCCAATCAGAACTCCACCACTTCTGATCTCAAAAAAAAGAGTCTGATTTTGGCTAACTTTAATAATTTTCCCTAAGTTTTCCTGTCCCCCTGCCGAAAAAGAAAACTCTCCAAGTGTGCCATCTGTGGGTATGTCAAAATACAACAGTTGTAGCAAACAGACCACCAGGGCAGGATGTGCTCTCCTCATCTTCGCTATCTGTAATGTAAACTGCAAATATATGGCAGTCTTCACTTCCTGTCACATTTCCCGGAACCAAGTGTGGATCTGTTGTCGAGTAGAAATCCTCTATTTGGTGAATTTCACCTTCACCCCAGGTAGTGAAAATTGAAGTAGAGATGATATTGTCACCTCTTGTCCAAACACTTACTGTGCTTTGTGCTACAGGACAGGGCTTGTCTTAACAACATACACGCTGGTCCGTCTGTGGGTGCCGTGCTATTAATATAATAATACATTTTAATATTTTTCTTCTAGATAGTTATTGAAATGCCAAATGACATTCCAGTACTTGTTCTATGGTGGTCTGATCTACGGCAATCATTGCATATCACCTTTGTAAACTTAACTCAACAGCAACACTGTCTTTACTGGTTGTTATAAGAACCATGAGGGTTTAAAAAAGCATCACTATATATATTAAATATTAAATAACCAATGAGTTTTTTTTTTTTTTTTTTTTAAAGAAACTGTCTCAAAGCACATCACCTAGACAAGTCCCAGAAAGTTGCATTCAGTTCATCCGGAAAGTTTTAAGTTTGAGAAAAGTTTCATCGCTCATCTAAGTGATTACATCAGTCTCAGCTCCCTGCAGCTTTTCCCAACCTGTTCAGGGTGTGCCCTGCCTTTTCCCAGTGTTGGCTGAGAATGGCACTAGCCTCCCTGTGACCCTAATGGGAGTAAGTGGTTTGGCAAATGAGTGAGAGTGTGTGAGTATAAGATAGAGCTATGTGTTCTTCTCTCCTAAAAATAGTCCAGTTGTAAGGGATAATCTACAGCCATAGATTGATCAGGACCATGACAAATAATGGATCACTCTGAAGACATTGATTCGGTGATAATGACCAGCTCTCTGTGCATTATCCTGCTTATTCCATGAACTCACTAAAAAATCAAAAGTTTCACACCAACTAATTTAAAACTGATGTTATTAAGCAATTATTGAATAGGGCAAAGTATGATAAAGAGAATTATATCCACCGAGGTTGCTATCCACCCAAGCCAAAGGCCTCCGAGACCAAATATCGTATTAAAGCTAAATTATATAATTCTTTTTATTTTTTATTTACTCAAAATATTTTCAAAGTAGACCGTCTCTACTTATCTAAAGGCATTGATGCAATACTTCAGCTATTAAAAGAATACCAAGATGTCATGACTTTCCACCTTCCATCGAAATCCAGCATGCAAAAGAGCTATGTAGCACATATATTTATATGACAACAATAGTACACGCAATGTGGCCGTTGAGCCGTCCAGAAATACCTCATATGGGCCAGTCAATAACCTTTTTCCTGGCCTGCCAGCACTTCAGTTCTCGCTCTCAAAACAACGACAAAACAACAACGATCAGATCTAAGCTTACTCTTGGGGAAATTAATCCGAAAAGTTGTGGAAAGCAAACAGTTGTGTTATTGATGCAATCTTCATTTTTGGTTCAGTGCGCACAGCCTCATGTAAAGTGAAAACTGAGCACTCAACTAGACATAGGCAGCAACTTTTGCTTCCTTTTTTAGGTATTTTTTAAGGTTACAAATTTTTTAGGCCATATACAAAATGCCATATAATAAATCACTTTGTTAATACATCAAAACATTGGTCTGGAATTTCCCTGTACTGACCTCATGCTCAAGTAATGTTTTATATATTATATATTTGAAGCTTTAGTTACATTCTGAAGAATTCATGAAATGTTTCAGGCACATTTGTTATGTTCATGATTGATTTTTTGTTTTTTTTTTAATTAAAAAGTTCTACATTTTCTTCTTGCTCAAAGAAAATATGTCTAAATTCTCTCGCATATCTACGCTACGGCTGTAGTGTCTCATCTCAATCACATTGTGGCAACCTTGTGACCCTCTTTATCACACTGTTACTAGAAGTTTCGAATAGCCTTGTCCTATGAATCTTCATTTTTCTATAAGTGCTAAACGTGATCTGAGTTTGATCTCTCTATGTGCCTCCAGATCGATAACACAGTGATGCAGCAGTACAGTCTGCCTTCTGGCTCTGCACGTTCTCCAGTGAGGATTTTAACTCTGGGGAGAATCCGCGGTGAGCTCCAGCCTCGACTTGAGGAACATCTCTTTATTCTCTGTTGCTGTTCTTTATGTTGCAGCCTGCACCTGTTCAGATCTAAAAAAAAGAACTGCAATCAGTGCTATTAAAATTCCTATAAATTTTAATGACCTGTTTCGTGGAATCTCTCTCTCTCACTCTCACTCTCTCTCTCCCTCTCTCTCTCTCTCGCTCTCTCTTTTTGAGTGGTGTGGGTTTTTTTTTTAAAGCAGGTTACAATGAGGTGGGTGGTTGGCAGGGCAGAAAGGCAGGGAGCGAGAGAGTGCATTCTGAGCTGTCAGCACTGCGACAGATGGGTTGAGTGAAGGGTAAATGGATTTGCACGACGTTGCCTAGGAAACCTCTTTTTTAATCGGGTAACTAATAAGAGGACAGGACATAGCATGACCCTCATTCTTTGGTGAAGACAGCAGCGTGTTTGAGATAAATTTGCAGTAAAGTGCACATGTAAATACGACGAGCTCTATCACATCCCTCCTTAATGTTTAATGGTAAAACAAGACAGAGGGAAAGAAAAAAATGTGAATGGATATATTGATTTCTGCTTCGCTGTAGCTTGGACGCTGGGAGATTAGAGTAATCAACTCCGCTATACTGATGAGATGTATAATGATAAACATTTATTTTTACTTTGAAGAATAGCAAGATTTGTGTTGGCCTAATTTCCCAGCGAAATTGGCTAGAATAATTACCGGGACGTTTTTCTTTTTAAAGCGTTGGCTTGGAAAAAGTACATCTGAAGCCAGATGCTTGCATGAACCTATATACATTCCACACATTCCCTGTTACCGTACATTTTTTGTGTAAAGTCAAGTGGGATTTATTTATTTTTATGAGAGATAATTTTAAAGTAATAGCCAAGACACAGATTTATACTCACTCACTCATTTGCCAAACAACTTACTCCAACACTGGGGGAAGTCAGGGCATACCTTAAACAGCTAACCAGACCACCGAAGGAACAACACACAACACACACAACCATTCACACTCACATCCACACCTAGGGGCAATTTGGAACATACTGTGCATGGATTTGGACTGCTGGAGGAAACCAAAGTACCCAGAGGAAACCCACACAAGCATGAGGAAAACATGCCAAGAGACAGATGTCCTTTTTTATTGTTCTTTTTTTTGTATGCTCTTTTAGTTTGGTCCATACATTTTCAGGCCAGGGCATTGTGGTCACCACTTTAATGCTTCTACTTCGTCTTTAAGCGATTTTATTGTAACTTTTCAAAGACCCAGTTGCTCTTCAAACTGTCTGGCTGATATCTTAAAGTGTTTGTGTACGGTAAGAGGGAAAATGCGAAACGTATATAGGTTAATGCAAGCATCTGGCTTCAGATGTGCTTTTTGTTGACTCAGTATTCTATTTTTTTAAGTGTACCCATCTCTTTTCCAGCAAAACTCCCCCACAACATGATGCTGCCACCCCCATGCTTCACAGTAAGGGCAGTGTTCTTCAGAAGCTTCAAGCGTCACCTTTTGTCCTCCATACGTAATGATGATCATGGTAGCTGACTAGTTTAGCCAGAGAGCATTGCAGCCCAGTCTTATTCATACCAGTCCTGGACTAGGGGCATTTACTTGCATGACCGCATTTCAAACTATCACACTGAAAGGTTCTTTAATGGTGGAGGTACTAACTCTTTTACCAGTACTGTTGTTGTTGTCTTGGGGATCAGTTGATCCTTTCAGACCAAAGTTTACTTATTACTGGTGGTTATTTTATGCCTGATTCATGACCAATGACATGTGTTTGTAGTTCTAAGATTTCTACAGTATATTTGCAAAAAGCTGTCCTTTTCCAACTGGAATATATATGTAACGAATGCATTTTGAAATAGATGTGAGCGCAATTCTTTTAAAATGACCTTAAAGTGAGTAGATGGCCTTAACATCACCTCAATCTTTCTGTGCAGCTATTGCAAAGGTAGCAAATATTTACATACCTGCTTTGTTCATGGTGGAGTACATTAAGAAACAGGGTATGAGGAAGAGTCTACTGTACAGATAAATGTGTTCTACCTGAAAATTATTACAACAAAAATAAACTTTATCGTTTAGTTATTCTACAAAGACTATCAATAGATATAGATATATAGTATACCCTCGACCCCAAAATTGATTGTATACACATTGTATCGTCTTGCTGAAGTTTTTGACTACTTGTTGTTAGGCTTCAATGGGGTTCATATCTGTGTTTTAACTAGGTTGTTCCATAACTCTAATTAATAATCTTTTTTTTTAGCCATTTCTTGGTGGATGTGCAAGTGTTCTTGGCATCAATATAATGTTTAAAAGGTTTAAAGTTTCTTCTCAGGTTAAACTTGACAGATGGACTAACATTAACTTCACACAATCTTTGGTAAAATACAAAATTCATAGTATCCCATTTATACAATTGAACAGTTGAGGTTAAGTGACACTTGCAGCTTGGTGGTACTTGATCTTGAACCCCGACCGTCCGTAACCCAGAGCCAAAACCACTGAGCCATGACTGATCAACATAAAATTTATTAATACAATTATTAAGTGGTGAAGTGAGTTCCCAGCTCTGTAACAGATGATCTAATAAAAGTAAAGTAAATACAGACCCATGGCTGTTTTGCAGTCAATTTTAGAACCCTGTGGTCTGAAGTTTTCTCCCATCACAGAAGGAATTCATTCATATACACGACACACAGACATTTCAATTACTTGCGTTCTTTTAATTACTTTTATTTTCTTGGCATACATCATACATTGAATCATTCATCCATTCATTCATTCATCTTCTGAACCGCTTATTCCTACTTAGGGTCGCTGACTCTGGGCGAGGACAGGGTACACCCTGGACAGCTCGTCAGGCCATCACAGGGCCATCAGTCACACAACCATTCACACTCACACCTAGGGGTGATTTGGAACAGCCAATTAGCCT
>JAOUQZ010000004.1:22245416-22273652 GCA_028564935.1 Neosilurus hyrtlii
CGGAGGAAACCCACGCAAGCACAGGGAGAACATGCAAACTCCACACAGAAACACCCGAGCTGGGAATCGAACCCAGGGCTTCTTGCTGTGAGGCGGACGTGCTAACCACTATGCCACCGTGCCACCCCCATACATTGAATCCTGTACATGAAAAAGAATCTAATGTTGTGAATATGTGCTTAGGGGTGATCATACTAGAGGTGCGGTAGAAAAGGGCACAAATTGCGTTTTTTTTTTTTTTTTTTTTTTGTGGGTTTTTTTCCGAATTTTGAAATTCATGTCAAGATAATTTTTTTTACTCCACATGCAAGTGAATATTTTGTGGCTTAAATAGATATATTGCGCGAAAGTCACGCAACAATTTGTGACTAATTCCAACTGATTTGCAGATATTTAGAAGGGAAAAAAATCGAGTCTTCTGACGTAAATCAGTCGCATTTTGTTTGCTTTTTGTTCGCAAACCATCATTCTTAATTGCGACCAACATGCGATGCCATGAATGTCTTGAGACAAATTCAAGAACATTTTGAGAATGACAATAGACAGCCGTAAATTGCCATTCGCGTCAGCAGCTTTTCAATGTGATCACCCCCTTACCATTATTCTTTGTTTTATACTCCTTGGTTGTAGGGAGTGACATCACTGATGAGGAAGTGGTCCGTGTAGGATCAAGAGGATTCATTGGCTGTCTGTCTGCTGTCCAGTTTAATCAAGCTGCCCCTTTAAAAGCAGCGCTACAAAACAGAGGAAGCTCGGCAGTCAGCATACAGGGCCGACTGGAGGAATCAGACTGTTGGGCTAAATCAAGCACAAAGACTCACATTACGGGTTCAGGTACAACACATCATATGTGGCCTCTACACAAAAAAAAAGATTTCAAAAGAAGTAATCCATCACTTGAAATATTTGACACTGACTTAATATGGATAATTTATTCAGTTTAACCTCTAATCTCGATTATTAACAATAAGTTAATGTTACATATTAATTTTTTTTTTTTTCCAATGTAGTAGTTTACTGCAAATCTGCTTTATTTGCATCATCACATACATGTGTATGCTGTTAGATTACATGCTGTACAGTATCATTATGGTACGTCTTTTGTTAAGCATGGGCACCTCTCCCTCTGTTTTCTATCCTCTTTCTCTCCCCTAGTAGATGAATCATCAAAATCAGACCGAGGTAAAGTGCCTCTGACAAAGGTTGCACAGAGTGACTCAGCACTAATCGGAGGTGAGAAACAACAGGAACAAGTTTATGTTCTTTCTGGGAGAGCGTACCGGTTCTCTGACGTTGAGCATCTTACACACTGTGAAGGTCAATGTAATGGCTCATGACACAATCAGTGCACTATGCTGGAAATTCTGTAAACTAAATAAAGGCATACAGTCTTGCTTAGCCATTCCACTTTTCGAATTAAAACCTTTCTTACTTTCTAGGCTGATTCAGTATATTCACTCTCAGCTGTTGATTTACTATTTTTTTTTCTTCTTGTTCTTTTTTTTTTTTTGATGCGCAATTCACGGTCAAACTTCGTTACACCAAAAAGTTACATGCAAGTGTATTTTTAATAAAGGTTCTTTGAAGTTCTTGGATCGTATTAATGTGGCAAAGTTTTGTTCAGTATACACTGTGCATTTGCACCTTTGATGCTGGTGCCATTTAAAAGAGCCTGTGAACGTGTTTTCATGCCTGTAGAGTACGCCTTATCAACAGAACACACACTCGTGTTTGTGCGGTTTTATTTTTGCATTCATATTGTGTTTTGAAGTTTTCATTTCAGCAACTAAACTGTTTAGACTTTTGTTATACTTTTATTATGTATAGCAGATAAATATAGTAAAATATTTTTGATATACATGGTTGATTATGTTCATATACTTATTGGGTGAATGGTTAAATAATGGTGAATTCTGAACACCCGAGTTCATGAAGCCGGAGCTTATCCCCACTTTCCACAGCGTTAAGCAGCTAGGAGTTGAACTCCTCCTGGATGGGACACTAGTCCATCACAGGTAACCTTCCCAGTATTTTTACTGGTACCATTTTATACTGCTGGATGGACAGAGGCACACTTGTGATTAAGACCTTGCTCATGGGTCTTAGCACAGTAGGGGTCTGACAGGGATTCAAACCCACAACCTCTCGATTATGAACCCAGCACCCTAACCACTACACCACCAGCCCCATTGTAATATAAAGGGGAAAGGATTTATTTGATATACTTAGTGATGATTTAAAGAAACTCTTATTATAAACACAAATGGCCTTATCTGTGGTAATCAGGTTACTAAAGAAAGGTATTTTTTAAAGGCATATGTATTGCGGGGCAGTGGTGCCGCGGTGGTTAAGGTGCTGGCTTACTGATCCAAAGGTCGGGGGTTCAAGCCCCACTATCTCAGAGTTATCCCTGCTGTCCTCCCAGTGCAGTGTTATAAAAGGCCAGCCATGTCTCTCACTGTCTGTGGGGAGAGGCATGTAAAAGAACCCTTGCTGACGTTAATAAAAAGTAGGCCATTGGGTTGCCGCCAGCGTGTTTCTGCCCTGCGATGGCCTGGCGAGCTGTCCAGGGTGTACTCTGCCCTCGCCCAGAGACGGCCGAGATGGGCGGCAGTCTACCCGTGACCCTAATTAGGATTAAGCGCTTCAGAAAATGAATGAACGTATTGCAACATTTTTTCATGCTTAATTCACTTTTGAGTCGCCACTTTTATTTTGTATTGATTATGTGCTGATTATTTTTATTATACTGTAATTTTTATACCTTTCGGCCTCTGTTTCTTTGTCTGTACAATCAGGAACTGAAAAAATATTTTTAAAATATAAAAGTGTGTATATAAAAATGTGATGAACACATTTCAATCCTTTTAGGTGCTGATTTAGTTTATATTTGTGTGTTTAAAATGTGCAAAATTTGTATATTACAAATGAAATATTGTGCCAGCTGATTTTCTAAGATGTTTGACTCTTCCAACTAAGTTAAATAGTTTAGTTTATTTTGTGCATTTACTTTAAAAAAATGTGTGGTTTAATGATGTTATACCTAAAAGTGAAAAATGCAGTACCAGGATGAGTCAGTGCGAATGATTTTATTTCCTCTTGTGAGTCTGATATTTGCCAAGTCTGAACAGTGTATTGGGTATGATGATTGTGTGTGCGGATGAAAATTAATAAAGGGCAGGTATGATATTTGCAAAAGTCCAGATCGTTCACAAGGTTGTTATATAGGAAATCTTTATGGTAGTGGTTAGCACGTCCGCTTCACAGCAAGAAGGTCCCAAGTTCAAGTCTTGGTGCTTGGCGTGTTTGTGGAGTTTGCATGCTCTCCCCTCGCTTGCGTGGGTTTTCTCTGGGTACTCCGGTTTCCTCCCACAATCCAGAGACATACACATTAGGCTAACTGGCTGTTCCAAATTGCCCCTATGTGTGAGTGTGAATTGTTATTTGTGTGTTGGCACTGCAACGGTCTGGCAAGCTGTTCAGGGTGTACCCCGCCTTTGCCCAGTGTTGGCTAAGATAGGCTCCAGGAACCCTAGAAGAATTAAGCAGTTAGGCAAATGAGTGATGGGTGAGTATTTCGGTTCAGTTCAGCTGAATTCACATAGTATTTCAACCTGAGCAGAAAATGTCTTATCAAATGATGACTTTAATTATCATGAATTATCTATTGCATATTCACTCTAATATCACTTGAACGCAAATAGAGATGGTGAAAAAAAATATTCGCTTGCACATGTATCATAGTTGTTTGTAAATTTTTGCAAAGCCACACCGAGCTAAAGTTTTAACTAAAGTCTTCAGAATTTGCTGATATTCATCATACTCAGAAATCCATGCAAATTATGTGATTAAATTAATAAATAAATGTTATTTACTTGAACTAAATTGAGGTTTACATTAATCAGTCTTATACCTAAATTCACAAACCCTCAGGAGCATGTGTAGGATACAAACGTTTTAATAATCCCATCGTTCAGGATTTTCATGAATATAAGATGTTTTTGTATAAATTTGCATTTAGAACCACATTCATATTCAGCTTGACATATTAGGTCCACTGTTGACAAGTCATGCAATTCTTCTTTGTAAATCATCTGCAGCACACCCAGTGACTGCACCCACAATTTATCCCACTGCACAGGCAGATAATCATAGTACTTCAAGGTTTAATATTTTGGATATTTCAAGTGAAACTCCACCCACTGCATATATATATATATATATATATATTGATGGGTTGCATAAGTTTATGCAGGCAGGAGTTCATGGTGGCACTGAGTCTCAATTAGCATATATTAGAAAATAAATGCAGACTCCCACTCAAGTGTTGGGGCAGGGAAAGCTGGGATACGCACCTCTGATTTAAGGGTGTTAACAGTCTTTTAATTAGAAAGTTTTATGATGCAGACAAGTACCAAAGGGTCGACTCTATGTCATATTTTTGTCAACAAGAGCAAAAGGATTTACTGTGTATCATCACAGTACACTTAGATCATTTAGTTTTCAACTAACCGTAACTTCTGTAGAGAACTAATAGAAACACAAGTAATAACATGTTACACTTATACTGTGTCATTCACAGGAATCGTGGCAGCCATAGTGTTCACGGCGTTGTGCGTGTTGGCTGTGGTCATCCGCTTCCTCTACCAGCACAGAGAACCGGAACGTCCACCCGCCATCAGCGTAAAGAACAAAAGACCCAGCCTGAAAGTGGAACCATGCAAACCAACCACCGTTGGCAAGGAGTACTACATCTGACAAGATTTTACTTCTGCATGCACACCAGCTGCATTAGATGCAGAAGTAAAGTTCTTACCAGCTGTACGCACCACAGCTGCCCAACCCAAGCCTGTCAACACTTCTGCCATCTTTAATCTAGGCTTCCTGTCTGAGGCAGTTGTTGAGTTCTGATTCACGTTGGACAGGAAGTCAGGGATTGCATGCAGGAAGAAGCTCTTCACGACCAAAGAAGAGACTATTTTTGATGGGGGAAAATAACAGATGAGGTCAAAATTTGTATAAGTAAATGTGCTGTATGATGTCAATGAGACACTCAGATGCTGCACCTTATACACATCCATGATGAGTAAAAGTCCAAGATAGGAAACAAGATGGTCTGCTTCTTCAAACTGTTTCTATTGAGCACAGGCTTTGTGTTTTGTCACTTATAATAAGAGAGTCGGCTCGATATCTCTAATCACTGAAGAGGGCACATGAGCACGACTAATGTCGTGAAATTTACAAATATTATTTAAAAATGCAGAAAGATCAACTATCTTTTGGCTTGTCAAAAAAATCTGTAATGAGGATTTCACACAAGACAATCAGTTCCAACAAGAGACCAACCGTAAACAAAAAGGATTAGCTCTGACATTAAATCAGCACTAGCAAGAAATTGATGAAAGCTTTGTGTCTGTACTCGGGCTGCATGTCAGGCACTTTTAACCTATCCGAGTTTTGCAGCCTTAATGCAGCTAAATCCGTGACCGGGTGCCCGATGAATCTACAGAAAGAAAGCCCTCCATGAAGTGCATTATATTACCTGACAACGAAAACAACCTTGTCATGCCCTCTAAGACAATAGCACGCTTTCTTACTGAAATTGATTTCGTTTGGTCAGGGGTTCAGTTTTCTATATGGCTATTGTTGTATATTGTTTATCTATTTCATAAATATATTTAATAAAAAGAGCTTTTTTTATAGCCTGTGAGAGTACAGCACATCATTTTGTTTCTTGATTTTGCAGTTGATATGGAGGGTAACCTCCCCACCACCACCCACCCCCCTTTTTCTTTGGTTCCACAGTCTCAGGTGACCTTAATGAATTGACCAAAACCCTTACAGAAGGGGTGTTTCTTTTAGAACCTTTGGACCAGACAGTGCCATGGCTTTGTAATAATCCAATCTGAGTGAGTGTGTGGTGGTATTCAGTCACTTTCCAAGCAGAGCAAGTGTAAGATGAAGTAGCCTGTAGTAGTGTGTAGGATATGTATAACTTCATGATGCCACGTTTACTGTATGCTAGGTGCATCATTAATAATAAAAAAAAAAAAGCATTACAAGCAAATAATACAGTACTTTCAATTTCCCTTCACTGGAACTGTGGAGTTTGGCACATTAGGCTAACTGACTGTTCCAAATTGCCCCTAGGTGTAAGTGTGAGTGTGAATGGTTGTGTGTATGTTGGCCCTGCGATGGTCTGGCATGCCTTTCAGGGTGTACACCACCTGTGTACCCAGTGCCGGGTGAGACTCCAGCCTTCCCCCCACTCTAGTAGTAGGATTAAGTGGCTCAGCAAATGAGTGAGTGAATAAATGGAAATAAGGACCTCAAAGCTGTCCTGCCTTTAAGTACAAGGGTTTATGAATGAGTGGTACTGATTAGAAGAATCTGAATGAGAGTCCTTGCTTTAACCTCATTGATCATCTTTGGGGTGAACTTTAACCTTTGCCCTTACTGATGATCCCCACAGCCAATCTCATGGAAAGCTTTACCAGCAGAGTGGGGGTGACAACAGAAGGAAACTAAATCTAAAATGATATATTACAAAAAGGTTGCACAGTAAAGTGTCCATAAACTTTTGACCATATAGTGGGTATTTTTGAATCCAATATGTATGTAGGCTTCTATCGTGGGTACATGCTGTATATTTGCCATAAATCATTGCGGATTTGCCCATCCACTCTTCTCTGAAGGGAGCATGGCTGTGGGGATTTGGTATAAAACTACTAATTATGGACAAATTAGGACCAGTGCAAAAAAAGATTGAATTTTATACTGACAGGCCATTAAAAATGATGAATTTATATGCGGATGGTTGGAAATATCAAATAACCGCAACCAAAAAGGCAAACTTAAAAATAATGTTTTATATATATATATATATATATATAAATACATATAAATAAATAAATAAATATATATATATATATATATATATATATATGAAGTGGGTGGATTTGAATTTAAAGCCGGTGGATGTACCGGAATGAGGAATGAACTGTGGGCAAGAAAATAAATTAATAAACATAAAGACTAAAAATTTGAGTGTATGACACTCTAGTGAGGTTGGCTCTCACATTAAACAGAAAAAGTATATCTGTAAAGAGAAAGAAACTTTCATAGACAGGCATCACACCACTACTACTACAATAAAAAATTAGGCAAGAAGTTCTGGTCATGAAATGTAACCTCATTCAGCAGGGATGCTTAGGTTTAATGACCCGACTGTGCTTGAACCATAATTAAGTTGTGATTGCCTGGTAAGAACGAAGGGTCATTTAACTGTGTGAAAAAGTAAAATATAAGAAAAAAGTCTTAGTCAGATCCAAAAATTTAAGTCCACAGTTGCCACTGTAGTTTTGTGCAAAATAGTATTTAAAAACATTCAAAAAATCGACAAAGTCCAACTGAGAATGGATTTAATAATGTTATGAGATTAAAACTGGGTTTTCTCCTCTTGCAATAGTTTCTCCTGTCATGAAATCTCCAAGAGAGTGTTTTTGTATTGGGTTCCCAACAGAAAGGAAGCATTTTTCTTTGCTCTTCATGCCATGTCATGTGGCTTAAGTGCCAAAACATGCTTCCATTTCAGTTGTGCAAAAAAAAAAACTCTTTATGTGTCAAAAATATATAAATATGAATATGTAAATATTTAGTTTGTTTTAATGAAGTGGGAGGGTACTGAGTTAAACTGGCTGAACTTTCAGATGACAGGATTTATGTGACCATCTATCAGAGCTTAAAGATACCATTGACTGACATACTATGTGTTCTTCCAAATATTTTCAGTAGGAAACAATGAACACGAGTTCAACATGGAACAGCAGCTCATTATTGCTGTGACTATATATATATATATATATATACACACACCCTGTGCTTTACGACTTCATAAGAAAATTTTAAAGGATAATAACCAGGAACATGATGCTTGGATCCACGTTTGGCATTTCCCATGATTATATGTTTATACGTTTATTTAGAGCTATACGGAAACCATATGGATTAACTAGCTAACCGAGGACATATTTTTTGCTAACAGATTTCTCTACTGAATCGTGTTACCAGCTAAAATCTCTATAAGCTGTATTTACACATGCTAATAATAATATAAGCTTTTTTTTAATGAATTTGCTAGATTTATAGCTGCTCACCGCTTACCCGGGGTTTACACTGGGGCACGGTGTCCACGATCTCCACGATTTGAGAGAATCATGAGGAGCTTGGGGAAGGGTCATGGGTTCGAATCCTGATGATCTTGAGAAAACTTGGCGGATTTGTGATGATCGCACTGGCCGTGGGAAAACTTTTGACCGTCCAAAATTTTGCTGCGAATATCATGATGTATTACGATTTAATGTCAGTTGTGCTAGAACGTGATAATTATAGTAAAGTGCAGTAGAGCTTAACAGACCTTAACAGAGTTTACAAGAGCGCAACAGTCCTTGATGTGCCATCGTTGGGATCTTGATGAACTTGGCAACGAAATTCCTTCAACTTTCATTTTCCTGGATGCACCCTGCAAAATTTGGAAGTAAGAAATATGTGAGAGGGTTACCTAGGCAACCAGAGCTTGTCTTGTAAAGCGATTCGCTTGTCGCTCTTTGCCTCCTGTGTGTATGCCCTTAAGATTTTTGAAGCCCAAGTGTATATGTAAATATTCTTAATAGTTTTTAATTCGTTATTTAACTTTGCTTCTAATTTCTGTATCTTAATTAACAGAACCATTGCATGCAGGATATCATCATGATGTCAGTGTGATGATCTGTTGGGTCCCAGTAGGGAACAGTACACTGATAACTGAGATTGTTGAGAGGAATTACTGTGTCCTGGTGATGTAAGACAGAAGCAGTGACATACAAGAGAGAAAGCAGTGATTGAGAGCCCTAAGGATGTGGTGGTAATGAAACAGCCTCTGCTTGGCCATCTGCTGAAGTAGGCCGGCTACAGACAATGCCAAATTACTCAGGAGGCACAGCTCAGATCTGATCTGAGAGGCTGTCATGACATTTGGGTGCACTTTGAAGTCATGCCTTCTGTCGAGCAAGGCAAGGTTCTCATTACAACAGAGCTGCTTTTACATTGCCTGAGAGGGGAGCAGGCAACCAGGGTCTAAAAGCAGACACAAGCACCATTCTGAAGGGGTTTTTTCCCCCACTTATAAGCTCTAAGCTTAGATAAAAGAAAACAGCAAGAGCACAAGGAGTCACAAAGATAGAATGAGCCGCTGATCTTAAATTCAATTAAGATCAAACCAGAGTGCTTGAGAAAGGCTTGGAATCCAAATCCGCCATCCTTCTACTGAACAGGGGCATGGTTCTCATTAGATTGAAGTGTTTGTGCTCCATCTCTGAAGGCAATCAAAAGCAGAGAGCATCATGATCTTTTTTAAAAGCCAATCTGAACTTGTATTTTAAATGGGTATTTATTCATTCATTCATTTTCCAGACCACGTAATCCTACTATGGTCATGGGACATCAGCCTACTTTAGGCGAAGACGGAATATTTCTTGTACAGTTCACCAGTCAATCGCACACACACACACACCTAGGGGCAATTTGAAACAGCCAATTAGAGCAATGGGCATGTCTTTGTACTGTGGGAGGAAACCAGAGTACCCAGAGGAAACCCATGCAAGCACATGCATTTACATTTATGGTATTTGGCAGATGCTGTTATTTTAACGTACACTTATCATTTTTATACAGCAAAGCAATTGAGGGTTCTATGCCTTGCTCAAGGGCCCAACAGTGCAACAGTGGCGGGACCGGGGCTTTAACCCCCAACCTTCGGATCAGCAAACCATTGCCTTAACCACCGCCAACATGCAAACTCCTCATAGAAATGCCCTTACTGACCTTGAAACTCGAACCCGTGACCTTACTGATGTGAGGCATATGTGCTAATCGCTACGCCAATGAACCGGCCATTTAAAAATTTTATTTGTATTTTTATTTATTTTTAAATTGCCTAATGCTTTATTACCATCACAGGCACGTAACAGCCTGGATATAGTCAGGGGCATGTTTTTGGAACTCAGGCAGGAATGCGAAATAAAGCTTCACTGAATATGTAACTGGAGTCTAATACATAGCACACATCCTGCATGCACAATCACTGGGTGAAAGCTTATTCTGATTTGCTCTGTAAGCACAGATAAAAAGGAAATGGCAAGAGCAAATGGAGTCTAAAGATCAAATTATAGACTGGACTGAAATTTAATTAAGTCCTTGAAAAAGGTTTAAAGTGAAAATCCAGCATGTCTTTATGTGTGCACATACAGAGATGGCTTTAGTCAATTTTCGTCCAAGACATGAGATAAATCCATTCTTGAATCCTGGATGCAGATGGAGCAAGAACAAAAGTGGCAGAAGAAGAAAAGATGGTAGGTTATACATTATCATCTACACCCAGTTTGATGGACACAAATATCTGATTCATGAATGTGTGTGTGTAGGGGGGGGGGGGGTCCCTGATAAATACAGAGGTTGGGAGATATGAATAAATTCCTTTACTCATTTCATTTCATTTTTCTCAGGGATTGAACTCTCTGTATGGTTAGACTGAATGAATTTCAATAATTTCATCTTTTCTCAAGTTCTCACCTGTGATAGAAAAGTACTACTGGAATGTGGGCTTGTATCAGGATGCTGGCTGGATTTAGATGTAGATTTGGATGTAGATTTAGATAGCCAGTGTTCTAATTATACTGACAAACCTGAAATGTTTTAACAGTCAGTTGTATACTAAGTTTGGCACCATTTCCAGTAGATTTATTTTAATACTGATCTCATGTCCAGAAGCTTATCTGCAGGTAGTTTTGTTGAATTAAAAAAAAAAAAAGTAAGGGAAAACTAAATAATTCAACAAGGACACACATGGACCTCTGTTTTGAAACTTGATAACGACCACATCAGAGCTCTTCAGACACACCAGGGAACAGAGCTGCTTTTGTAAAGCATGATATTACTCATATAGAGTATGTTCAGTGCATTTAATTGTTAACCTGCTCCCAATTGGCCAGTATCAAATATTCATTCATTCATTCATTCATTCACGCATTTTCTGATCCACTTAATCGTAATTAGGGTCGCAGGGAGGCTAGCACCCATCTCAGCCGACTCTGGGCCAAAAAAATTCAAAATAGTATGAATTACATCTACACTGATTAGCCATAATATGAGAGCTGCAGTGTGTGTGGTGTTATACAGCAGTAATTATTTACCAAAGGTGGAACAACTGACAAGAGTGTCATAGGTGACGGCTACTACATCTGGTCTGATCCCACAGAAGAGCTACTGCAGCACAAACTGCTGATACTGTTAATGATGGATATGACAAAAAAGAGTAAGAACACACAGTTTGCTGAGTGTGTGGGTATCGAACCATTGTCCAGTGGTGTTATCATTGTGGCTGATTGGTGTAAGCAAAATGAAGAGTGAGATATAAAGAAAATATTTCAAACTAGATGAAGGAAAGAAAACTTGACAATGCTGGGGGATTTTACTATTATTATTATTATTATTAGTAGTAGTAGTAGTAGTATATATTCCTCCCACAAAAAGTAAATGAAATGTGGATTAAAAAAAAAAAATCCCTGAACTGTGGAAGGGTATTGAATTCAGTCATGATCACTGCTGTGTGAAAGAGCACTTTAAGAGCTGCCAGTTGCACGTCTCTATCTAATCTCACTTATCTAGTTCAGAGTTAGATCAGCGGTGCATGATCCATACTTATTTTCAGATGCTGCTGAGGCCAGGATTGAACATGACGAAAAAAAAAAAAAAACCCTGGCAAATTCTACTGTAGGCATTGCATTCACCTTCTATCTCCCATCATCGTGCTAGAAGGCGTTTTCACACCATGCTGTGTTCTCTCAGTTTCAGAATCAGTGGTTTCAGCTAAGCTTCCATCTTATCCACACAAGTGGTAAGAAATAACAAGAAATAGTACATCCTTAAATAGGGTATTATGATACACAGCTTTGTTATGATGGACAGATTTTCACTTTCCTCTTTAACAAGTGCATCCTTAAGTAGCAGTGAAGTACATGGCCGTTACTGCAGTAATAAAAACAACCTAAAATGTGCAATGTGCTGAAAATGTATTTAAAATGACATAAAAATTATTTAATAATGAATAATTATGGGGTGGCACAGTGACATAGAAAAGATTTTTGATTGCCACTAGATGTGAATGTGTGTGTGTGTGTGTGTGTGTGTGTGTGTGTGTGTGTGTGTGTGTGTGTGTGTGTGTCTCTGTGTGTGTGTGAACCCTGCAATGGGACCTGGAATGGTCTGCAGCCTAAAGCGGGTCTGAAAATGTAATGAATAATTATATTTAATATAAACCTTGGAGCAGAGAACATGCTGGACTTGATTTTGTACCCTGGATCGATTTTTAGGATCATTTGGTGAAGTTGTCGTCATCATTTATAATACAAATGTATAATAACACATTTATTCTCCTATCTCTGTGTTTTCTGTCTTGCGTGTTACTTTTACTGCATGCAAAAGTTTAAGATAAGTCTTTATTTGGTTGATGTTATTGTGAGAATGGGTGAATGCCTGGCAAATTCTTACACAGAAGCACCTCATCTCCTTATTTCAAGTCAAATAAAAAAAAAACAACCTTTAATTGTGTAAACATTGTAAATGAGCCAATAATGTGGAAAACTGACTATACACTTTCCAGACTTGCCCAGATTCTGTGATAGCTTGTGTGCCCTCAGTACTCACAAAGCAGTACAAGCCAATTTCAGCTCACGTCTCAGTACTCTAATTGATTATTAGTGAGGAAAACCAATTACTGCAAAATACAATTAGTCCTTCCTTTGATGGGGTACAGTGGACAGTTGACCCTTGGGAGAGGAAATAAATCAACAGTAGTGAGAGGGTGCCTTTAACTGCAGCAGCTGTTTAATGCCTTGATTAAATCCATGGCGCTCCTCACTTAACGAAAAACAAAACAATTATGTGCATGTCGATCAGAGCCCTTCAAAGGCCAGGAAAACTAATTAACCTCGGTCGTCAAGATATTTCAAACCAGGCTCAACTGGACTGCTGCTGGCGTCCTCTCTGTCTCTCATCGTCTCTGTGAAAAATGTGATAATTATCTATTTATGGACACCTGCACCACTGAGTTCTACTGACAAAGGATTATTCCGTCATTGTTTTGTTGTGCAAACAGCTGATGTGAGTCAGAAACAGTTATTCTCTTCCATGGGTTCATGTCCAATGTTATTGCTCTCTTATAGATCATTAAGTGAGTATTGGGCTGCAGTTCTATGCTTTATACTTCGTCTAGTCCTCATATTGCTGTGAAGCGACAGCAGTGAACTCGTCCGATTGTGGCTGAAGACATGGCAGTACTTTTCTAGAAGATCTCTTCATGTCTAAGGTTTGTCTAAGAATTTTCTATTATTCTTTATTATTAAGCAGGATTAACCCTTTATATTCTTGGTTTAAAATTTAGCTATTCAGCAACTGAATAAAGTCTAACACATTAAATAAAAAAGAATATAAAAAAATAGAATTGAACATTTCATTTTTTTCAGTGTATAATGTAATTTAGTGTAGATTCTTTGTTTTTCAGATTTCATTATATCATATTTGATACTGCAGGCTTTTGGGTTTATAATCTCTTCTTCTGTTTAATCCGAGGTCAGAACAAGTCCAGACATCTCTCTTCTCAGCCACTACTTCCAGCTCTTCCAAGGGGACGCTGAGGCGTTCCCAGACCAGTCGAGAGACGTAGTCCCTCCAGCATGTTCTGGGTCGACCCCAGGATCTCTTCTCGGTCGGACATGCCCGAAACACCACACCAGCGAGGCGTTCGGGAGGCATTCTAATCAGATGCACAAGCCACTTCAACTGGTTCCTCTCAACGCGAAGGAGCAGTTGTTCTACGCCGAGCTCCTCCCGGATGACAGAACTTCTCACGCTATCTCTGAAGGAGAGTCCCGAAACCCTGCGAAGGAAGTTCATTTCAGCCTCTTGTATTCGCGATCTTGTTCTTCCGGTCACTACCCAAAACTTGTGAGCACAGGTGAGGGTAGGAATGTAGATCGACTGGTAAATTGAGAGCTTTGCCTTCCGGCTCAGTTCCCTCTTCACCACTGCTGGCTTTACAGAAAAGGCTTCACCGGTCCGCCTGTTGATCTCCTGCTTCATCCTTCCCTCACTTGTCAACAAGACCCCATGCACAAGAACAAGATACTTTAACTTCCCCATCTTGGGGCAGGACCTCATTCAAGACCCAGAGAGCGCATTCCACCCTTGGGTTTATAATTTCCCACTTATAATTGCACTTAAAATATTAATTTTCCCTACAGCATTTCCATTAGCATTAATTCTGCTAAAAAGGTCTAATACAGCTGTATTTACTATGAAAGGTAAAGTCTGTTGGGCTTTCATGTGGGCTGTCGCCACCAGCTTGATCATTAGGGTTGTGTAGGGGGTTGTAGAAAATTTTTTTAATTCCTTCATAAATTACTTTTACTATTTAAAGTTGCTTTGTGACAATTAAAATTGTAAAAAGTGCTATACAAATAAAACTGAATTGAATTGAATTGAATTTCACACCTGATCCCTGGTTTCTGTAGCAACCAGGCTTTCACCTCCTCCGGGATAGGACACTAGTCCAACCCATTCAGGTTGTCAAAGGTATGACGGTAAACATATTGAGCTAAATGTAGGCATTTTAAAGTTCAGTCAAATGATAAGGTGGGAGAATAAGGATGCAGTTTGAATGCAGTATCACAGATAAAGGATGAATGTAGACCATCAATCAACAGGTGCAATTTTAAAGTGTGGGAGGAGGAGTAAGATGTTGAACAGGCCAGACATCAGAATGGACTGAACGATGTATATGAAAATTGGTCAGCCTGCTTAGCTGATGAAAACAGAAAAGCACTACACTGTGCAGTGTCTCCACTGACACTTGATATAAATATCTCAAAACATTTCATCCATTTGTCCTTTTTCATTTGGTTAAATGTGAATGAATTATGGGACCTGACCAAACAACTACAAGGTTTTATTTCAAAATGTTTCGGCTATCGAATCCAGTTACCAGGGGCATTTGACCAGGGGCAGCATAGTGGCGTAGTGGTTAGTACTTCTGCCTCACAGCAAGAGGGTCTTAGGTCTAAACTCCGTGCCCAGCGAGGAAATCTCAGTATGGAATTTGTCTGTTTTCCTTTGGGTACTCTTGTTTCCTTCCACAGTCCATAGACATGCATATTAGTCAAAGTGGCTGGTCCATATAGCCTCTTGGTGTGTGTGTGTTGTTCAGGGTGTCCGACCAAATAAATGCAAGCCAAATAAAAGGATAAAGCAAAAGAAAATGAACCATGAACAATGTTTTTCAGATTGTGTCCACCACTGACAGATCTAAAACTTTGAGGAAACTTGCCGGAGGTGGAAAACCATCAAGATAACATGCTGGAGATGGTACATGTGTGAGATGGTGTGGATTTAACCAATCAGGGAGCTTGTTTCATGACTGATTTGCATTGCCTTGTTTTTTTCCAGTGAAAGACCCCAGAGCAAGGCTACATGCAAACGCCACCTCCCAGTATCAGCTTTCAAGATTCTCATTAAACAAGAGAAAGAATGAAAAGAAGGCACGTTCTCATAATGACCATGCCCCTCTGGCTTGCACGCTTGAGTGTTTCTTCTCCTCTCTGTGCATGATAGTCCTTGCATCTGCATTGATTTGCTGCCTCTGGTTTGTGGATTAAAGGTATGCATTGTCTTTACATTGACCAAACCCACACACGATTCACTTAGGAAAGATATAGGGATGAGAATCTGGACCACTCTCACTGTGCATTCATACATCCAATCCAGCTTCCACACTCTCTCAAAACACTGGCTATGCATCCTCCGTAAATTAGTACTTCGTTCTACAGCTTGGAGAGGCATTGATTATTTAAGCAGGATAATTGTACAAATTTAGTGCAATATTGGCTCTCCATATGCATTTAGGAAGGCAGGCCAATTTAATTTCTTGCTGGCTTTGTTCTCTGCCGGATTCTGGATATGGCTGAGTGGACCGACGAACATGTTTTTTCATCTTGCCCTCCTGTGAGCTTTCCTCAGAGAGGAGTAGTTAAGCTAACTAGAGCTGTCAACATGATAGGTTTTCCTGCTTTGCTTGAGTGAAGACATCTTTCTCATGTGTGAAGGGTGATGCTATGAGGGGTCTGCAGTATAAATTTCACAGAGGACATGATCCATGGCTGATAGAAGACTAGGGGGCATATAATTAGGAAAAGCTGTTTTCAAAGTGGTTGAATCATTTGATACAACTTTTAAAGGATGGGAAGCCAATGAACAAGAATGTCAATTATAGTACAAGTCATCATACTTGGAACCAATGACTGCAAAGTACATGGATGACATGGCTCCATTGCCTACGATTCTGTAGAAATATAGACAATATTACTCTGCCATGTTGTCAAATGGAGCCAGAACATTCGCAGTTGAGACAAAAGTCAAAATCAGGTATACCTATTTGTTTGGTATAAGCCCGCCCCCATCTTCAAATTCCAAGATCCAGTGCATCAAGATGATCAAGTATATCTACAACGTCTTACAATAAAGTAAAGTAAAATAGTAATAGTACAACTGTTTGCAATGAATAACCACCTTTGTACTCAGGAGTGAAAAAAAAAAGCCATTAAAGAGATCAAGGAAGGAAAAATCCCTGGTATGGATCAAATAGTGTCAGAACTTGAAAACTGGAGACACAAATGTTATACGTATCTTCCACAGACTCTGCACAATAATCTGGATGAAAAAAGAGTGGCCAGACGACTGACGGAAGTCCATACTTGTGCCAATACCAAACAAATGGAGATGCACAGATATGCAGTAACAACCTTCCACCCATTCCTACCTGTGGCCATTAGACCGTACAACTCCTCCATATAGCAACAACATAGACTGTTAAATATTTGCACTTTGCAATACACTTTCATTTAGAAAATTATCTTTATTGACGAAAGTAAATTGTTCTCTGTGTGTAAAGCTGAAACGTCCTGCCACCATAAAAACCTTATTTTGCGTAGAGCACAATTTAGTAAAAAATAAGGTGTTGTATAATTGGAGGGATCATAAAAGGAGGGATTTGTGTCACCATACCAAAATCTGAATAAGCCATAACGTACACATATTCTCTACTGTGCTATGCAAGACTGTTTTTTTTTTTTTTAAAAAAAAGCTGCATTGTGATGATGTAAGTGCTTTCAGGACCAGAACATGAAGTACATTGTGAACACAGACCAGTGTCAGACCAATGCGTATTTTTAAACCAACTATAGAATTCAGTGACCAGGGGCAGCATAGTGGCGTAGTGGTTAGTACTTCTGCTTCACAGCAAGAACCCCGTGCCCAGCGAGGAAATCTCAGTATGAAATTTGTCTGTTTTCTCCATGTTTGCTCCATATATCCTGTGACGACTCGTCGAACGGGATATAGCAAGTGACGTATAGTACGTTTTCTGCCATCTTTTCCAAATGATGATCAAAAACAGAACTTGTTTGTGACCAAAACTTTATTTACAGATTTCGATGCAGTTTGCGCTGGATTTAAAATACACTGCTTAGAGGAGCGAGCTAGCCTTATAAATGATCTATGTATCTTAATGATGCAATGCAGTTTCAATTGCACCTGAAAAAATTGATACATGATTCATTTATACGGCGCACCTAGCAGTGAACAAAGTACTAAATTCTGATCATGAAAAGTAGCCTTAGGTCCTAGATGACTTTCATCAAGCTACCTGTACATTTTCTTATTCAGGTGCACGCATATCCATGGATCCACACTGTTTTTTTTTTTTTCGTTTTTTTTTTTAAAGGCATATTTTTTTAATGAGAAAAGGAAAATGTGCTTCTTTCATTTTGATGTGCCATTATTAACCAGCCTCTCCCACCCATTAGGCTTCCCATTGTTGAACATGTTGTTCCTATATAACAGGTCTCTGTGTCCTCACAATATGAAAGATGTACTCCAGTCAAAGTCAGGAAGTGCAATTTTGCAGTTATTTCCACTATCTGTCTGTAATTTTCCTCTGAAACTTCTCCAGGGGAGTTTGAGATCTGGTCACATCCATTTTCAAAGTAAACACATTCAGGTAAATGTACGTGTTGTAAAGTTTGGTCGGATAATAAGATGGGAGAATGGAGGGGAAATAAGGATGCGGTTTGAATGGAGAGATTTAAAATACAGAATTACAGATAGAGGATGAGTGCAGACTATCTTTCAAAACATACAATTCCAGAGTAGGGGATGAGAACTAAGATGTTCAGAACAGACCAAACGTTAGAATGGACGGAATATTACAGATGAAAATTTGTTCATCTTGCTCCCTTGAAGAAGCCAGAAAAGATAACATGTATGTGACCAAGCCTGTAGGACCTTTTTCAAAATAATTTTATCACTGCCACAGGTGTGTGTACATGTGTATGAGTGAGTGAGAGGGAGAGAAAGAGAGAGAGAGAGAGAGAGAGAGAGAGAGAGAGAGAGAGAGAGAGAGAGAGAAGGACGGCGACGTTGCCAGAATTTTAAACAGAATTTCAAATAGCAGGCATCTGCTGTAATCAGGTTAGAAAGCAGACTTCATTCATTAAGCTCCATTAAAACAGCCAGTGAGGAAGTAACCTGTTGAAGTTAATTACTGATTCAACACAGAATTGCACTGAAACTTCTTCTCCTTTTTCAAAGTGTACCTACTGTATAAGACTGCATGTCATTATGCGCTAAAATCATTAGAGGAAAAATATTCGGCTTGTTTTTTTCTAAATTAGCGAGAAAATTTTTCATGAAAAAAATAATTCGGCTCTGTTTTTCTGGATTAATGAGATTATATTTTTTATGGAAAAAAAATAATTCTATGAATTAACGAGGTAATTTTCACTCACTCATTTGCTGAAGCGCTTAATCCTACCAGGGTAGCAGGGAGGCTGCGCCTATCTCAGCCGAGACTGGGCAAAGGTGGGCTACACTCTGAACAGCTTGCCAGACTATCACACGGCCAGATAATTTTTTACTGAAAAAAAAAATTTAATCTGCTATTAGAAGTCCTGAAGTGTCTGTTCAAAGTCAGTATAATAATAATAACAATAACAATACCATCTATATCACCATCTCCCAAAATCTGAAACAGACAGGGCATGTTTGCTTCCAATCAACTTCTCAAGAAGGGAACGTAAGCTTCTTTTGTTTTGAACTATCTCAGTATTCCAGAAAGACAGCTGTTTTTTTTTAAAGAAAAATTCTAATTATTTCAGAACAACAGAGCTGAATTAAATATCTTCATTAAAAAATGTCATTTATTCAGAAAAATTAGACAAATTTGTTTTTTATTCTCAAGTGAATTCAATGTACTATAAATTAACCCTTAAACAGGCAACATGCACCAGGAGATAACACAGATTTTAACTGTTTATTACCTTAATAAGACCTTTAATAAAATAATAACATTAAATAGTTTTTTTTTTACAATTTGTTTTCCACTTGTGCCTGATAAAGGGTTAAATTAAAAAAATACATTTTATTGATCTTACACACACACACACACACACACACACACACACACACACACAATGAAAAATGGAAAAAAATATTACAATCTAAGACATATAGTAGATTTAGGTAACAGCAGCAATATCATAAAAATATGTGCAACTGTTTGCGTGATACATTTTCAGGCTCGGGTTACTGTAGTAAAACTGTCCAGGTATATAATAAATATTTATAAATATGAGATAATACAGGATTATATGCAGGAATGTACGGGATGTGGCTACTGTGCAAACAGGTCCAAGCTATGTGTTGTGCCCATAGGGAGAAGTACCTCGTAATTCTCTGCCTTAGCCATTATTACTTGCAGGTAAAATGCTAAAGCATAAAGTTAGCTGTAGACAGACTACAGGTCAAAGAGTTCAGTATGGATCATGCTATCAGATCGCACATCTCTATAGACAGCATACCATACTTTTTTTTTTCCTTTTTACCAAGGATATAAACCACTTAACCGAGTGCAAGGTCTGTACAGAGAAATCTAAGCTTACTAAATATTTGATTTTTTTGTACAGACCGAGCAAACAACCTAAATAAGAAGTTTATTATATGGCATTTTTAAAATGTATCCTTTAGGCGCTGTTACTTTTTTTGGTTGAATATTTATATATATATATATATATATATATATATATATATATATATATTCATTGTTTATTTAGTTATTTAGGAACATGTTTAAATTTCTTTTAAATTACTTTTACTATGTAAAGCTGCTTTGTGACGATGTCAATTGTATAAAGCGCTCTACAAATAAAACTGAATTGAATTGAATTGAATTTATCATTATCTTAAAATAGGAAACATTAGATATATTTCACCATATTTAGGATATTTTTACTTGTTAAAACTTTCTTGTATTGTCTATTGAAGATTTACACTTGAGTCACTATTTACTCTTGTGCAAATTTAGGTGCCTTTCTCAAGGGTACTTCAGCTACGAAGGCCTCTGGCACCAGTCCGCAAATCGAACCAGTGACCTTACGGTTCCAAACCCTCTTCTCTAACCATTAGGTCACCATCCATGCCCCATGGTGGAGGTACTTGCCCTCTATAAGTGATCCTCCAGTTTTAATGTTGCAATTCATGGTGTAAAAGCAATGTCAGAACCTGCGATGAAAACAGGCTAGCCATTATAGAGAGAGAAAGAGTATATTAAAAATGAATTTATTAAATCAAAAACATCTCAAAATGTGAGACAAGTGGGTTCAAAAAATAATTAAAAGAACACAGCAGATTTCAGAAATTGCAATTGAGTATCTCAAGGGCCAATATTTTGCATGGTGGGAATTCAAAATGATTTTAAAAGCTTGATTAGGCTTTCGGAGAAATACAATGATTATACAATTAAGCCATTATTAGAAAATGGAATAACTAATAGATTTTTTATAATGACCTTGAGACAAGATACGTGTTCTTGGAACATCACCAAACATTTTGAGATACATTGCATTTATTTTGAGACGTGAATAGTTAATATCCTGCAAAGAGCACATAGGTGTCCTGATTAACAATACTGGATAAAATATAATATTTATATTATGTCTCTCGGTTGGTCATCAGTGTCCACCTGGAAGAGCTGGTGGAAGTGGCTGGGGAGAGGGACGTCTGGACCTCACTGCTTAGGCTGCAGCCCCCACAACCGGACCCCGGATCAAGCGGAAGAATAAGATGATGACGATAAAATATTTATTATTCATCTTATTTTACTCTGGCACACCCACATGGTATTTCTTTGGAATGAATAATGCGGAATAATAATAACACCATTAGCACCAGCAGCAGCTGTAACAATAATCATGATTAATGAAGAAAAATAGCAATCAACAAACACCACTTATATAATTAAGAAACAAAGCTTAGTCTTGTGGAGCTTTCTCCTTTGACCCATTTGTATGAGTCCAGATTGACTGTGGGCGTGATTATCATCATTACCGACTTATATTTCTACTAATATTTTGCACACAGCAGATTGCTTGCACAATTATATGTGAACAACCATTATGTTCATTTCCTGGATTCATATTTTTGCCATTGGTGTTACACCAAAGACTACTTTATTAGCTCCTTTGGTTCTGGGTTTTAGTCCCTCATTGGAGGTTACCAACTTTAGAGTCAGCAAAACCATCCGTTAATTATTGCTTATAAAGGGACTGGATTCCTTCTTTCACCATCATGAATGCACACAAATTCCTGAATATGTGAGGTCCCACCGTAGGATTTAGTCATAGAGAGAGGACATATATCAGTATACGAACCGCGATCCAGCCGTTATCTCCATAGTGTTCTAATAAAGGATCCTTGTTTGCACTTTTTACTGATCTTATCGTCTCTGTCTTGCATTTGGGTCTATGTGTTCATGGTATCGGCATAACAGAATGATGAAGTGAAAAATCTCAAATGTGAACCCAAAAATAACAAATACCACAATCTTTTTTTTTTTTGTAAGCCTTCTAGCACTGAAATGGTGTGCAAAAACCTTTTTGCATGCTTCTACTGTATATGACCAATCCACCCTGCTTCCTGAAGTCTTTGCAGCCCTGCCAATGTACATACACTAGTGCTTGAACGTTGGTGAAACCTTTGAAACTGTCTTTATTTCTGCATAAATATGATCTAAAACTGCATCAGATTTTCACACAGGCACTAAAAGGTAAATATGAAGAACCCAATTTAACAAATGGGACAAAAATATTACACTTGGTCATTAATTTATTGAGGAAATTGATCCAATAATACATATCTGTGAGTGGCAGGTGTGGCAGGTTTCTTCACATGAACTGCTCGCACAAAATTTCTACTGGTCAGAACTTTGATTTGGTCATTCCAAGACCTTACATTAATTCTTCCTAAACCATTCTTTGGTAAAATGACTTATGACTTTAGGTACGTTGTGGTGCTGTATGACCCAATTTCTCTTTAGTTTCAGTTCACAAACAGATGTCCTCACATTTTTTTTTTTAGAATTCATTGGTATAATTCAGAATTTATTGTACCATCAATGACAACAGACTGTCCTGGCCCAGATACAGCAAAACAAGCTCAAACCATGATACTATGACCACCATGTTTCACTTTTTTTATTGATTTCTTATGCTATAATGCAGTGTTTTCCTTTTTCAAACATTAAACTTCTTATTTATTCAATACATTTTGTATTTTGATATCATACATCAACTATGTTTTTTTTTTTCAGTAGCCTTCTGACTTGTCCATGTAATCTTTACCAAACTGTAGAAGCACAACAATACTTTTTTGGGGAGTAGTGGTTTTCTCTTTGCAACTCTGCCATTCACGCCATTGTTGTTCAGTGTTCTCCTGATGGATTTATGAACATTTCCATTAGCCAGTGTGAGAGAGGCTTTTAATTGCTTAGAAGTTACCCATGATTCATATGTGACGTTGTGAAATATGACATGTAATTCTCTTGGAGTGAGCTTTGTTGGGTGATTTAAGCATAGAAGTATAGAAGTTTTTCATCATGAATAAATGCATGTTGAGCACCATGTGTGCCAAGGACTTACCACAAAAATTTCAGAGCAACAAACCTAATTACACACTTTAAACATTATCACCCGACTGACGAAACTAACTGCAGTGTTAACCCATTCAGTTCACAGTAACGAGTTTTGGAGAGACGAGCAGAGGGGGTAACTGCTAAATCCTCACATGGAGTTGGTTCAAGGAAGGTTCAGATCCCAGGCGATTTACATAAACTTCAATAATGTTTATAACCTAATTTATAAGCTACTTTAACAATAATAAATAGAATAATATTAATTATTATTATTATTATTGCCATTGTTGTTATTGTTATTCTTATTCTTATTCCTATTATTATTATTATTATCATTAATATTATTTTATTTTATTTTTTATTCAAGAGATTTTCTTGTTTCGGATTGATAGAAAGCTAATAAAGAATTCTTGTTATTACATTTTAGTCATCAGTTTATTGGTATAATATTATTGCACAGCTCACATACGTCAATGTGTCTCCTCATAGATATCATATAATATATATATATAGCATAATATTGCTGAAGCACTGTGGCCCTGAACTGTAAAACTCTTTTTATTTAATCACTTGTCATGCTCCTGTAATCCATATAGATTAAGATAAAGGACAAAAGCATAAATATTGAAAAAATCTAATTAAGTTTACAGCTTAGGACTGCAGTGCTTCGGTTATGACGGCGTCATTTTTGTGTTCTATCTATTTTATGATCTCTGTGTCCTCAACCTTGTCATCCCAGACAAAATGGCTGCTCACATAAAAGTTTTTCTGAACATTGCAAAATGCCGAAAAAGTCGTGTTTGGTTTCCATGGTCTGTTGCTTTTCATGCTTAGAATAAATCAGAAATAGCGATAACTGTATAGCACGCTAACCTCAGACAGGAATAATTATTACACAACACACACGGCCTACTTATATATTTTGTCTGAATATTTTTTTAAGAAAAAATTTATTTGAAAAACAAAATATATGTTGCATATCTACATCTTAAATAAAAACTACATACTAAATTTGGCTTAAATTTCCATGAACAGTTTAGGAGCAGCTCCGGATAGAAGATAAGTGTGACAACAGGCAACGACAGACGCGAGATGACTCAAAGTGATCCCCTATGTGTCGCTTCAGCTTCGCTGGCAGGTGACACAATTAAACAGGGTACCCACTCACATTGACTGTCATCCAGTTGACTGAAAATACCTGCCTCTACTTGCATCTTTTATTTAACTGCCAATCCTAGATGTTCACATACTTTTGCCACTCAAAGGTATGAAACATTGGATCATTTTCCCTAATAAATAAATGATGGCATATAATATTTTCATTTTATTTGTTTCATTGGGTTCTCTTAATCTAATTTTAGGACTTGCTTGAAAATCAGATGTTTAAGGTCATATTTACGCAGAAATATAATATAGCAAGTCCTAAAGGGTACACAAACTTTCAAGCATTCTATGACTCAGTGATGCTTCACACTGCACTACTATGCTGCCTTCATTATACTTCATCGAGTGAGAGTATGCTTATCGATGTGCCTTTTCTGTAAATGATATGTTCATGAGGGTAGAATAGGACATATTGTATGCATGTGATGTAAATGAAGTTCTAGTTTGTGAAAGGTTGTGATCAGCTGAAATCACGACCTGTTTAGATGTCAACACCCAAAAACAGATTTATATATATATATATATATATACGTCATTCTGTGTATTCTGAATCTGAACATGAAAGACCTGATGAAAACGGGTCTTTTTAGATGATTAAATCGTCTTTTGACATTACAACTACTTCTTTTTATCGTTTTTATCCTGAGATGACAGTTTTCTCTTCCAATGACTGTTAAGTGTCTTAAAGAATTCTAGCAAAGACTTGCTTTGTATTTAAGAATTCACTAACAGGTCATTTTCAGTTCCTAATGGGACTCCAAATTAGTGCTTTATTAAAGGTAGGGCCACTTGGAGGTTAAACCTGTTAGGGCTCCTGATAAAAGACTAGACAGTGCTATTATCAGTTGTAAGACAAATGTGTTGTCGGCTACAAGTGCCTCATTAGAGTGATCAAGATCTGGGCCTTTTCCAGTTAGATTTAAGTTGTTTCCAATAAAAAAAGTCACAGACTCAGCTCTTCTTCGCTTAGATTTCTGGGTATTTCAAATAAGCTAGTTGTTCAGGGGAAAAACATTTGACTAGCAATGTGTATATTGTTGAACAATCTCTCCATTCTCATTTTACGTTTATTTTACTTTATTTTTAAAATATATATATATTCGGAATGTTTTTTTTATATATTGTTATGAGGATCTGTGAAGTATCTATCTACTCATAAATATAATATAATTATCCATATATCATCCATCCATCCATCCATCCAGGTATCCAACCATCACTCCATTCTCCAGCTAACCATCTATCATTATCTTTTCACTCATCCATCCATCCATCCAACCATCTAGCCCTTTATGCTTCCACTCACCAATCAATCTATTCATTCTTCTATCCATCTTCATCATCTACTTCCGCTAGTTCCTGGGTTGGGTCACGAGAGCAGCAGCCTAAGCAGTGAAGTCCAGACATCCCTTTCCCCAGCCACGTCCTTCAGCTCTTCCGGAGGGACGCTGAGGCATTTCCAGACCAGCCGAGAGGCGTAGTCTCTCTGCTTGTTATGATTCAACATCGGGGTCTCTTCCCGATTGGACATGCCCGAAACACTACACCAGGGAAGCATTCGAGAGGCATTCTAAACAGATGCCTGAGCCTCACTCGTCAACAAGACCCCGAGATACTTGAACCCCTCCACTTGGGGCAGGACCTCATTCCAGACCCATGGGTGCATTCCACCCTTTTCTGGCTGAGGACCATGGCCTTGGACTTGGAGGTGCTGATTCTCATCCCACTTGCTTTACACTTAGCTGCAAATCGCTCCAGCAAGAACTGGTGGTCCCAGCTCAAAGAAGCCAAAAGGACAACATCATCCACAAAAAGAGATGAGATCCTATGGCCAACAAACCAGAACCCCTCAACACCTTGTATGTGCCTAGAAATCATAAAAATTATGAACAGAACCAGTGACAAAGGACAGCTCTGGCTGAGTCCAACCCCACAGGAAAAAAATTTGGCATGTTGTTACCAATGTGGACCAAGCTCTGGCTCCAACAATACAGAGACCGAACGGCCCGTAGCAACGGGTCTGGTATACCATATTCCCTGTGCACACCCCACAAGATAGCCCAAGGGACACCTTTGAAAGCCTGCTCCAAGTCCACGAAACACATGTGGACAGGTTGGGCAAACTCCCATGCCCCCTCCAGGATCCTGTAGTGTGTAGAGCTGGTCGAGAGTGCTGCGGCCAGGACGAAAACCACATTGTTCCTCTTGAATCTGAGGTTCGAACGTCAGCCGGATCCTCCTCTCCAGTACTCCTGAATAGACTTTCCCAGGTAGACTGAGGAGTGTGATTCCATAATAGTTGGAACACACCTTACGGTCCCCTTTTTTTAAAAGGGGAACTACCACCCCGGTTTGCCAATCCAGAGGTACTGCCCCCAATGACCACGCAATGATGCAGAGACGTGTCAACCAAGACAGTCCTACAACATCCAGAGCCTTGAGGTATTCAGGGCGGATCTCGACCACCCCCACCCCGGCCACCAAGGAGCTTTGTAACTACCTCTAATGGGAACTTAGTAACCTCTGCTCCAGTGATGGCCAGACACCACTCTGAACCCCCAGGCTCTTCCTCTTCCACAGATGGTGGGATTGAGCAGGTCCTCAAAGTATTCCTTCCACCTCCTGAGGCGTCGGGTGATGGTTCAGAACCATTTCGAGGCTAACCAATAGTCTTTTTCCAGGCCCTCACCGAACTCCTCCCACACCCGAGATTTTGCATCCATTCATCCATCCATCCATATATCCAACTATTACTCCATTCTCCAACTATATATGTAACTCCATATTCTTCTAGGTGTACCCAAAATCCTGTGTTCCCCTTCTTGTCTGGTAATCAAAGAGTTTCTGATTTTTAATTACTAATGTAAAAAACAGCTAAGTTTCACAATTACTGTAATTAAAATGTGCAAAAATTTTAGATAATTTCACACAGTAGTATCTGGCCATGTGTACTAACACTAGAGCATCAAAGAACCATACAGAAAATAAAAAATACAACAGTACTTTCCTTCTGGTATCAAGTAGCAGGCAATACTAAGCACAGAGCACTGTGTCAAACTGCCCAGTCACATGCTACCAAGGTAACCTCATGTTTACAAGATCTTAGCACGGAATTTCTAAGCCCAGTGTCACAGCTCCCTTGTTTTTATGTTCCTAGTGTTATTCCCAGTTCACTTTGGTGCTTTGGAGATTTGCTAGCTTTTGCCTGTGATCTTATTTACACTCTGCCACAGAAACTACAATCATGAACTTTAAAAAATCCAATTTGTAATTATAGTAACCTGTCCATAGCACCCACTCATTATATATTTTAATGGTAAATTATCCCTATACTTTTTCTCTGGGCTGTAGTTCCAGTACACTGGGTTTGATGTATGTTAAAATTCATTATTCAGAGCTTAATTGTTTCTGTACTCTCTTGTGACAGAACGCCTGCAGTTACTGGGTATAGCTTAATGGCAGCATCCAATTAATGACAGCAAACACTCATAAATATGTTGATGTTACATAATGTATTTTTAATTGAGGACATTAGCAGTAGGATTGTTTCCCCTAGTTCCTTTACTTTAAACAAAAAGAATATGACATGAATTGATTTATTCATGTGCATTAAATGAATTCACAAGAGTCTATCACATTCATCAAGCACACATACAGAGATGGGAAAAAAATAAATACATACATCCCATTGAGATGTTGTCTTTGTATTATTTTTTGTCGCCAGTATATTTGAACAAGCGGACATTTAACCTATTTTTATGCAGTGCCTGAAAATAAAGGTCACATACTTGAACAGAGCTCCAAAGAAAATTAGCTTTTACAATAATTTATTATGGAACCCAGAACCTTTTTCTGAGAGGCTTATGTGCTAACCATTATGCCAATATGCCACACACACACACACACACACACACACACACACACACACACACACACACACACACACACACACACACACACAC